>MNCI01024945.1:59771-127195 GCA_015680685.1 Gnetum montanum
TGTGTATGTGTGTTTCCATCCATCATGTAAGTTCGTCACCCAATAAGTGTTCAGGCTGATGGGATGAACTATTTTTCATTAATTGCTAATGTTTGGTTTTTACCTTTAAGTTACATTGTTGATACTAAGGTATGTTCTTTTGATATGGCAGGCAATGGGATCACTTCATCCATCCATCCATCAAGTCTATGGTTTCCCTTGGCTTGGAAATGTATAGTCCCCTTCCAATAAGAAATTTAACGAACCAGTGATTGGGCATTTCTCAAACTAAGGAAGGACTCATGGATTGCAAAGGGTGTGAATTCAAGGGAACTGGATGTTTTTTGTGTTGGTCATTCACTTGGGTGCTTGGATGTTTTCTTCTTGGGTTTTCTTCCTGTTCCGATGTTACCCAATAATCGGAAGTTGAGACAATAAAAATAAGAAGTCTTTGCATGGTGTGGTCCCCACGCATAAAAACACAAAACACAAAAAAAAAAGAAAAAAAGAAGAAGAAGAAGCAAACGTGAGAATTCAAAGCACACCCCTTAGATGGAATAAACTTCGGCTGCAAGCACTGGTTATGGAACCAAAGTGTTCCCTCTAACTAAGGCCCTTCTCGCTTCCCATTCTCTCCTTTGTTTCGTCGGAATGGTGGTGATTCTCGAAGGTGCATCCTTGTTATCCAAGTGGATGATTTAACCAACTGTATTGATGCAAAGTCACTGGAAGTGGTTGGTTTGAGCCAGATTTGGGACGAGATTTGCCAAGTTGCATTAATCATAAAACACACAAGGGGTTGTACACCACCTTGTCTTGGGATTCCATTCCAGTTCTCTTCTCTCCATCCTTCTCTCCATTGTTCACCTCATTGCCGATTGTATCATTAGTATATATTTTGGTTGATTCTTTGTTTTCTTTTTGGTAAATTCTAGCAGTTAAGACTTTAACTCTTGTTCCAAAGGACATTCCCAGAGCCTACGGACTCTTTGAATGTGGGATTGTCAGGGCATTATGGGCATGAGCCTGCTTTGGGGAGGACCCACTGACATTCCTATTTGGAACATTAGTTAACTTCTTTTCCTTAACGTTTTGCAATTAATTAACATTTTTGTTCATTTCCATCATGACATCCTTTTTATCGATGCCATAGTTGTCCCTTTTTACCTATCATTCCTATTCCTTTTCTCTCTCCATTCTAACGCTACCGGAGGTTCGCGATTAGTCATGGGGGTACGGGGCCTGATTTTTCGATTTTTATCCTAAGCCCCGGATTTTTTCGTTTTTCTTCCTAACCCCTATACCTTCGGTAGTCATCATCTATATTTTCCCAGATCCATATCAGCCATACCACACCTTAGCCAGTGAACCTAAACCGAAGCAAGGTATGCTTTACTTAATGATTCAATTACCCTTGCTAATATATGATGGTGTTGTGTGTGCAGATGGCAATCATACAACAACAGAATGGATCTGGAGCAGACACTTGGAATGGAGCAGCGCTGAAGCAGCATGCAAGGAGTGGAATTGATAATGCGCTTACGGATGGACAACGAAAGGCGCAATCTAGGCGTTGGCAGCAACAAGACTCTTCTCTCTTCTTCTCTTCTATTCTCTCTCCTCTTTTCTCTCAGCTGCCAACTGTGGCCTGATGTCATTGTAATAAGGTGTTCACCCATGTTGTCATGAACACCAGTTTTTGTCAAGTCTTGTAATAAAGACCGTTCACATGTCATCCCATTAGTTCCATTTCCCCTAATAATCCCATACCTACCTGATATCATTGTAAGGAACTCGAGGACGAGTTTTCATTCAGTCATGGGGGTATGATGAGACGCGACCTGCATGTGCCGCGATATCGCGTCTTCCCCTGCGATATCGCGTACGCGATATCGCGGTCCGCCGCCATATCTATAAATAAGAGGCGGCACTCCCTTCATTTCCCAATCCTGGCTAGAAGTAGCGAAGCTCTGGCAGATTGATCACTCCAGAGTTAGAATTTTTCCCATGTGCCCGCAGTAGGAGTCCTAGAGTGAACGGCTCTTTATTCGAGCAGCTTGTAACCTGAACCCAAGTTGTGTACGGCAATAAAGACGAACTTGATTGGATAAACCTTGCAGTACATGGTTTTATTGTTGTTTATTTACTGCTTTCCTAGTGCGCACAAGTACGACTTGATTACGAGCGTCTACGGACGTGTACGGCTAGTCAAGGAATCGGCTGCTTGTCGCAACGCATGAGTACGACTTGATTACGAGCATTGGCTGCTTGGTAACCCAGTAGCGTATTCCAGGATTCTGCGCTTGGTAATCCCAGTGGTAGTCCAATGTGTACGGCTAGTCAAGGAATCGGCTACTCATTGCTAGGCTAGAACGTGTGATAAGTACGACTTAGTTACGAGCACCCACGGGTGTGTACGGCTAGCTAAGGAATCGGCTGCTTATCACACTTAAGCTAAATAGGTGCCTCAGTACGACCACTTCGAGCACTTGCGTTACGTGTGGTGATCCCAGTAACGATTAGAATTTGGTAAGCCACAGTTGCATAGTTCAGGGTGTGTCCGGTAAGTGGGAACGGATGCTGACACTAGTTAATTTAGACTTAGGACATTAGTTAGAGTTAGTTAGTTTATCAACCCTTTCTCCCATAGCTTAGGCAATAAACCTGAAAATACCAAAAAAATCACATACCTCAAACTTGCTTAACCATACACTGTGACACTTACAAGCAAGCCTGGGAAGACAACGAACGATTAACCCCAAGTGTTTCGTGTGGTGTTAAGGCATTTAGTCTGCGGAGTTCGACCGGATCGCGTGTGCACATTCATATTCATATGGTTGAGTGTAGGGGTACCTCGCCACTCATCAGGAGTGGACCGTAAGAAGTACTATGTCAACCTATTAGAACTCATCTTCCTTAAAAATAGAGAATGATTTCAAAGATAATAAGAAGGATAGAAAGATACTTTCCTTTCCATGTCTCATCAAAAAAACTTTGTAAAAGAGAAGGAATAGCTCGTTATTCTAATGATGTAGCTCATAGAGCTTATGCTACATCATGATATGAAACGATAAAAGACATGGCATCTACAAAGCTTTACGAGGTGGAGAAACCACCACCACCACTTGTAGCACCATAGTTAAGACCTAAGATTCATGTAGCTATAGAGCATCTAACTTAGAGAGTAATAGTTGCAACAACAACAACCTCTACAGGTGATGGACAATCTTCAATGTATAGACTAGCCATGAGCGATTTGAATGAGGTCACAAGAACCATTAGATAGTTATATGATGAGATAATATCTTTGTTCTATTCATAAAGAAATCAAGCACCCATTAATGCCAATCCTACTACTAAGGAAGTTACTATGATAATATGAAGACAAGCATTTTCTGAAATTTCTAGAAATGTAGTAGCCTTCCTTGTAATGTTAGAAGAAGGTGAGGAAGTAATGGTCTTGGTTATACCATACAAGAGCCAAGAGATAAAAGAATAGGTGGTGAAAGAATATATTGAAGAAGCTCTAAGTACTCCTATTGCATCTATTCCTAATGTTTCTTCTTGGATAATGTACAAGTATTAGTAGGAGTAGGAAGTGATAGGATAAGGACAACTTAGCATGAAGAAATATTTGAGCAATTAATGAGTACTAGGATTTGATTCATGAGACATTTGATCTTTTAGAAGATATTTCATCTACCCACTCATAGTTTCTAGAAATAAGAGGTAACCTTTTTATTGTAAATGCAGAACTCAAGGAGGCCACCATTAGCAATCGATCATTGGCAACTAAGGTTACAAAACTTAGAGTCGATTTGTCAAATCTTGTGATTCCTAAGATAGAAATCAATAAAGAAAAATATTATTGATATTTTCAATAGAAATATTAAGAGGGTGAGAATTATAAGAAAATGATAACCTTTGATGCATCACTATCCAAAGAAATGGTAAATTTCACTAACCATGATCTCCATCAAGTTTCCAAGGAAAATTTGATACTAACTCGAGACAATCATCATCTATGAAATGCTAAGAAATAGAAAGACTTGATGGTGGAATGCATTCACTAGAAATAGGAATAACTTACCAAGATTAACATAAACTTGAGAACGTTGGCTACAAAAAATAGGAATCTCTCAGTGGAGGAAGTTCGTACCCTTCATGAAAAGATGATCATTAAGGTCACTGCCTAGAAGAATGAGGCCACGAAATATGAGATAGTTAAGAATCATTATAGGAACTAGGTTAGGATGATCAAGGAAGTCGCTAAAAAAGAAATTAAGTTATCTAAGGTAAAGGTGAATGAAGCCCTCCAACAGATCCAACAAGGAGGCAATGTGTAATAGCCCAACTTTGATGGTCTCAACACACTTAACTAACCAAAGATTTTTCTAAAGGAGATGCAAATCAAAGATATGAGAGAGTATATAGACCTTTCCAATCTCCAACATGCAAATTTGACAATGATAACAATAGGAAGTCTCAAATTAGAATTAGAAAAGTAAATGGTTGGATCTTGCCTCCTTTATGAGGTCGAGTTCAAGCTCCACAAAGAGAAAAAAGAGAAGTTAGAAGTCACTAACATGAAGCTTAAGATTCTTAGAAGCAAATTAATCAATAAAAGATCTATTATTGTGAACTTGACTAGGAGAATAAATTTCTAGCATGATTTGTAGAACCTACTCTATATGTTCAACTTTGAATATAAAAAATTTGTAGCCCAGTTTGTCAACATAAAGGAGATGTTCCCTACACTATCATCCCCCTAGGATATCTATGCAAAGAAACTTAGACCATGCACAACCCACAAGAAAAAAAGAAAAAGATAAGGGTACTTCTTTATGCCTTGCAACATTCGAAAGTAGTAGTAGTACAACCTAGGCATTTAGCATAGCAAGGACATGATGAAAGATCCTCCACATCATAGGAGCATCCACCTCTAGGCATAGTGTAAAAACATGATCATGTCTCTATCCATCTAATAGGAAGCTAAAAAGTTTTATTAAAGTTTCCAAGTTCTTTGTAAATTTCACCAAGTTATTATCCATGAAAATTATGAGTCAAATGACACTTAGAAGTTGGTTTATTTGTTATAGTTAGTAAATTAGTTCCTACTTCAAATTTTGCAAGAAACGTGATCCCATTTTATTCACTTAAGGATGATTTTTAAATCAATCGTGGGGATATGATGAAGTATTAATAGGTTAGCAATGTTGATGCATGCCTATTAATGTAGCCTAATTAATGCATCCTCATTGATGCATCTCAAGATACATTGGTGTATGTGCATCAATACTAATCCTCCTAAAGCCTATATTAGTGTGCACACCAGCTACATTTATGACAGTATTTGGTCACTTCCTTAGCCGTACTTTTATAGTTTTCTTCCATAGAACTTAATGAAATTTTCCCTTTGAGTGACCATAGCATGGATTGAGTTGACTATACAGAATTTATTTAAGTGCAATATGTCCCTAGATATACTTACATGAAAGATAATAACATTAATATTTCTTCTCTCAATTTTAGCACTTGGATTAGTTTAAGCTTACTTTTCAACATTCTAATTTAAATGTAGTTTATTTTATTATACTTAAGCATTTGATAATATAATTCATAAGTAACATAAGTACAACCACTTCAAGCATAATATACTAGTGCTTAGTAATTCCAACAATGAGTACTTGGTACATTCAATAGTAAATACTTTGTAAGCTAAGAGTGTTAGTAAATGTTCAAGATGTGTACAGATAGTGGGAACAGATGCTCCACATTTAGGATAGTTTAGTTATTAATTAATAAATTTAAATATTTCAATATTTTATCTAATTAATAATTTTATCAATAAAGGATATAATAAAAAATTATAAAAATAAATATATTAGACCTCAATGACATTTAGACATACAAACAAAGTAAACATAGGTGATGATTGGAAAAATAAAAACTAGTAACCACATGTCTTACTATCTAAGGACATAGGCCACTTAGTTAAAAGAAGTTCACAAAATTTGACTAGATCATGTGTACATGCTTGTGATTTGTATGGTTAGGTATAGAAAATGTCCACTACTCATCAAATACCAAAATGTTCAATAGTGCTTAAAGTTATCTAAAATCCAAATACATAAATATGATAATAAAATAGGCTAACACATGTTTAGATGATCATAATATATAAATAATAAATATTCTAATGCTTGTAAAGATGAATATGCATAGTATCTAAAAATTAGCAGTAAACTTTAGCATATCTCCTTACTCCATCTAATCCTAGTTATCTAAAAATAAAAGGAAGAGTTAGTATAAACAAAGTAAAAAATCTTGGCACATATGGTTAATTCAAGGGAAAGTCTAATGATGGCTAAGTGAAGGCATGCTAGCCTACAATACATGTTAGTAGAGTACAAACATACTAAGCATTAAGAATCATACATCATGCATAGATCTAAACATAAAATAAATAAATAACTAAATCAAATTATCCACTCTAACCCATCAACCTATAAACAAGAAGGCTAGCATGCACGACACTTAGTTTCAAGTGTATGAATTGTTGTCATAAGTACTTTTTAAACCAAATTTGTAAAAAATAAAATTCCAAAATACCATGTGCATGGATTTATTTATTAGTATCAACAAAACATTTGGTGCTAGAGGCATCATCCATGACACACCTGGAACATTTTGGAGATAACAAACAAGACCAATGAACCTATGATCACTATTCCATGTAGAATAAAACCCAAAATGGTATATGGTAATCTATTTCAATTCCCTTGTTCTTTTCCTACATGTATGTTTTTGCAAGTTCCAAGCTTAGTGGAGACATCATGGAGTCATCTTATCTAAGATCTTAACTCTTAGAAGAGACATCTTGGAAAACAGGAGATGTCTTGGCTAAGTTGAGAGCTCGAAGGAGATATTTAGAAATTTTGATAGATGTCCCAAGCCAAATGTCTCAAAAACACATGAGATATCTTAGATGTTAGTGAGATGTCTCATAGAATTAGGAGACGTCTTAGCCACAGCAAGAGATGTCTTCCATGTATTGCTTGTTTCTCAGTGAGACATCTTGGAAAGTTTAAAGCTAACCCAAATGGATAGAAAAAATTTATAAATTATTATTCTAAATTTGGAAACAGTCAAGAGAATATAGAAAAAGATCAAAAATAGTGGATAATATTTAGGTTAATCTTGAGGAATGTTGTCTATAGTTTTTATCCTACCTAGTTAATAAATATTGATTTTGTTTCATGCTTGTATAATGGAGAAATAAGATATCATGTAAGTTCATATGTTGAACATGAGCAAGAGTGTGAGTAAACATATTTAGTAAGTGCATATGTGGTTGTAGCTTCAAGGTCAATTGTGTTGTATGTTGATGTATGTATTCTAGTATTTCTTGTGAGTTGAGGTCTCAGTCCTAGGTTGTGAGAGTAATTCTCCATTAGTTTTGTTTTGCATTAAGAATATCCATTTTATGGTTGTAGAGATTTATTATCTATAGCATCATTTGATTATGTGAGGGTATTTGATGTTTTATGAGTTGTGGAACCATTTTGTAATCATCTTTTGAATAGTTGAAGATAGCTAGTTTTCTCATTTTTTATCAAAGTAATTGTCTTTTCATAAGGCTTGGATTTAGTATGTAGAAGGTGATTTTAATATTGGAGTAAACCTACTCTCACTAATTATTGGTATCAAAGCTTTGTGTTGATTGTTGCTTGGATTTGGTTGAAAATTTTGTCAAATTTAGATGACATCTAAGAAGATATAAGTGTAAGCCCTGAGCAGAGTCATGAAGACCATGAAGTCTTTCTTCTAACTAATGATAACTCAGTCAGATGAAATTAGTATAAAGGTAGACTGAAATGTTAGTCCCAACCATAGAATTCATGTTCAAATGAAGAAGTTTCATAACCTAGTGGAGATAAAGCAAATGATGATGAAGAATAATTAAGCTATGGAAGTGTAGTAACCCATTAGCTAAGTATTCTAATAAGAGGAAATCCTATTCCTCATATGATAATTCTAAGGACTCTAATAGTGGTTACTTCTTCTCTTGACAAGCTAGATGAGAAAGATGATGTAAGGCTTGTTAGAGCATTTAGAAATGCTACCAAAATTATATTTATTGAGTTGAATAATTTTAATGGTATAGATGAAACCAATGATTTTTCAAGTTGGTTAAAGGTACTTGAAAAGTACTTTGAGTTGGAAGAGGTACCAAATAACTCAAGGGTATCTATTGTCGAATCCAGAGTAGAAGGTACAACTTCTACTAGATGGGAAAAGGAGTTCTAAGCTTATGAAAGACAAACCCATCAACCCATCAAAGATTAGAATTTAATGAAATATAGCTTAAGAAGAAAATTTTAACAATCTCATCAAAGAAAAAATACTATCATGAAGTTTAAATTCATAAGGCAAGGTGACAAGGATGTCAAATAAGTATTACCTAGAATTTTATGATCTATTCCATCAAGCTAAAGTAAATTGGGAAGAGTATGAAAAATATTTAATCTTTTCAAGAGGTCTCAAGATATTGTATCAATAAAAATATATTTTTAGGAGCCCTAAAATCTTAATGAGATTTATAATTTGACACTCAAGGCTAAAAAGATATTAAGTGGATTTGGGAACTGAAGTAAACAAACTTTCAAGGAGAATGAGAAGGGATCCAAGTCAAAATCTAAAGATAATGATGATAACCATGATAAAAAGATAAAAAAGGAAGATAAGAAGAACAAAGCTAAGAAGAACC
Organism: Gnetum montanum; assembly: GCA_015680685.1. Taxonomy (NCBI): domain Eukaryota; kingdom Viridiplantae; phylum Streptophyta; class Gnetopsida; order Gnetales; family Gnetaceae; genus Gnetum; species Gnetum montanum. The sequence goes on from MNCI01024945.1 coordinate 68,521, forward strand.
AAGATAAAGGAGACAAGAATCAAGGTAGCAGCTCATTCAAGATTCAGTGCTTCAAGTGGGGAGAATAGAGACACAAGTAGTGGAAATGGCCACTTCAAAAGGAAGTCAAGAACTAGGATGTATAAAACCAAAACAATGGAGAAAACCATCCTAAGAGAAAATTAAATTGATCCTAATGATCCTAAGATTGAGGAAGTTTCTAAACTAAATTCTTTTACATTCATAGGGAATGTTAATAAAGGAGCCCATCTTGATAGAAATTTGCTATTTCAGATTGAGGCTAGATCTTTGCTTAATATGGAATGAATTCATATTTTAATTAATGAGGAAGCCAAAAAAATGATATTTCTTTTAGGTTAGTTCCTAGATTGAGTTTAGTAAATAAGTTTCTTCCTAGACCCTAGAAGGTGCATTAGGTGTCTAAAGATTTCTCTCAAGAGAAGAGGAAACAATGTACTTCGAAATTTAAAATTAGAGGTTTTCATGATGTTGTGATGTGATGTGTTTCCACTATATTTTCTTGATGTAATTCTTGATACACCTTGGAATTTTAACAATGGTGCTCAATTTAATAAATCAAGATATATATGGAGTGTAGCTAGATTTGATAAAATCCATGAGTTGATTCCCATGATAGCTATGTAAGTGAGGTAGAAAAACTAACTTAATGCTTCCTTAATTCTTCTAGGAGAGAGAGAATATATTAAGGAACATGATTAAAAAGATTTTGAATTTTTTGTTATATCAATAGTTACTTATAACCATGATGATGAGCAAGTTGAACTTCCTACATATGTGCTAGGCTTAAAACAAAAATTTTCTAATGTATTTAAGGGGGAATTAAATGGATTACCACTAATGAGGAATTTATAGCATTAAATTAATTTCATTCCTAGTGCTACCATTCCAAATGAGAGAGTTTACTAAATGGTGCCAAATCAGCAATTAGAATTGCAAAGGTAGTTAGAGGAGTTACTTGCAAATTACTTCATGAGGGAATCCATTTCACCTTCTGCAATTCTAGCAATGCTAGTGCCAAAGAAGGATAGTGATAAATGAAGGATGTTCATTGATTCTACGATAGTAAATAGGATAACAATAAGGTACATGTTTCTTATTCCAAGGATGGATGATATCCTTGATGTTCTTACCAATGTTGAAATGTTTAGCAAAATTGATTTAAAGAGTGATTACCATCAAATTAGAATCAAACTTGGTGATGAATAGAAGATAGCTTTCAAGACACCGGATGAACTATTTGAGTGGTTGATGATGCCATTTGGGCTCACAAATGTACTTGCTACATTCATGAGGTTAATGCATGATGTATTGAAGCACTTGATTAGTAAGTGTTGTATTATCTTTTTGACAATATTTTGGTATAGATCTCTAAGGAGCAAGAACACTTAGATTACTTGTAAATGGTATGTATTAAGTTTGAGGATGTATAGGTAGTAATCAATGTAAAGAAAAGTCACTTCTTTAAGAGGAAAACCACATATTTGGATCATGTCATTTCTAAAAAAACTAAATTTAGATGGAAATTACTAAGGTAAAAGCTATTAGGAATTGGCCAACTCCTAATAATGTTGGGTAGGTAAGATTATTCCTTAGTTTAGCAAGATTTTGTAAAAGGTTCATAAAAAATTTTAGTGTTATTTTATGGTCTATGTTTTCTTTGTTAAGGAAAAAGAAAGATTTTAGATGGAATAATAAAACCTAAGGGAGATATGACTTATTGGAATTAAAGATTACTAATGAACCAATGATTTCAATGCCAAATTTTCAAATGACGTTTCAATTGGAGGTGGATGCAAGTGGACTTGCCATTATTGGAGTATTTTGACAAGAAGATAGGCATGTTGCTTTATTTTTTAAAAAATTTAATGACTCAAGAAAAAAACATAGAATATATGGGAAGTCATTATACACTATTCTTTAAATAATCAAGCATTTGAGGCTTTACTTATTTCCCAAAGAGTTCACCTTGATGAAATAACACAAAGAAATACAATTTTTAAACTCTCAAAAGAAGTTGAGAGTAAAGCATATGAAGTGGGTTACATAGTTGTAATAGTTTAATTTTATGTTGAAGCACAAAATTCTAATGTGGTGACTGATGCATTATCCAGGGTGCATGTAGTAAATTCTACTATACTTCATGTGGAAGATATGGACGATTTTGCGAATTTGTATGAGCATAATGTTGATTTTGGATAGGTCTAGAGGAGCCTCAAAGAGTCATTGTTGAGTAGGATAGATCCTTGAAGGAACTATGATATTCAATATGAACTATTATTGAAAAATGGAAAGGTATGTATTTCTTACGTAACATAGATTTGTTTTTCATATGCACTTTACATTTCAATTATCATTTACATTTCTGATGCATGTTAGTTTTTGGCAGAATAACTATGACTAATCTTGAAAATTAAGTGTAGTGATTTGGTAACTAAGTAGTAATATTATTTTATTTTCTCAATAATGATTTACTAATTAATCCTAGTAACAAATATATGAGCCTAAGATGTGAATGGAAGATTAGGAATAGAAGCTTATCACTAATAGGCCAAACTAGATTTACTTTTCATTATCTTTTAAGTAATTATAATCATTATTCATACTAAAATGTTCTATTCTTACTACATGAGAGAAAAAAACTAGAATTACATCTTATGCCTTATTATAAGTTAAACCATACACTTTGATTGTCATTAACTCTAGTAAGAAGACAATGATTAATGAGCCTCATATTAACTACCTAAAGTTCATACTGTCCCTTCCATAAGTTACAATATTTTTGTGCATGTACACTTACATGAATTGTATGATTAGGCATTGAAAACTCTCATCACTCATCATTAGTACCATTGCTAGTGATGGTATTAATATTCCAATTAGTTGATACTATACAAGTTTGTTATACTAGTATTTCATGATTTACATTTCAAAAGATATGATATTCTCAAACAAACATTTAGGTATTACTTAATTAAACATGGATTTGATACATAAATTAAATTCTCCACATAAAAATAATATTAATAAGAGTAATGATAAGATCTATATTGAAGAAAATTGGAATGGACCTACTTTATTCACTTTTTATGTTCAATGGAAATTCATACTAAGTGTGGTCTTAACATCATCCTATATATATTTGGGCACCATAATTCTAAAATACATTGTTACAAGATATATTAATAGCTCCCAAAGATCTCAGTGACCATTTCAGATTATAATCTAACTTATGGACTTCATTTTCAATGACATTCAAAAAACTCCAAAATCAAAATGTTTCTAAGTATTAGAGGCAATATACATTTTGAATCAAGCTTTCTTTGATACTGCAAAATAAAATGTCTTAAAAATAGCTTCATAATACATGTTATTGATTGTTAGAGATGTCTAGGGACCATTTGGAATCATATCCCAACTTCTTGACTTTAGTTTCAATAACCCTAGAAAACTTTCAAAAAAATTTAAAAATTTTGCTAAGTGTTGTTGATGTTGATGCTAACATTAGCAGCAAGAGCATCATTACTAGAACTTTCAAACCTTATTAAAACTAAATTTTTACATATGTAATGAATTCCAAGATATACGATAATGCATCAATAATAGTTTTGTCATTCTAGGCTTCTAAAATTGGTACTTTTTCATAGGTTTTTCCAAGACTTAGAAAACCATATTTTTGCTAAGTTTGAAAAATTAACAAAGTCAAAACTTATATCAACAACTTTGAATTATTTCATACATTAAATTTGTAGCATTTCACTAGTTTACATGCCTCTTAGTAGTTAAAAATTATCATTTTTACTCATTCTTGTGTCAATTAAATTATTTTGGAAGCTAGAATTTTTACCCTAAAAAATGTCAAAATAACTTTCAAGATCTAGAACTGATGCTAATGCTCTTAATGATACCTACATATATGGCATCCAATAGCATTAACAAATTCCTAAGCTCCCTTGACTTTACCTTGGCATCCTTCGATGTTAGTTTGGAGCTTAAAGGGAATCCCTATAAAATTAGAAATATTAGGAAAAACAGCTTAAAATTTGGCTGCGTATTAGCATCACCATTCTTAGATGTCATAAAATGGTGTCATTGACCTTTACAATCAATATTTTAGGATATTTTCAAGCTTCTCATGTCCCTCCACATTGTCATAACATTATTTTATCTCATTTCATTAATGTTTTAGGTGCCTTGAAGGTTATGGGAAGAGATTTGGAAAAGTAAAAATAAAATTTTATAAGTGTTCAATGAACATTGATGTTCGTAGCTTTAGTGTACGCAATGACACTTTTGGAACCAACATTACCCAATCACTAACATTCAACTTTTACATCTAACATCTTCTTCTAGCATCATAGGATCCTTAGCATCATTTTGATAAATTTTAGCATCAAGTTAGGTAACAAACAAGGATTTAAAAGTTTAAAAGTGGCACTTCAATAATGATCCAAAAACTTATCTCATCATTGGTAACATAGCTATCAACATCAACTCGATAGGTCATCACACTTATAAAGTTAAAACTTTAAACTTGTTATTTTTAAACTCTAAACTAGCTTTGAAAGAACTACAATTAACTCAAAGTTTGATTTTAGTAATATTAAGTTGAAATTAGAAACTTTAGACCTACAAACAAGAGTTCAAAATATGAATTTCAAGTAAATTTCTTAAGATTTAAGACCAGTTGTCAAATTTTAGGAGATCAAGAGAACATGTGCATGTCATCATCATGGAAACCCCATGCTTTGTTACCATCTTTTAGATCCCAAGCATTAGTTCCAAAGATAAAATTTTTTGTTCTTAACTAAAGTATGGATTTAAATAGTGAAATTAAACCTCTTAAGGGTTAGGATATGTATTGGGAAGCTAAGGACATGAGCCAAGACCAATTTCAATTCACTTACATTTTTCTTTTATCACTTGTAGCTTGGCCCTCCATAAGAGGTGAATACTTTGTAATTCATCAATAACTCATTTTATTGTTTGGGAACAAACTGAAGATCTTTTTTCCATATTGTAGCATCCTATCTTTATTATTTTATAATTTCTTACTTGCATTCTATACTTAGAATTTATTCTATCTCCCATACTACATTCTATACTTTGCCAATTTTTAAACAAGTTATACTTGGCTATTTTATTTTTATTTATTTATTTATTTTGCAAAACAATCACATTTTTTAGAAGGAATCTAAGATCCTTATCTTCACATTGAAGTCTCCATATTTTAATAGTTTGTACTTTTTACTTAGATTTTACACTCAATTTTTATTTTATCATTCATACCCTACTTCATACTTAGGTTATTTTTTAATAATTTATAGTTAGTCATTTTTCTCAATAATTTGAACTCATCATCTTTCACATTAAAACCTTACTTTATCCATCATTTCATTATCATTCCTAGTTTATTTGTAGTGAATTCTATGTTGATTATAGGTTTCATGCTCCTTTATTACATAATCATTAATACATCAAGGATTATATTGGTCTGAAGATCATTAACTGTTATGCATTAAGTATTCCAACACTTCGTTCATGGAGGTTTGTTTGTAGGAGGGTGAAGAAAATTTTTGTAGGAACATTTTTGGCTCTAGAAGGAGGACCAATAGCCTTTCTAATATCTCTAACCTATTTCCTAGTAGCTTATAGATCTTTTCAACACTTAGAATTTTTCTTGCTTTGGTTATTTTTCACATAGTTATATTTCTTATTTTCTTTTGCACTTGATCCATGATTCTTCTCTAAGTGTGTGTAGGAGACTTTCTTTGATGCCATAAAGGGTAAGGATCTGAATTTTCCTAGGGATCTCAAGCCTGTAAGTATATGGAAATGTTGAAATCCTAGCCATTCACAAAACCCATGATGCAACATGACTATAAAGTTGTATGCACTAAAAGAGAAATAAGCATTACACTATCTAAGAATAAGATAAGAAGAATTACCAAACACAAGGAAACCAATGATTTGAGATCTTTTCTAACTAACCAAAATCATCTCATTAAGCTAATCCCATTTGGGCAAGCCATGCTAGAAGAATTATTTCTCATGATGGATGAAGTACAAGCCTTGGTGAGCACTATTAGGGATCATATCATTAGAAACCCCTAGATCAATGTTAGTAGTAGAAATATTCAATTTCAAGACAAATATAGTAGTAATGTGAGGACATTGGTATTCATGATAGTGGTGAGGAGAAACCTCCTTATGTCTCTCTTCTCATTAATCCTCTTAATCCACTAAATAATCCTACTACATAACATGGGAATCTTATTAGCTCTACCAACATATTTTTGGTTCCTATGCCTTAAAATATTATTTCTTCACTACCTATTTTGGTTAATCCTACAATAATAACCCCTCATACAACACATATGTCATGGTTGTATAGCCTTTGTTTTGAATACTAGCACTATTAATTCATGATCTCATGTTCAAAATCCCAATCTACTGATAAACCTATTCAAGACACTTTCCTTTGTGCTACAAACTTAACAAGCTTAGGTCTCATTGTCATTTCTTCCACCTACATAGCATGTATCTCAATATAATACACCAAAAATTTCCATGCCAATCATTGTATCACTATAACCATTGTTGCCCCCTCATAATGCCATTTTGGATAACCCCACTACTTCATCAATTCCTAGTGTTCCACCCAAACTAATGTTCTTAATATAAGACCTGACATCAGGGATTCATGTGAATGAGGATCAAATAATGAAAGCCACAAAATTGCATTAACATAGTCCTTTAGCCTCCATTGCACATCTTCTTGTTATTTCCATTTGTTCCATAATTCCCCCACTCAAGTCCTTGAAAGTGTTTCATTCTCAAGTTTTACCAAGTATAATGAGGAATTCAATCCAACAAATCATGTAATTATCTTTCATAATGAATGTATGATTTTAGTCCATTATTCCCATATCATCTTTCATGGTTTTTCTAATTCTTTAATAGGAAAGGCACTAGATTAATATAGGGTCCTATCTCATAGATCCATTACCTCCTTAGAGTAATTCTTCATAGCATTTATTAAGAGATTTAAATATAGATTAGCAAACATGAAACTCTACAAAAATTGTTACCCATAAAGTAAGCTTCTAATGAGTCTATCTCTAAGTTTATTTCATGAAAATGAAGCTCACCTATTCATTATGTGATGATCAACTATTAGACATCTTTGAAGAAGTTGTAAAAAATTACATCATAGGCATGTTACTTTATCATAGGCCACTTAGCCTCCATGATATCATCATCTTTTCCAACCATATTAAAAAGGTGGCTATTCACTATAATGATTCAAAATGGATCAACTTCTATAACAAGGCAAATAAAGTAGCATGCAAGGACAAGTCTACTTAAAACACTAGTCAAACTATGGCTTCAATGAGCTAAACTATGTTAGGTTTATAATAAAATAGTTGAGGAAATGGTAGGAAAAATAATTTGAACTCAAATCTAAAGCCCAATGATTATGGACAAACACATTAAATAATGGAGGACAACCAAGAAGACCACAAAAGGATATATCCAAATATCATAAATTTCAATTGCATATACTTAACTGTATAGCATCCTATTGAAAGATGGGCATATTATGCCTAAATAAGTTTCAAAGAAAACAAGAGCATGATTCAAATGACTTCAAGCCTTTGTTATTAATACTTTCTAATTAATGGAGTGAGAGACACCTATTCCTAAGTGGAAACATTCAAAACAATTTCTACTACTATCATGACACTCTAAGCCATGACATGAATAATTACATCATAGGCAGAGTTGATGTTTAGGAATTAATTAAAAGAAGTAATAATATTCAATACAATAGTGCAACCTATTAGTTTAAACATGCAATTATATCAATATCCTTTGAATTTCCATTCAAGGAGAATTTTAATTTTCTATTTTCAATGCAAAGGTAATTTCCCAAAAGTTCCATTTATCATCCAAATGGATTTCTCTTAATATCAATCTATCCCATCATCTTATGTAACCCCATCAAGGTTTAATAAGCCTTATATAATTAATATCCCCTAGAATAATGCTAATGATCCTACATCCTAAAGTGTATGAAGGGATCCATTGGTCATTGATATGACATGTCATTATGATGAAGTCCCTATTCATTCCTAACACATATTCACTTATCCTCCTTCTCCTTAAAGGAATAGATTCCCTACACCTACTCATCCTATGGACTATTCCCCTATTTTATCCTATGATACTCCACCTCCATCTTGTCCCTTATCTTCACCTAAGTTGCAAGAGCCTACCTTCCTCCACACTTTCACTTTACCCATCAAGATCCTTATCCAAGCTCAAAAGGAAGTAATAACTAATGATAAAGGAAAAGAGAAAGAATAGGCCAAAAAACACCCTATTTTAAAAAATAAAGTTTCATTCTATGGAACATCAAACATATATCCTCCTAATTCTATTTTCATTAGGGATAAGGCCCTACCCTAAATTGTAACTACAATGAATTCATAGGGATAAATCGTTCTCTTTTAACAATCTTATTGGTGCTTAATCCTCTATGCTATGAGTCTAATTTTTTGGTTTTCAAGGGATAAAACATAAAACACATCCTATGATGGATTGCATGTGACAACGTCCAGTTTACATTACCAAACATATCAGAGATAACATGTCACTACTCATGGTGCACAGAGATGATGAGTTGAAACCCATGTCATCTCTTGGGTATTAAATAAGCATCTCAACCTCAAAAAAGAGGTCACTTAATCTAACTACAATTCCTCTTTTATGTCATTCAATGGCACTAGAGTAAAAATTATAAGAGCAATAAAATTACTTTTTTGATAGGAAGTTTGTTTGCATTCGAGGTGACATTCTCTATCATTAGAGATTTTTCTAGAATGAATGTTTTCCTAGGATGACCTTGGTTGGTGTATCATTATGCTATTTTCTCACCTTTTCATTAAGAGATACACTTCCCCTATAAAGATAGGGAAATAGTTTTACGTGCTGATCCTAAACCTCCAACTATCACAACTAGATGTTTTAGAAGAAACTAGCATAAAAACATAACTTTCTCTCATCAGTCAAATATCTTTAATAAAATAACATGAGTCTCATTCAAGCATTCCTTGGTCATATAGCACTCATGAATTTGTAGATTTAGGATTTAGTAAGTTAGACATCATTGAGTTTGTTAAAAGCATAAAGATTCCTACTAAATCTAAACCCAAGAAATCTATCACTAAGTAATTATTACCTTAAAAGCATGGCTTGGTTATTTCACTTTATTATTTTATTATATTTACTTCTATTCTAGTATTAAGATGTTATAAGAAGCCTAATTTTATTGAGTACCATAGGTCATTATGTTGTATACCATAGTAAACTTCATTGGGGAAGTAACATGGCATTACCTAATTTAATCATAGAATATCTTCTTAATAAATACATGATGTATTTGGACTATATCAAGATTCTCAAACTTCTCATAATGTAAAAATTATATTCATAATTAGCCCACAAAAGAGATAATCATCTAGTTAAGATCCAAAAGTTTATCTTTTCCCTTAATTACTAGTCTAGCATTAGGTAAGTCAAACTAGTGCCACAACAAGTCTTGTGTCCAATGCAAGACTACCTCCCTATCCTAAATATGGAACACAAAGAATAATTGCTATCTTGAATAATTTCACACCATGGTAATCACATCTATGGGTGAGATGTTAGAAGAGCTTAATATAAATAAATGAATCAATGCCACCTACTCAAAGTTAGGAATGTACCACCTCCCAGGGCCTCCCATCAACCACACATGACTCACAAGAGTGTTGTGTATATTGGCCTAAAATTTGTGCTCCAACACATTTTCTAGTTAAATATACATAATTTCTTGAGTCTTGATTTTATCTATGAAAGCAACATATAGAGAAGTTAGACTAGAACCAATAGAAACTAAAATCAAGACTAAGCTAAAAACTAGGAAAGACACTTGGAAAGATCAACATTATGAAATTATCTTGTAGTGTAAATAGATATAAGAGCCTTTTGGACACTCCTAAATCAAACCCAAGTTAGGCCTATCATGAAGTACATGCATGAACTTGACCCACTCAATTGCATCATATCACCTATGCTCCAAAGCTATAGCCATCTCATCCAAGAATCATGTATAGATAGCAAGATGCTAGTTGCTCTCAAGGTCCATCTCACAAATCTTTATTTCCAACATATTCAAGTAGGTATCTTCCTTATTAGGGTTGTTTGTCCTACACATGCAAGAAAAATAAAACTAACATTAGAGACACAAAGATCACAAGAAAATCATACTTAGAAAAATTATGTAATGTCATGTCAACTTACTTAGACATTGTAATGTGCATGTCAATAAGACCAAATAATATATGAATTATCTTAGTGTCCAAAAATAGTGTAAAATCTATGTTGAATTACTTATAGGAACATTCCCCCTACAAATAATCTAAGTCCCTATGTCAAAACTCCCTGGTATGTCCATGATCATTAACAAAAGTAACTACATCATCAACATCCTACTTCACATAACCTAAGAGCCTAGGACATGATCTAGGGTAGATATACTCTAGGACATATGACACAATCCTAATGGAAAATAATATCCAAATCGAAAGATGGAAATGTTTGTGGTAGGATTCTAGAAAATAAGTAGTTCTAGAAACAATAAGTCATCATCAATGACAAGAAAAGCCTTATACTTCTAGGCTTTTTCATGATCATAAAACTCACATCACATATCAAGAAGAACATAGGATCTATGATCAATAACCTAAGAATCACACCTCTCCCATAGTAAGGTGACATAAAAAATCGAGGGTTAGAACTTCTTCAATAATATAAAAAACATTAAGAAACTATAAATATAAAAAAAACATTAAAAACACAAAATAACATACGTATAGGTCAATATGTATCCTTTCCCTTAACCCTCAAATGAACTAACTCTTGTTCATTATCCATGGTATCAAAATAACACTTGGTCAAAATTTTGACCTTAGTTCATATAGGCTAGATACTTAGAACATTTGATCGTATTTTATTCTAGTACTTAGCCAAAAATTTTCTCTATCTTTAATTGCCCACTACTTAGAAATTTTTTTCCCTAATGACACTTAATACTTAGTTAAATTTTCTTCCTTTCACATCTTTCCTATTTCAGGAATTTTTGATTTTAACTACAATTTTTAATTCTACCACATGCCTTGGAAAACTTTCAAGTGTAGGTTTTGGCTCAAGAACTTAGAAAAATTTTCAGTTTTAACCCCAGTCCTAATGCCTTAAAATATCTTAATCCTAGTTCTAATCTCAATCTTTCCTTTCCAAAACTTAACAAAATTTTTTATTAGTTTCATAATATTTGGCCATATTTTGGTCTTCCTATCCTATCCTTTCCAACACTTAGAAAAAAATCATCTTCCCATTTCCTTTATCTCTAACCATTTTGTTAATACCTTAGACCTTATGTCAACCTTATGCACCACCAACTACACACCAACGCCAAGCATTAACACCACCAACTGAAGGTTAGTAGATCATGGCTATGCTTGTAAATGGGATTTGAAAAAAATACAAAGATAGGAGGACTCTAAACTCTATATATGCTAGTAGTGTTGATCAAGTATACTAGCTATGTGCTAGTGGTGCAACTTAAGTGTATGATCAAAAATCAAGGGTGCATATTTAAAAAAAGATGGTTGTTGCATGCTATAGCATTGTAGGTACTACTAGCACCACACTACACATGCTAGTCATTGACCTACATTGACAATGCCATCATGCTATGATTATAATTCCTATGCATCTTTCCAATAAATCTCAAAGAAAAGGAAAAAAAGAGAGAAGCCAAAATCCAACAAGAAATAGCAAAACTCCTAATCCAAAAATTGGTCGTTCTAGGTCTAAAGGTAACCTACTCTGGCCATAACCAATCAAGGGAAGGCCTAATATAACCTTTAAGAACTACCTCCAAGGGATACAAACCAATAATTTCCTTCTCATCTCTCTCCCTAGAGCTTTCCATAGCAAATAACAAAAATGAAGAAAAGACCTTACAACTAGGAACAAACTGCCTTGATGTTATTAAAGGATCCATCCTAGAAACACTTAGGAAAAATTATATCACCTTCACATGGGAGATATGATGACATGTCTGGTTTGAACCTCATTATTATCTGACATAACATCATCCTTAAGAAGGGTTCTAATCCTATCAAATAAAAAGCCCAAAAAATCGAGCTTCATCTCCTTATCTATTACATCTTATATCTCTTATTTGATTCTAAAATGCACTACATAAATACTAATAAATATTACTTAGGAATTATCTTTTTCCTTAAGAAATGATGACACTACCTATGAGGGATAAATTCATGTTATTTGTTGAGATTATGTGTTATGGTCTATTGCAACTAATCCTTACAATAATAATTGCATGGAAACATGAAAAATACTTCTGAGTTTGACTTATCCTACCTTGGAAACACTCTATTAAGGGACAAGACATAATGCACCTTCTTAAATTAGCCCTACTATCTAGACTTTCCACCATAACCATCCAACCTCTCCTGGAGGAATTAAGTAATAAAGAGATAACTCTTCCTCTAGTTATGATGTTGACACATGAGGATTTTGGTTCATACTTGTACTTTGATGGTGGTCATGCAACTTAAGGTTCTACTATAGCTTGTAAACTTCACTACTAGTGTATGGATCCTATTTATCAAACTTATAAATTTAATTTTCCATGCAATGATAATGTAGTAAAATAAAAAGATATTAATATAGGTTCACTCTTAACACTCCAACCTGTAATTAAAAGGCTTTCTATCCATGATGATTTTCAATTTGTAGTACACTGAGTGAATAATAAATATGCTTATAAGACTAAATACCTTCAATCTTATATAAATGTAGTAAAAAATATTATTTCTCAAATTGATGAATGTTTACTCATATATATCAATCACTCAAAAAAAAATTCTTACTAACACGTTAGCTACTTTCACTCTTCTTATCAATCTTTCTTTTCTTCAATATTATTTATCTCACTTAATGTAAGATACATCTATCACTCTTATAGATACATAATGTAGAAAAAGAGGAACAATATTATAATATTATATAATATTTTCATATTGAAAAAATTGTTGAAAATATATCTTGTTTGCAAAAGGATACTTTTCATATACATTGTAAGTATTTTCATATTGTTGATCCCAGTATTTAATGTTGTATTTTTATATCACACATTCTACTACACTTTCTAAGTCATGATGAAGTGCAAAACATTTTAGAACAAGTTCATTCCAATTTATATGGTGGTCATCTAGGCTTATGATCTCCCATAGATCATACAATTTCATTAGATAATTGGTAGCCTATGATGTCTATGGATGCATATAATATAGTTAACATTTGTGAGACATGTCAACATGATACTTCACCTGTTTATGTACCATCTCAAGAACTTAAAAAACTTCTAAATTCATATGGTCCTTCCATATGTGAACTCTAGATCACATTGACTTTATGAATTCCCCATATTTTACTAGTCATTAATTAATTCTAACAACTACTAAATATTTTACTAGGTGGTTTGAATACATTCCTCATAGATTCCAAACTTCAAAGTATATTTTTCATTTTATTTTGGATCATATATTCATTCACTTGGGCATCCCCCTCCATATTGTCACTGATACTGGACCTTAATTCAAGAGTAAAGAAATAGCCAAATTCTATGAGTAATAGCAAATCACCCAATTATTCTCATCTTCACAATACTTAAAATGTAATGGTCAAGTACATTTAACTAATAAATCCTTCATTCATTTGCTCAAAACTATGGTTGATAAATCCTAGTACAATTGGCATACTCAATTATCTCATGTCCTTTGGATCTACCACACCCCCTTTCATAATGCAACTAGCTAAACTTTATTCATGCTTTCCTATGGATCAGAAGCCATATTGCTAGTGGAGCTAGACATGCCTTCTCTTCATGTAACCTTGAATAATTGGATGTCATACAAGGAGAATAAAAACATGTATTGTGTTGAGCTAGACACACCTGAAGAAAATCATAAGAAAGAAATCATTAATATTAAAAATCATTAAGAAACCATGCTCGATTACCATAACAATCATGTTAGACTTATAGAAATCCAAGAAGGTGATTTTATTCTTGGCCATTTTCCTAATTCCAAGACATCCAAGTCCTTGTTGAATTGGCAAAGTCCTTTTATTATTCTCAAAAGTCTTGGCAATAAAGCATACTAATTGGTAGATTTAGAACGGAATTAGTACTTAAACCATGTAAATACCTCATGCCTCAAAAGATATTATTTTTGGAAAAGAAAAATCATCAAGTTTATTATATATATATATATATATATATCTTTCCTACTATTTTTCTCCTATCTCCCTCATCAAATATCATTTATCTCCTTTGATCTCATTCTATTTTATTCTACTAACCTCCTTCTATAGCATACTATTCTGAGGATATTTATCAATGATCTCCCTCATGCAGTGAGAAAATAAGTATTCCATCATTTTAAATCCATGTGAGGGTGTGTTTAGTTTAAGTGAAAGAAGAAGAAATTTACATTATTAAGCATTAGCAATCATTAGAGTATGGAATTAAACCATGCCCTCCTTCTATAGCATAACATCTCATCTTGGTGTATAGGCAATGTTCCTAATTTCTCTTTCTATTTTATTATTTTCTACATTTTAAAAGTCTAATTTTTATTTGTCCTCTTTCATTTTTCCATTTTCCCTCATTGTCTTCCCTATTTCATTTTATTTCCTTTCATTGGAACATTTAGTGAGGATTAACTGATTTGTTCTATTTTAGTAAGTATGTGTTAATATGATGCGTGGAACAAGTTCTAAACATCATAAATTGCCTCCTTTTGACCATATTATGTACAAGACTTAGCCATGCCCCCTTTCGTGGCATAACACTAGCCTCATGACTAGTGGATTGACAATATCCTAATTTTCTTTCCTTTTTCTACTTCTTTCTTTCCACCTATTTTTTATAAGTACATAATTAATCCATCATATTCTCTTCTTGATTCACCCTTATTGAGACCTCAGAAACATCAATCAAGAGAGACTAATGTTGTATCCATTTTTTTAATTTAATTGGAATCAAGGCTAAGTGTGGTCTTAACATCATCCCATGTTGATCTAGAAACTAATCTTTCTAAATATACTATTACAAGGCACATTTCTAGCTCCTAGAGACATCTAGAAATCATTTGGATTTTTAATCCAACTTATAGACTTCATTTTTAATAACCTTAAAAAAACTTTAGAATAAAAATTTTTCCAAGTGTCAAAGTCAATGAAGATTTTGAATCAAGATTCCTTTAACACCATAAGATAAAATTCCTTAAATACAACTTCATAACACATGTTTTTGGTTCATTTGGAGTCATATACCAACTTCTTAGCTTCATAATACATGTTTTTAGGGACCAATTGAGGTCATATCCCAACTTCTTAGCTTCAGGTTTAGTGACCTTCTAAAATCTTTAGAAACGTTTAAAAAATTTTCTAAGTGTTACTAAGGTTAACATAAGCATCAATGTTAGTACTAAGAGCACCATTTTTGAAACTCCATAACCTCACTGAAACTACATACTAACATGCACAATGAATTCTTAGAACTAGGACAAATCATTGACAGCAATTTTGACACTCCAAGCTTTTGAAATTGGCACTTTTTTACAAATTTTCCAAGGACATGGAAAATTGACATTTTTGCTATGTTTCGAATGCCAATAAGATTAGATATTACATTGGCAATTCAAAATCATTTCATATATCAAGGTCATAGAATTTTACAAGTTTACAAGCTTCTCAATGCTTAAAAATCCTCATTCCAAAGTCAATTTTAGCCTTTTCGAAGTTGGAATTTTTGGACTAAAATTTTCAAAAAACTTTCTAACTATGAAATTGATGTTGATGCTACATGTTAATGTAAAAATGGATAAGATCTACATATAAAGCATTGTAAAGTCCATGGGATTCCTCACTTTTATCTTGGCAACCTTCGACATTAATTTGGAGCTTAAACAAAATCCCCAAGAACTCAAAAATCTAACATAGGAAAAATGGCTTAAAATCTCACTATTTATGAGAATCACCATTTTTATAATTCACAAAATAAAATCATTGACCTTTACAATTATTATTTTTTCTTATTCTTATATTCCTCACATCCCTCAACATTACCTTAACATCATTTTGACTCATTTTGAAAATGGTTTGAGTGCCTCAAAGTAAAAATAAATTCTAAGTTTTAATTGATACTAATGCTAACATTAGCATCAATGTTAACATCAACACTTTTGGCACCATCATCACCTAATCTCCAACATTCCACGTTTACATCTAACATCTTCTCTAGACTTCATGGGTTCCTAGGCATCATTTTGGCATGTTCCAGCATCACCTTAGGCAATAAATAGGGATTGAGAAGTTTAAAACTAGCACTTTGAGGAAGATGCAAAAATTTTCATTAGTGTTGATGACTTAATTCTAGTATCAATATTACCTCAACATGTCACTACAATTTTAGTAACCCAATGATAAAACTGGTAACTTTGTACCTATGAATATGAGCTCAAAACATGAATTTTAGGCTAGTTTCTTAAGATTTGAGAGAAATTGTTAGGTTTTAACATGTCAATAGCATAAGAATCTACCATCATTGTGATACCCATGAGCTCTATTGCCAACTTCTACATCCTTAGTGTGACTTCTGCATATTGAATTTTTTAGCTTCTTCAACACTTTCTAGAGTTCGAAATTTTTTTAACTATAGTATTAGTGTTGGGACCCTTAGTTAAAACAATCCTATTTTGGCCTAAAACTAGTTCTAGATGGTTTCTACATCATTCCTATCCATATTCAAATCCTTCAAAGGTTTAACTCTACTCTTTAAATTTTTATTTTACTTAAAATTTGAGCCTTTGTTATTAGTTTCAATTTACTTACATTTTTTCCATATCACTTGTAGCTTGGCCCTTCATAGGAGGTGAATACTTTACAATTTATTAATAAAGAATTTTCTTATTTGAGAAGGGATACAAGACCTTTCTCCCATATTTTAGCATATCATATTCATTATTTTACACTTGTTTATTCACATTCTATACATAGAATTTGATTTATCTTCCATACTACATTCTATAGATAGTCAGTTTTTCAGTGATTTATATTTACTTATTTTCTCTCTATAAAATTCTCATTGTTTGATAATTAGGCTAAGACTCTTATCTCCACATTAAAGTCTTAATATTTTAATATTTTATGCTCTTTACTTAGATTTTAAACTCAAGTTTTATTCTATCGCTCATAGTCTACTTCATACTTAGGTTGTTTTTCTACGCAATTTGAACTCATTATCTCTCACACTAAGACCTTAATTTCTCCTATTGTTCTTGGTTTTTTATATGATTAATTAATTTTATATTTTATTACAGGTTTTTTAGCATTTCATTTCATATTCATTGATACATTGAGGATTATATTGACTTGAAGACCAGTTATAACTTCATATTCCAATATTTAGTTCATGGAGGTATCCTTGTAGGAATGTTAAGAACATTTTTGGATAAACAAGATAAATGTAGATAAGGATTTTCTATGCTCATAGTAATGCATATTATTTATATTTCACCTTCATTTTTCATCAAGCTGAATAATTTAAATATAGATATTTACAAGGTAATATTGTATTGCCATCAAACTGATCAACCCCATCTATGCCCAAATCCATTTTACTAGGATCTAATCTTCATCATGCACATAAATTCTTTAAAGTCATAAAGCACATGACTATACCTTATCAATTGATCAAAGCCCAAGATAAAAAAGATAGCATCATGAAAGCTAAGTATGAAGAAAAGAAGAATAAACATGCATCTTATAAATTAAAATTTTTTTCTATTGTTCATCTAATTCTAGGCCATGTATCTTATATGTTGAAGATTCTATGCAATAGAGATTACATTCAACCTTAGTATAAACTCCTAGAAGGGATAGAGAAACTACTAGAGTAAGGAGGGATTAAAGACCTTGGACCTTTAGTAAATCCAAAAATGAATAATCATAGAATAGTAGAAAGAGAGCAAGTTGACATTACTCTCCAAGTCCTCCATCCTCTTCATCATCATCATTGATGGATTTCAACAAAGAAAAAGTTAGAAATGGAGATAAAAATCCATGAAGGAATCAACATAATGTGCATGATAGGAATATAAGAAGAGATCAAGAAAAATATCATGGAAGAGATACGAATCATAACAAAGATGGAGAGAGAGGGAAAGAAAGAGAGAGAGAGAGAAAAGGTATCGAAAAAGGAATTATGAAGAACATCAAAGGAACCATCACCACTATAACGGATACTATGAAAAACTTAAAGATTATGATAAACCCCTACTAGTGACTAGAAGCATGATAAATATCAAAGAGGCTATCTGCATTTTGAAAACACATCAAAGAAATTATTGCATTAAGTAACTTGACATGAATTACATTATGAAGTTTGAGAGAGGTTATAATGCTAATCGACAACATTATTTATAAACCTTCCATGATGCATATGTGCTACATAATATTGAGAATGATTGGCAAAAACTTAAGCTATTTTCATGCATACTAATTAAAGAAGTAAAAAATTAGTATCAACCTCTACAATGAGACTCTATTCACCGATGGAGCACAATGTTAGAAATTTTTAATCACAAATACTAGAAATATTTAAGAGTGTTAAATCTAAGGATGGAAACAATAGAGTCATGAGTCCCTTGATGCAACTACGAGTAGATATTATTCCCTCTTGCATAGATGTCTAAGGCATGATTTTTCTCAAAAGGAATAACTCAAGCACATAATTGATAGGTTAAGAAATAAAACAAGAAAGACCCTTGGAACATATACTAATGGAAGGTTATTTTAAATGCAAGTCCATTGCATATAGAAGTCAATTGATCAACTGGCTAAGATAAAAACAAGAATTAAGAAAGAAAGAATTTTCCAAAGATTATAATAGGGAATCATCTCTCTAAAAAAGATATGTTTAAGTCTATGAGATATAATAAGAGGAATTCATAAAAGAGATAATTAAAAGAAATAATTTGATGATTTAAAAATATAAATTAAATATTATAGCAAAGGTTGAAAACATATGAGAGTTTGTAGAGGAGAAGTTGCAATAATACTAAAGATAGTAGAGAAAAAGATAGACTAAGTCCTAATCAAAGGAAACACCAAAAAGAAGAAAAAGAAATAAGAAATGACATATACAACTATAAAGGGAAAGCTATTGTTATGATAGAGATTTCTAATCTAGTTTAGAAGGTGAAGATGGCTATGAACTATGCTAATACAGACATTCTAAATGATTTTCTCCACCTATGACTCACTTGTAGGAATCAAGAGCATGTGCATTAAATTCAAACCTTATTAAAATGAAAATGCCAAGGTGGCTTTCTTACTCACAAGGTAGCTTATGAGTGGTGAGGTACCCCTATGCCCAACCATATGAATCACTAAGATGTTTATGCATGATCTAGTCAAATTTCATGGACCTATAGTTCTCTAGTACACTAGTTCTTCTAGAAAGTGAAATGGACATTGAGAACATTCATTGTCTTCCCAACAATACTTGTGAAGCTTAAGGGTATGGTTTAAGTGTAATTGAGGTACATGATTTTTCTTATTTTATGTTGTATGAGTTTAGTTGCCTACAACAAGAATGAAAGGTAGAGTAATTTAAGATCTAATTCATTTACAGTCTAACTAGCCTAACATAAGTAATTGCCCCACTTTCCTAGACACATCCTAAACACATACAACACTTTTGGACTACCAAACATTAAGTGTTGCTAGGTTACCAAGTACTACATGTATGTTCGAAGTGGTCGTGCTTGTGTTCATTAATTGCTAAAAAGTAATTGCTTAATTCAAATGCATTAAAGTAGAGTGCATGAAGTAAAGTACAATAAAGAAAATATTAATCTATTATTAGTGCTGCAAGGATTTTCAAAAGAGTTCATTTTATTCCCATCACACTGTTGTGCTTAGGTAAATCAGTGTTCAAACAAAGAATTATACACACTTAGACTCCTTATGTGGGCACTCCAAAAATATTCTAACTTTGAATAAAATAAACTGCAAGAATTTTGCTACTTTGACTAAGAAAATAACCAAAAACTGACTGCCAAATTGGAAGCCTAGACACTATATATATAGGCTAGAGTATAATCCCTGACATTGAATACCCAACATCGCAGCTCCAACATCGAAGAAGATGAACAAATGTGTTTCATCATACCCCCATGACTAAATGAAAAATCATCCTTGAGTGAAGAGGAGGAACAAGTTCTTTACAAAATATATTAGGTATGGAATTATTGGCTAACATACAAATGACTTAGATGAAACATATAGACTCTTAAGTACCCAGGTGTACAAAGATACAATCTTTTACAAAATTGGATGTCCATGATAAGATAAGTTAAGACCCTGAATAACACTGACATCCATCACCTCATAGCAGCAAAAGAATGAGAGATAAGATCCAACAATCATGAGTAGTCCTCATTGTGTAGTACTACCACATCATCCTTGGTGAAGGTAGTCCCACTTCCAGTCTATGCTTCCCACTGCAATAACAATGGAATCATGAATTAGTATGTAATGTGTAACATAGTTGTTAAATGCTTTGTTCATTAGTGGTTACACTCAGCTAAGTTGTGATTGTGATAGATTGATTCCTTTAGTAGTGTTAGCGAGATAGCTGACAAATAGGGTCAAATAGATAAGTGGTCCATTAAATTTGAAAATGTTTAATACATGGAAATATTCAAAGTAGGTGTAAGAATCCACAACAATACAAAGGAAAATTCATTGAAAAATGTTGTGAAGATGTGCATAATTGGGTGTCATTGATGGGGTAAACAAAAAGAATTTGATTGTAAGAGTGTCTAAGGGTAAAGAACTTAACTAACCCAACCAAAAGATTTGCAAGTGGGTCCTCACCAAAGTAGGCACAAGCCTTTTATGGCCTTGCATAACTTCAAACCACATAGTTCATGGGCTTTGTGGATGATTAATGATTATAGAAGGTTAAGTACAAAAACCTAGAAGAAACTAACTAAGAATTCTGACACATCAAACCAAGACATTGAACCAAAACATAAAACTAGCAATGAGGTGAGATATGAAAAGTATATATGAATGAGAGAGAGAGTGGAATATAATTCCTAGTTATGGTCACATGAAGCCCCTTGAGATTGTTATGGTTAAATAATTTGATAAGATCCATCCTGAGTCTAGACCAAACATAGCCACGTTCAATGACTTTGCATCATCATTCTAAGACCAATCCATCCCCTGAGACACAAGAGTGCTCCCACAGAACAACCATCATTTCTTATTAGAGAAGAAGTAGGAACTGAGGAAGGGCCTTAATTAGAGGGGATGAGTCCCATAACTAGTGCTTGTAGCCCATTTATTTTTTCTAAGGGGTATGCTTTGAATTCCTATTATTTTTTTTTTCTTTTTTGAAATGGGAACCACACTATGCAAAGACATATATATTTATTTTGTCCAAGGGATGTGCTTTGAAGTCTCATTGTTTTTGTTTTTGTTTTTTTTATAAGAACCACACCATGCAAGGACACATGCATTTATTTTTTCCAAGGGGTGTTCTTTGAATTCTCATCATTTTTTTATGAGAACCACACCATGCAAGGACTTATTCAACTTCCTTTTATTGATCGACATGGAATGGTAAGAAATTCATAAAAACACACATGCACCCAAGCAAACAGAAAGGCACAAAGAATACCAAATCCTATTTAGACCTTTGAATCCTTTCCAATTCTAGAAATTACCAAAGTTACAAATTTATTAAATTTTAATTAATGAAAAAGGGATAGCATGTTTCCTGAACAAGGAAAATAATAAAGTTTGTGGATGAATGGATGTTGTGGACTCATTGCCTATTACATAAAAAAGAAACCATGTCCTAATTATCCATGATGAAATTCAAAGCTAGAAACCAAACACCAACAATCAAATAATAAAAATAGTACATACCACCATCAATCAACACATTACCATTATATTGGGAACTTATTAATAAAAGGTTATAAAATCACACCAAAATAATATAAAATGAAATATAAAAGAAAGTGTAAAACATTCAAGAAGTAGAAAATGTACTAACGATGGTGTAAAACAAAAATTAGAAAAGATTAATAACATGAAAACAAAAAGGCATAAAATAAAGAATGTGTAAAACAAAAAATGTGTAAAATAAAAAAGTTAAAAAATTGAAGAGCAGCTTATATGGTTAGCATGGGTGACTATCTATCCCATGACTAAGTTGAAAGAAGGATATTTAAAATATTGAGCATGGTTGTCCATCTGATGAGGTGGTTGTTGTATTTGCTAGCTTATGCTTGTAGAAAGGCTTAATTTGTTGGATGTTAACTAGTTGTTTCTTGTATGGGCTCTCAAGCTTGTAGATCATCATGGCCCCAGAAGGAAAAGTCTCATAAATAATGTAAGGTTCTTCCCACAATGTTTGAAACTTAGTTTGTTGAGGTACATGTGTGGGGTTCTAGTAGAGAACCTTGTCTCCCAGTTGAAAATTGACTTTTCTAATTTTTAGGTCATGACATTTTTTGTTATAGCCCTTATGCAATCCGTTAGATGATAGGGCTACCAATTAGTTTTCATCTGTCAAGTTGAGATTCATTAGTCTTTCCTTTTGGACTAGACTTAAGTCAAGGTCAAGGTCACAAGCAGTTAAAAGTGTATAGAGCTTGAATTAAATAGAAAGTTTTGGTAATTTTCTTTACACAAGCTCATAGGAAGAGTAGCCTATAGGAGGTTTCCATGTTAAGTTGTAGGCCCAAAGGGGCATCTTTGAGTTTTATGCTCCAGTCATTGATATACTTTCTAATAGTTCTTGTTAGTATCCTTGTGATTTCCCTATTGGTAAGCTCAACTTGACCATTTGCTTAGGGATGGTAAGGTGTTGTGAGTTTGAGTTCAACCCCCAAGTGTTGTATGAGCTTCCAAAAGGTAGTGCCTATAAAGTGAGTTCCATTATCAAAAACTAATTCATGTGGCATACCAAACCTATTTACAACATATTGTTGTACAAATCAAGTAGTAGTAGAAGATGTACAATCAATGATAGCTATTGCTTCTACCCATTTCATACAATAGTCAATAGTGACTATGATGTATGCATTTTCATTTGACATGGATATGATGGAACCCATGAAATTAGTGCCCTAGATGTCAAAGGGTTTCAGTGGTTGAATCCATTGTTGAGGTCCCTCCAATTGAGAGTTATTCCACCATCTTATTGGCATCGTTTAGAAGATCAGACATAATGGTGAGTATCCCTAAAGATTATTATCCAATAGTACCCTATCATCAAGATTTTAATGGTCATGAATCTCTACGATAATGTCCTCCACAAGGACCTTCATGAGCATCTTGAAGAATGTGTAGTTGATTAGCATCAGGGACACACCAATGAACTAGGCCATCAGCACACACCTTATAGAGGTGTCTATTGATCTCCATGAAGTGTTTTACCTAGTGAAGAAACTAATGTTTATTCCAGTGGTCCAACCCTTATGGCATCTCCTGAGTGAGAAGATAGGTGAGAATGTCATCATACCATTTAGGCTCAATGGGAAATTGTTCAAGTACAACTCTCGCAAAGAGTAGTTCATTAGAAAACATATCAAATAGTGAATCTTCTTCCTCTTTGTTATTCCATCACAACTGAAACAAGTGATTAGCAACCACATTCTCAATGTCCTTTTGATCTACCATTATAAGATCGAATTCCTGCAAGATCACCAGCCACCATATGATATGAGGGCTCACCATTGGCTTCTTCATTAGGAAGCGAATGACACTATGATCCATGTCCATAAAAACTTTGTAAGTAAGCACATAATGCCTAAACTTTTCTAAAGCAAACACCATTTTCATTAGTTATTTTTTCGTAGTGATGTAGTTTATTTGTGCACCCATAATGGTTCAGCTAGCACAGTGGATGTAGTACGGATGTTTCTTATCTCCTAACTATGTCATCATAGCTTCCAAGGAATAATTTGATGCATCCATCATGATATGAAATGGTCTAGACCAATTAGGTTCTTGTAGAATTAGAGTTTTTACAAGTTTTTCTTTCAGTTGTTGAAATGTTTTTTCACATTTTATGGTCAACACAAAGGGAGCATATTTCTTTATTAGCTTCAACAACAGTTTTGCAATCTTATAGAAATTCGCTATGAATCTCCATTAGTAGCCAGTATGTCCAAGGAATGACCAAACATCTTTGACAATTTCTGGTTGATGGGTTATTCCTTGGATGACCCTTATCCTTTTAGGGTCCACCTTAATTCCTACTTGTGATATTTTATGCCCTAATAAAATGCCCTGCTAGACCATTAGATGAATTTTTTGCCAATTAAGCTATAAGCTAGTTTCAACACATAATTTTAGTAGTTACTCAAGGTGGTCTAGGGCTTGCTCAAATGTAGCTCCATAAATGAAGAATTCATCCATAAATACTTTCACACCACTACTGATCTACTGTTAAAAGATGCTCAAAACTAGGCATCGGAATGTAGCAAGAGCATTACATAGACCAAATGGCATCTTGTAATAAGTAAAAGTTCCCTAAGGACTCATGAATGTTGTCTTTACTTGGTCTTCTAGTGTAATTTTAATTTGGTTATAACCACTATAACAATCTAGAAAACTATAGTAGCAATGCCGAGATATTATGTCAAGCACCTAATCAACAAATGGCAATGGAAAATGATCTTTGAATGTTGCCATATTTAGCAACCTAAAATCAATGAAGACCCACCAATTGCCATCTTTCTTTGGCATAATTACAAGTGGACTAATCCACTGACTATCTAAAATGGAATAGATGAACCAAACCATGAGGAGTTGCTCAATTTCCTCCTTGATGATCTACTTTAGTTTGGGGCTCAATCACCTCTATGGCTGTCTATTAGACTTCATAGTCAGATCAATGTAGATGTGATGCTAGAATATCCTAGGATCAATCCCTGTGAGTTCAAGATATGACCAAGTAAAAGCTGTTGACCATTTTTCAACTACTTTCAATAGCATCTTTTTCTATTCTGGAGCAAGATTTGCATTAATTATAACCAGCTTTCCATTTTTCAAAAAAACATATTCCATTCCAATTGGCAGAATTTTTAGTTCAAGGGGCTCTTAGTTGAAAATTTTAGGAATTTCCAAGTCTCCCTAGTAGGTGTCATCATTTGTATCATCAGAGAGTTGGCGATGAACTTACTCTAGTTCATCCATGCCTATGACATATGTGCATGTTAGGCTCTTAGTCGATTCCATGTAAAGTGTGCTACTTTTAAAATCAGTGATCAACCACTAGATGCCCTCTTGTTTTGTAGCTACTACATACATACACCATTGGATTTCTACTTTTTGGTGCCCTCTTGTTTTGATGCTTATTTTATAGCCCAAATTTTTTGCATGTAATTGCACCCTGTATCACTGTACATGATGCATGGAACTCTCTTCTTTGTAATTTTTTTGAATGCATCCTCTTTAGATATTTCTAGGGAAAGATCTCAAATACCCATTCTAATATCAACAATGCTTAGCCATGCATTTCCCATGATGATTGAGAAATCCCCTTTGTAGTTCTCCAAATTGATCACTAGGAAATTGGTAGGATAAGACCACACATAGACAATGGTCACAATGGCTTCTACTAGTCCCAA
Organism: Gnetum montanum; assembly: GCA_015680685.1. Taxonomy (NCBI): domain Eukaryota; kingdom Viridiplantae; phylum Streptophyta; class Gnetopsida; order Gnetales; family Gnetaceae; genus Gnetum; species Gnetum montanum. Next base: position 94,398 of record MNCI01024945.1, read on the forward strand.
TGAAATAGTGATGGACTGGTGTACCAATTCTAATCTTATGTTGCTCTTATTAAGAGGAGTTAGGTTCCATGTAGTATATATCTCATGAGAGATCAAATTAACACTAGAACCTGAGTCGAGAAGAACCTTGCATAGTTCAATCCCAACAATCTATAAATAAATGATAGGATTTCTAGGATTAGCTAATTTTTTGGGAAGGTTTTGAACATGGATCCAATTAGATACTATATGAGTAAGCATGATAGTATGGATCCTAGGTAGATTTTGGTTTAAAGGGGACTCAAAGGTATTTGGTACAACGGAAAATGGAGGAGCAGGGTTGTCAACCATTGATGTATGTGATGGCTTAGGTGGACTACAAGGTCAAAAGAAAGGTATTTTCTTTGATCAAGTATTCAACCCATCCAATTGATGAACCAGTTATAAGTTAACAACTCTAGTAGCATTGCGTTGTTGCAATTGAGCTGGTAATTCACCCTGCATAGGTGGAGTAGGTGGTAGTTATGCCGTTGGAGGAGAAACATGTGCAGGGACAAGATGAGGATAAGGGTAAGATGTGGTATCCATTCTTTCATATGAAGAATGAGTTTGATAATAATTAGAAGGGTGATAATAAGGCTGGAAAGTAGAGACGTGACTAGATGACTCATGTGAAGATAGTGGTTGCTGAACATAGTAACCATATGGATTAGGCTGCCGATAAGGCTTTTAATGTCTTGCTGGTGTCATCACCCATGATTGTGGTTACTGCCACTATTGATACTACTCATCTAGTTGTAGTGGAGCTCTAATTGGATAATATTGTTATTTTTGATGAAACTATTTGAAATTACCTTTAGGATAAGGTAATCTTCTAAATTTTTGCTTTTGTGTTAGTTGTGGATTTAAAGCATACACCCTACACTCTTGTAAGTGTGACACAATGGAGCAGCATCCCTTAAGATATACATATTGATAGACATCACACCCACCATCATCATCTAATTCACTTTCTACAACCTCTTCTACTACAGCAATCTTGCCCTTACCTTTGTGATAGGCATGTTCAACTTCTTTGCACCTCCTACACTCATGATCACTACCTTGTTCCTTGGACTCTTCAACAATTTTTAGGATAGGTTGGAATCTGCTATCCATGGAATCCCATAACTGATCAACCTTGGGCATAATCTTAGATTGAAATTTTTGGAGTGGCAAGGTTTTTGTATTCACCACCTCATTAGATTCAAATTCATTCTCATTATCACAAAATCAAACCTCCCTCTTATGAATGGAAGGATCATGATTGTACTCTTCTACGCTTTCTCTTTTTCTTAATTCACCTTCCTCTTTAACTACCTACTTGATTAATCTTTATATCTAACTAGCACTTAATTTTGATAGTCACCCCTAGGCATAAACACCAAGGGTTCTCCTCATTTTTGATCAAAGCCTATCTACAATGTGGTGAAGCTGATCCAATTGAGAATAACCATGGCTAGGACATTTTTAAATCAAGGAATAGTATCAATCGATGGTAGCATCCAAGGGTTTATGTATTCCTTATTTCCATCCTTAGATTTGCCTTCTCAACTTGCACACTCTGGAGTACATTTGATATTTATCATTGAACAACTCAAGCATGGTACTCCATCGTCTGATAAACTCCAACACTAAGAACCAATACTAGTTCTCTACTTCTTTGATGAGTGTCTTGGGAAATGACTTAAGTTTTTGCCACTAATTCTCTATGTTCTGTAAGATACATGCATCTTGAAAATCTTAGAGATGGTTCTATGGATCAGAGTTATAACCTCCTTCAAATTGAGGAATATTATTTATGTCTAACCTTTTGATTCAATTATCCTTTACATGCATACTTCGAGTAGCAAGCAAAGGCTCATCAAAGCCTTAATCATGATGCCTACGATGCCCTCTACTACCCCTTTGTTCATGGCGATGTGCCTCTCTTGAATCTCTACACCCTTAATCTTGCCTTTCCTGATGGTAATTTTGGTCATTTTAATTGATTTTGTCTCATCAATTATTTTTGTTACCTCCATCATGATCTTGCCTTCTATGGTTGTGATGAGAGCTAGAAGAAGAATATGATGATGATGAAGGGGAAGAGAAAGGAGAACCAGCACCATCATGGTGCCTGCTACCACCTCTTCAGTGATCGTGACCACAATCACAATGTTGTTTCTTGTCTACATCCCTACCTTAACTTGCCCCTTTGGATCCTTTTTTGTCATTGGATCCATTCTTACTAGAATCAGGATTCTGAATCATGGACTATAAGTTCTTGTTTTGACCTCCTTCAATGAAGTTAAAGAGAGGACTTTTATTGAATGGAAAAACCCTAGAAAAGGGTTCTTCACTAGCTTATTGGTACAATAGAAATGAAGAATTATTAAATATTTTTCCCTTTGAAAATTCATAGTGTTATTCTAGCTATCAATCTTGTAGATGTTGTGCCTTAGTGCGATGATAATCCTTGACATCAATATCTTGCACAACACACTCAACATGATGTTCCTGAAGACCATATCGTATAAGCATTTGGTAGAGCATTACAGGAACAGATTGATTGAGTAACTCCACAATGTTGTCCTCCATGTTGCACCACTACAACTGTTCATCTTGGTGTAAGATGAAGATCAAGTTTGGTACATACTCATTAGGATGAGCATATACAATTTGATACTATTGAGGCACTTGCTAATAAGCTTTATCAGACTTGGGCAAAGCATCACTCCTATAATAAGAAGAAATTTTCAATTAGAAAAATAAAAATCACACTGTTCTTCTAAATATTATTATAGTAATCTTAAGATGTGATGTGACTCTAATGTTTGTTCCAATGATTTAAATAATTTCACTAAGTCCTAGATAGCACATGAAAAAAACAAAAGGTCCATGGCCACAATGTCAATGATGAGCAACAAGGTACCCCTATGCCCAACCATATGAATCACTAAGGAATTGCACAATCCAATTGAATTTCATGGACCTATAGTTCTCTAATACACCAATTCTTCTAGGAAGGGAAATGGGCATTAAGAATGTTCGATGTCTTTGCAACTACACTTGTGAGGCTCAAGGGTATGGTTTAATTATAATTGAGGTACATGATTTTTCTTATTTAATGTTTTATGAGTTTAGTCTCCTACAACAAGAATGAAAGGTAGAGTAATTTAATATCTCATTCATTTATGATCTACCTACACTAACACAAGTAACCATCCCACTTTCCTTAACACATATAGCACTGCTAGGCTACCAAATGTTAAGCGTTGTTGGGTTACCAAGTACTATATGTATGTTCAAAGTGGTTGTGCTTGTGTTCATTAACTATTGGAAAGTAATTGTTTAATTAAAATGCATTAAAGTAGAGTAAATAAAAGTAAAGTTAAATAAAGAAAATATTAATCTATTCACAGTGCTACAATTATTGTCAAAAGATTCCACCTTATTCCTGTCACACTGCTACGCTCAAGTACATCAGCATTCAAACAAAGAACTGTACATACTTGGACTCCTTCTGCAGGCACTCAAAAAATATTCAAACTTTGAAGAAAATAAACTACAAGAGATTTGATTCTTTTACTAAAAAAATGACCAAAAATGACTATAAAATTAGGAGCCCAACTGCTATATTTATAGGCTAGAGTATACCCCCCATCATTGAATAGCTAATGTTCCATCAAGACCCCAACGTCAGATACCTAACATTAGAGTAGATGAAAAAATGTGTTTCATCAATAGCTATAGATAACCCTATTAGCCACAACCATATTATCCTCGTTGGGCTTATCCTCAACCTCAAAAACAATATAACTAGTAGTGGAAAATTCCATACTCATCGGGAATGCCACTACTGAGATAATAGTATCCCTATAGACAACTAGATCCTTATGACTATTATGTTTAGCAACATGTTTCTCATGGGAATACCTCTATCCATACTTCTTATCAATACCATCTTGATGAATATCATTGATCCATAACTCCACATGTAAAATTACCATACTACATGCCTCATCCCATAATGCAACATCATCAGCAACTCCTATGCCACTTTTTCTAGTTTAATTGCCATCAATGTTGGAGGTGGTAGTGAAATGAGGTCTATTATTGTACTCCACAAATTTTATTCCAACTTCAAAATTAGCCAAAAGGATAACCATGAATGATGATGAACCTATGGTATTTTATATAATAAGTTGTGGTGAGGTCATAATCTGCATATTATTAGAGATCATGGATCATGGTCCAGCTATGGTATGTTTAGAAGATAAGGATAAAAACCATGGATCATTAACTACTCATGATCTAGATATCATAATTCATGGTGCAGTCGTGGTTATCTTAATAATGAGTCATTCTTAATACAAAAGGTGTGAAGACTACCTCTATCCTCCTTTGCAAAGTTATCAAGACTACAAGTCATGATGGACTCATGTCATAATATCACAACTAATGGTAAAGTCATGATTGACATAAACAATGGCTTTCTTCTTACTCTAAAATAGCATGACTTATAGTGAGATTATGCTATATATATGAGGATACCACAAGTCATGGTTAACTCATGGTAAACTTGTGAAATAGAGGTATTAAAATCAACCTTGAAATGATGGCAAAATGAAGCATGAATAGACCTAGGATGGAAAAGGATGAAATGATTAGATGTGTAGTAGCATTAGTATCCAAAAATTGTTGAGATTTGATATCTTTAAACTTGTTCAAAATGTTGAATTGAATTTTTGACAAAACTTACTCTAATTATCACCAATGACTTCCTAGATAGCTAAGAAATACCTTCTTTAACTTGAGCTCTTTTGAGACTTCTAAACACAATGAATTTTCCAACATATAACATTGAATATTGAACTCCATATAAGATATTTTTCTTCTTACCTCCCTAGATTAATAACAAGAATGATATCAAAGTAAAATAAAACTAAAATTAATTAAAATAATGAGATATTCAAATAAAATTAAAATAGATGAAACAACTAAATATAATAATTGAGATAAAAATATAAAGGTACACACCTCACTTCATCTACTACTTCAATCTTCAAACATACATTAATGAAGTTTGCTTGGAATGCCTAAATTTTGTGGAGATCCTATACATGAATTAAATAGAAATGTGAGGAGGTCTTTGGGAGCACACTTAACTCCAATCATAGCAACAAATGATCCACCAAATCATTTACTAAATCATTAGAAGAGAAAACTTGTGATTCCAACTCATGTAACAATTCCATCTATGGAATTCATGCGATTCCAAAAAAGAAGGAATGACTACATGGGACCTTGGATGATACCAAGGGTGAGATACATGACATGTGGTATTGGATGATCTACATTTGACTACACTTTGAATACTTCTTCTTTCTCATTCTTGAAATATAAAATTATGTCATGTGACACATTACATGGAGACATAACATACATGACTTAACAATAACATGAAAAAGAAATCTAACTTCTATAATAACATGGAAAATAAAATCAATGTGAGGGAAGCATACACTAGGCTATGAATATTGCCATTTCCTCCTTTAGACTCAAGTCAGCTTCAATTTAATTACTCTAACCTTTAATAGTAGTATCTTCATCTTGTTGGATTACAACATTTTGGTGGAAAGATTAGCCAATTGTTCTTCACTCTTCATGAATTTTGAAGAGATTATACCTTCTTGAACTTTATTTTTAATAAAGTAGAATTTTATTTTAATGTGCTTGGATTTCTCATAAATAATATTCTCATTGCAGAGAATGATGATCAATGTGTTGTCACAAAATAAAGTGCGAGTCCTTTTAATGATGAAATTCATCTCCTTAAATAATTTTTCAAATCATAAGACATTTTGGATATAATCATTCATTCCCACATATTCAGCTTGAGTGCTTAAAATCCTTACATAACCTTTTTTATTCTAATAAATTATATTGTTGCCATGGAAGAAAATTGAACAACTTATAAACTTTCTATCCTCCACATCACCATCCTAATCAACATCACTATAAGTAAAAAATTTTGCATCTTCTTTTATAAAATACAAAAAAAAAGTTAAAAGTTCCAATGAAATATCTAAGGAGATGTTTCAAGGCATCCATGTGATTTTTCCTTAGTTCAATGATAAATCTACTTAACTATGAGGTGGCATATTCAATGTTAATGTTTGTGTGGTAAAGAAACCTTAACAATCCAATGATAATCTTATGATGTTAGACATCAACGAGAGGGAATGCATCATTTTTAAAAAACTTAAGCCTCAAAGAAAGATCAATACTTATAGTATTTACATCCTTCATTTCATACCTTTCCAACATGCTTTGATGGATTGTACTAGATCCATCAAGTCTTTGATTTACTTAAATCCCAAAAACTTATTTTAGCTATTTAAGATCCTTCCTTTTAAATTCATCATTTATGTCTCTTTCAAATTCTTCCACAAGATCATCATTTGAAACAACAAAAATAATGTCATTGATATACAATGAAATAATTATGAAAGATGGAACTATGGATTTATGATAAAGTATAGGTTCAACCAATGATGAAAAGTATCTTTTTCAAATCAAATGATTATTTATCCTTATAAACCAAGATCTTGAAGCTGCCTTCAAACCATATAATGCTTTATTAATGGTACATACCTTTTATTCTTGATCTTTCTTGATGAAACCTTCAAGTTGGATGTAGGTTTCTTCCTCCAAGTAGCCATTGAGAAAGGCTAATTTGACATTCATTAGGTGAATTTTAAAACCACCATAATTAGCAATTGGAAAAATGAGTTTGATTCTCTCAAACCTTACAATTAATGAAAAAAAAATTTTAGATTACTCCCTTATTTTGCTTAAATCATCTTGTCACTAAACTTGCTTTCAATTTCTTCAATATTTCCTCTTTTTTTTATTTTATCTTCAAGAACCATCTTGTGTTGATCACCTTGTTTCCCTTAAGTTTGTTAACAAGGATTCAAGTCTAAAATTTTTCAATTGCTTTCATCTCCTTCATGTCATAAACCTACTCCTTGGACTTGAGAGCCTCCTCAATTATTTAAGACTTATGGATGATGATAGCATATGAAATATGATTTCTACCCATGATTCTTATGAATCTCCTCCCAAAATCATGATCAAGGATTTGAGAGGAAGAACGCATTCTCTCAATCCTTAAAGAACCATTAGATGGTTATCCCAACTCCTTCATTTGATGATATTTACTAGCAACCTCATTTTTATTTTTAAGTACATTAATCTAAATACATTTTCATCAAATTTTACATTTCTTGATAAATTAAATTTTATCTCAATGAGATGATAACATTTATAAGAGTTTTATCTCTAATCATAGCCTTCAAAAATACATTTTATATCCATATCATCTAATTTTCTTGTGAAAACATTTGGAACATAAGTCTAAAAAATACTTCCAAATATTTTTATATAGGAAAGATTAGAAGCTTGACCATACAAAGCTCGATATGGAGTGATGCCTTTATTTGATAATGAATAAAACCTACTAATGAGATAGAAGGATGTGTGGATTGCTTCTCACCAAAATAAGTTGATAGAAGGATGTGTGGATTGCTTCTCACCAAAATAAGTTGATAAATCTGGCATGCCACAACATACATCTTGTGATGTCTTGCAAGATCTACTTTCTTATTTCAGCTATTCCATTGAAATTTTATAAAGAACCACATGTGTTTTCTTCCTAATTCCATTTTCATTAAAAAGTTCATCAAAGGTATCATTTATAATTTCCTCTCCCTTATCACTTCTAATGATATTAATTTTTAAATTCAATTAATTTTCCATAAGATTTTTGAAATATTTGAATGTGGAAAAAACCTCATCTTTACATAGAAATAAATAAATCCATGTATCTCTAGGTGAATCATCAATAATGGTAGAAAATAACTTGCATTTGTGATGGAGGGTAATTAAATTAGACCCATCAATTCTATGTGAAGAAGCTCCAATGATTTCTTCTTCCTATACACATGTGTGTTATGAGATGAGGACTTGTGCCTCTCATAAGCACATGCTTCACAAAATTCATTTCAAATAAGAGAATACTTCACACTTATTTCTACTTAATACTTAATCATATCAAGAATATATTGATAATTTACATGTTCTAATCTTTTAGACCATAATCTTGCAAAGATAATGAAGGATTTTTCTACATGTTGGACTAATAAATAATGTTTTTAAACATTAACAATGTACAAAGCATAAATATAATTTTCTAACTTATGAGTGGAACAAATAGCCTCATTATGATTACTCAATGTGTAGCCTATACTATTAAACATAATTTTAATGCCCTTTAACATCATTTATACTATGGAAATTATTGAAGCTTTAAGTAAGTACCTAGATGGTACTTGAGATCCTTCGAATATGCAAGTGTTGCCATGTTGTCACAATGAATCACCATAGTCCTAATGCATTCACAACAAATCCAACTTCTTGAAGAAACCTCCTCATCTAAATGGATTCTTATGTTTCCATTGAAGATACATTGAACTGTATCTCTATTATGGATAAGACTATACAAGTTTGCTTCTTATTGCTCTAAAATATGGTATCATGATTTAGAAAAAAGGCATATTCCAATATTGATTTGCATTCATCCAGGTCACTTACCAAATCAACATCACTATAACCATTAAGTTACAAATCTCATTCTTGATAACAAAACATATAGTTCATAGTTTCCTTCAAATAGTGGAGAAACCTCAACTATTTTTTAATGTGTAGTTCTAGGATTTGACTAGTAACAACTAATCAACCTTATCAAAAAGCATATGTCAGGTTGAGTACACATAATTGCATACATCAAGCTCCCAATTGCACTAGCATATGACACACAACTCATTTTCTCTTTATTTATGAGAGCTTTATGACATTGATTAAGGCTCAAATTCTTACCTTTAGTAATTTTTGTATCAATGGGTTTATAGTTATGCATTTAAAATTTTTTGAGAACTTTCTTTAGAGAAATTTCTTGTGACAAAATAGGAAGTCTCCTTAAATAATCTCTTAGGATCTTTACACCAAGCACAAAATCAACTTTATTCATTTCCTTCATTTCAAATTTTAAGAACAACCATATTTTTATTGTAATAGCCATATCTTTATTATTACTATCTAGTAGAGTATTGTTCATATATAAGGAGAGGAAAATAAAAATTTTATTAGATATCTTGACATATATACAATAATCTTCTTGGATCATTGTAAATCCATCAACAGTAATGGCTTGATGGAATTAATAAGACTGCTATTTAGAAGTTTTCTTGAATTCATAGATGGATTATTAAAGTATGTAAACATTGTACTCTTTACCATAAACTATGAATCCATGGGTTTATATCATATATATTTTATTACCTAGTTCTTCATAGAAAAATGCATTCTTAATGTCCATTTCATAAATTTCCAAATCAAGATTTGCAAGAACAACTAAAATAAGATCATTAGAAACAAACCTTACTACCGTTGAGAAGGTTTTTTCATAATCTATATCTTCTTATTGGATGTACCCCTTTGCTATAAAGCATGCATTATATTTTTCAATGGAATCATCTATCTTATGCTTAATTTTTAGGACCCATTTGTTTCCAATGACCTTACACTAGGTAGAAGATTAACCAAATTCTAGACATCATTGGTCCTTATAGATTTTATCTCTTCCATCATAGCATTCCTGCATTCCTTACTAGTAGGTCATGAGAGAACCTCATCATATGTACATGGCTCACCATCATGCATATCCATCATATGTGCTCCCTCTTTAATCATAAAATGATGACAAGAAATGATTATATGAGTGCTCTTACATAGCTTATATTCTTGGGAGGTAATCTATTGATGGGTAAGTAGCTCCCACTATCATTAGGAAATTAAGAAAACTTTTTCTCAATTTCTACTAGTATAATAGTAGCACCAAAATCAAGATCTTTCACTTCATAAAAGGTGAAATCTTTATATATTTCCCTTTGATAAGGAAAATCCTCATTAAGAAACCTAATATCTTTTGACTTTATCTCAATCAATCTTTCATCTAATAGTTCTCTAATGAATACATATTCCTTGGAATGATCAAGGAACCTTATAAAGATACATTTTTTCCTCTAGGGCCTAACTTCGCATATCTATAAGAAGTATTATGTATATAGGTTGCAAACCCCCAAGGTCACAAATGATCCAAACCTGACTTTATATTAGTCCATAACTCATATGGAGTTGAAGGTGCTACTTTTCTTGGGACATGATCAAGGATGTAGATTGTAATTAATAGTGCATCTTCCCAAAAACTGATAGAAAGTTTTTCTTTCACCATCATCAATCTTATCATATCTATCAAGGTATGATTTCTCTTATTAACAATACCATTCTGTTGTGAAATTCTAGAAATCATTAAGCATCTAACAATTTCTTTTCCACCCCATAGTTTGTTAAACTATTCTAATAAATATTCATGTCCAATGTAAGTTCTTAGGATCTTAATCCTTTTGTCTAACTAATTTTCAACTTCATTCATGTATTATCTAAAGTAATATATTACCTTAGATTAATGAGAAATCATAAAGATGTGACCATTATGTGTATAATCATCTATAAATATGATGAAATAAGAGGCAATATGAATTGCCTTAAAATTCATTGATCCACATATGTAAGAATGAATTAATTGTAATGGAAAATCAACCCTAGTAGCTTTACCAAATGGTTTTCTAGTTGATTTTCCTACTAGACAATGCTCACAAGTTGGTAGAGTGACTTTAGTTAGTGTCTCTAATAAGCCTACTCTAACTAATTTGGTAATTATTTCTTACCCAATATGGCCTAACCTAGTATATCGAAAAATGGAATTGTCACCAATATTATCAATAGAAGTGAACAATGAGAAAGGACTATCTTTTTTATTAGGATATTTAATATCTATCTTAAAGACACCATTATCAATAAAAGCATGTCCATAACAAATTAATTCTAGATGAATCATAACCAAAGAATCTTTAAACATAAAACACAAATTTGATTTTATCAAAGTAGTAATGAAAAGTAAATTTCATTGAATTTTTTATGCATAAAGGACATCATGGAGATATAAATTGCAATCTTGTTGCATGAAACATTTATATGTATAATGCCTAGCATATCTATGATAGAGGTATTTCCAATGTATATGTTCTTACTCCCTACTAAAATTCAAAGGTACTCAACAAAGTTGACCCAATCTCTTGCTACATGATCTATTGCTCCTGAGTCTACAATCCACAAGGAGAAGGCTTCAATAACAAGAATTCTAGATGATACAAAGGGATCATTGTGAAAAATAAAGTTATGACATATCTTCTTTGAATCAATACATTTACAAGGAAACTTGCATGTCATACTTAAAACGAGTCATATTAGCCTTGTCTTTTTTCCTTTCCTTTTTCCTCTCTTTCTATTATCCTACTTAGCCTTAGTTGGTGGTGGTTCTTATTAAGAGTGCCCACCATGATCATTTTTCCTTCAATTTCTCTTAAATTTCTTTATGTTGAACTTTGTAGCATATACATTAGATATCATAGCAGGTGTCAAGTACTCCTCCTTGAGTTCTAAACAACATGCAATGTCCTCAAATGTTTTTACATTCTCAATGTTCATCCTATTAACTTACATGTATTTTCAAGATTTTGGAAGTGAATGAATAACTTCTTGTACTTGTTGTTCATCCATAAGACTATTCCTAGCAGCCTTCAACTCTTGAATCATGTTTAACATCATCCTAAGGTATTGTTTTATAGTATTATTAGAATGCTTCCAATAACTGTTAAACTTGAGAGTTAGACTCCTTAACCTTGTGGAAAAGTTAAAACCAAACCTTTCTTTGAGGGCTTCCCCATGACATGAACAATTGGGTATTTCTCAAATTTATAAAGATGTCATTTTGCATGTTTTTCAACAATGTGATGCAAGCAATATGATCTTTTTTGAACCAACTTTAAGATGTCTCAACATCTTTACTATGTTAAGGGTCTAGGTCCTCTATATGTTCCTTCATGAGATGAAAGAGGATCTCTACCACCTCTTGTTCATCTAGACATATTAGATCTTTTGATGTCAAATATCATAATTACCATCATCTAGTTTTTCCCCCTTGTTAAGATTAGCAACAATTTTTTTGGAGGTCATGACTACATAGAAGATAGTGAAAATAGTATATAAATACCATGTGCATGCATATATAAATATTACAACGAGATAGCATGAAATTATAGATGTAACAGAAATGTCATTATGATCAAAATCATATTACCCAAATGATGTCAACTCATCATAATCAATCATAATACCCAAATATNCAATTTAGACTACAAAGGTAGAGAAGTACTTTATAGTTTTGAGCATGCTTTTTCAGGTTTTCATCCTTATAATAAATCTTGAAAAACCTCGTCTTTGAGATAGGAAGTCAAACATTTCATAAAAAGATTAACATTAGGTGGAGGTATAGGAGGCTTCCACCTTGTTAATAGAATCAACATTATCAAAAGATATTATCTCCATATCTTGATCAATAACTATAAAAAAATCATTAGTAGTTAAAATATCTTAAACATGTTGTCCATTCTAAAGATTTGACATGTAATCACTAATAGATAGACTTTCTCAATATTTTTTTATTATGAAGAATCATTTGGAAATCATCAAAATCAAAAATAGGTTTCTATGAGACCTTAGGAATAAATATTTGTTTATCCTTAGTCATTAAAGAATTCTTTCAAATTGATTTGGCTAGAATATTTCTCAAAAGTATATTTTCTTGAATAGTAGTAAAAGGAAAGGGTAGGATAACTATTGAAACATTATTAAAGGAAATCATTGTAGGATCTGCAGTATCTATAAAAAAAATCTTAGTATTATTTATAGTAGCTTGGTGCTAACATGCTCACAAAGTATTTTTTCATAGCATAAAAGGATATAAATTAAACATATGATCCTCTCAATGAAAATAGTGACATGATTTAGAAGATTGTAATAAATAACCTTCTACACATAATCAATTCCACTAGCATACAAAATAATATCTAGCTTAAGAAAATTAAGATTCACCTTAAGTATATATTGAAATCTATGAAAATTACTAGTTGTAGCTAAGGTTTCAAAACACTATACTGACCATGTTTAAGACATAATATCCCTTTTAACTTTTTTTAAAATAAATGGAAGGTTCAACAATTCAACAAAACAAGAAATTCTTTGAAATTTAGGAGATGTTTTATTAAAAGAAGAAGTCTACTTTTCAATAATTAATAAAGCATGATGATGATTGAAAACATCAATATCAAAGGACTTAGAAACCATCACCAAATCAATAAAATATATCAACAAAAATAAGATTGATAAGTAATGTGCATGAACAATATCCAATCCTTGATATTTCCAAACTAGATTTAAATGACTTTAAAAACTTGAGAAACAAGGTAAATAATCCAAAATTTACATTCAAACATACTTTCCAAAAATTCCCTAAACAAGAGATTTATATAGATCATTAGGTCATTTGTAGAATGGTAGTAAATTAATGTTTCATAGGTCTTTAGGATGCATGAATGTGGGGATGTAGGGATGAGTCCCTAAACACATTTGGGGATGGGCTAGGGTTTTGGAAATGTTACAAGGATGCAACAAGGACATGATGAGTAACAGTTTTATGTAGATTTGATTATGGTTAGAAGCATCATAGATTATTGATAAACTTGTTACATATTATGATTTGTGAGTTTTTTACTACAATTTCCACTACTAAAAATTTTCAAAACATTTTGTAAGAATTAAAATAGCTGTAAGTAATGTATAAAAAGTATTTTGAAATATTATAATGTGCACCACATCCTACATGCATCTTAGGAGGTTTTAGGACATGGTCCCATTCACAAGTCATCCTAAATGCAAAAATGTTTTGCAAGGACATGCCCTTGTGTAATACTACAAAACACTAATGGATCCGCTTGAAGGATTATCTACTATATCTAACACCATTGCATGTAATTACAAATAGATCCACTAGAAAAATATCAAATATACTAAAAAAGAAAGGAAAAAATGACATTACTAACTATATAAATAATGTAATCAAAGATGAATAACATGATCTTTAAAAAATTTAACATAACATTAAAAAGTAAAATATCCCATAATCATAACTAGAAATAAGAAAAAGCTAAATAACATAACCTTAAGAAATGATTTAACATAATTTTAAAAAATAAAATATTTCATAACCATGATTAGAAATAATTCCCTATATAAATACCACATTCCAACTTATGGAAGGTGTGTAATGAAGGAAATAATTCCTTGAAACTAGTTGTAACCTTAACATAGTATCATGATTACTAAATATTTTGTATTCAATGGAACCATGTTTCTATCTAGCTTTTAGGTCACACAACCAATAGGCCCTTGCATATAATGATAGTCTCATGCACTTGTCCACCTTATGGCTAAAGTATCCATTCATGATCTAATATGCCATGAAATGTTACCTCACTATTTCTACGACTAGAATGTGCACTAGTGCCCTACTCTAGGATGCCCCTTGCATTGTGATGGTCAATAGCGGCATGGTGGTGTGCATGTTTGGGAAGAACCAAGAAGGAACAAACAGTTTTCACCATCATAGGTATCATTAGCATGCAAGAAAGAAAAAGTAAAATATATAGAAACTTGAATTTGATACTAATTTAATCTTACATACTAGATTTGTAATAGGGTAAGATAGGTAGAGTTGTAGTAGAAGTAAGGTTATGGTAGTAGACTATAAAGTATGCAACATAGAAACAGTAGGAGAAAAAGATAGTAATGACAACAAGAAATTTCTATAGAAGTGAGCAAAAATAATGATAGCAAGGGCAACAATAGCAACAATAATGCCAACAATGATGGTAGATTGGATTTGTAGCAGGGTATAGAAGACGTTTAGATGTAAGCCACCTCAAGCCTGTAATGATTTCTATCATGGAAAATGCAAATTTAGCTATCCAAAACGCCAACACAAAAGGTGTGCAGTAATATTCTTATGGACTCCATTATTATGGGTAAGTGGTGGTGTGGGATAAATGGCAGAGTGGCCCATTGATGCTGTAAAAATAGCCACTCCTACCAGTAATGATAGCCACTATCATAATTTTTGGTATGCCTAATGATGGATGCCAAATGTGCAGTAATGCACATGAATCCAATAGAGAATAAAAAAATCCATAAAAATAGTTATAAGTAAACTATTTTGTTTACTCTTTGAAAAAAAATAGCAAAAATAGTGTCATTAGGACACATTTATCAATCTTTGAACCAAAATAGCTTGATTGTTAGTGTCACGTATGCATCAAATGGATTACGAGTAGAGTCCACACATATTCTATTAGATAGAGAAAAAAAAAAGAGTTCACCAAGGCTAAAAGTAGCTCCATATGAAAGGCTATGTTATAGAAAATCATCAATCATAATGGTTGATTTGACAGTTCACCAAATATATAGCTCTTCAAACCTTGAGTAAATTGACATAAATAATTTAAAAGTGGGAAAATTTTGTTTTAACTAATTTTAATCTACAATTAGTCTAAATCTAACAAAAAAATCATAGAATAAACTAGAGCTATCAAATACTTGGTACTCGAGAAACTATAGTTCACCATATATTTGTGTCATTTAATATAGCAAAGTAATAATAAGCCACAACATCATGGTTATTTATTCAAGCTAAGTTGCTAGTCATATCCCAAAAAAATTATGCAAACTCTATGTTTGAGAAATGAAGATGTATGTGTTTGGATTCTTGATACAGTTTGATAGAAACTTAGTTGAAATCTAATATATTTATAAAAATGTTAAATTGAAATTGAAATTTTATCACATTCATAAACTTAATTAATTATAGGTTTGAAAACATAATTAAGAAAATTATCAAATCTTACCAATTGTTTAGCTATTACCTACATCTAATGCACTCAAATTTAGGACAATTTGTATTGTATAATTGGCATATTCATTCTTAACATGGAATTTTAAGCCATTTACTTGTTTTAACTCTGATGAATTGTGTTTTTCATATGCTTCGATATTAGAGAAGCCACGATATCGGGTACACAATAATAGGTACATGATATCGTGGCCCGAGATGTGATATCATAAATTTGATATCGTAGGGTCACTCCCAAGTCTATAAATACAACCCCTAGGTACACAATTCAAGAGAAGTTTTAGAGCCAAGTAGGGAAATTCTTGCAATTTTTTCATTTAAAAGGTAGAATATTTTCCAAGTGCCCGCAATAAGAGGTCTAAGTGTGATCAAATCTTTATTCAAGAATTTATGTACATGAAGACACCATTGTGTTGGCAATAAAGACAAGCTCTTTGATTCATCCTTGCAGCACTTGAGACTTTCTTTCTTTATGCATTTATATATCATGATTTCATGTAGTTCACATTTAATGTCATTCATTTAGAAATTATTTTTAATTAATCAATAAATTAATTAAAATACACAAGCACAACCCCTTTGAACATACGTGTGACACTTGGTAGCTAAAAAATGATTAGTGTTTGACAGCCCAGTAGTGTTTACATGAATTTCGAGATGTGTCCATGAAGTGGGAACGGTTACTTGTGTTAGGCTAGATTAGACCATAGTTTACTTACCACTTAATTAACCTTACTTTCATTCTTGTTCTAGGAAAGTAAATTGATAAAATCACAAAATAATAAAAATCTTATGCCTCACTCTAGATTAAACCATACATGATAAAGCTACTACTAGTCCAAGTGAGAAGATAGCAAACTGCGATCAACGTATAACTGTCTAGGTGCCACAACTAGTTAATCCATGGAGTTTGACCAAATTGTGCATACACACTCATATTTGTATGGTTGAGCCTAGGGGTACCTCACCGCTCATCATTCATGTCATTGCCAAGGATGGTTCTAGTTATCTAGATTAGTTATATAATATAAGATCACTGTAAAAGGGTATTAAGGATATATCTTTTAAAAAGTATTCAAACACACACCACAAATCAATAATAATGTCTCACTCACGTGGAAATGATTATGAACTATGTAGCACAACTATTCATTAGAGGACTAATGAATTATACAATGAAAAAGATTGGAGTGATCCATATTATGAAGGGATTTTTCATGACCATGGCCACCCTAACAACACTTGAAGACTACATTCACCTAAGGCAAACAATCTTGGAGGATATGACATTAGTCCTAAACTATGGGAGGACTCAAGGCCTAAAACCTCCTTAGTACTTGCAAATGATAAATCAAGGGACCATGAGGAACATTATAGAACCCATGGCTATCCTACTAGTTCCTCCTTTTCATCTTCCCCCTCAACTTCAATGTCTATTTTTGGCAAAGATGAACGTAGGAATAGAGATAAAGCTCCACAAAAGGGTCAAAGTAAAAACCAAAATCGAATCCATAGACACACGCAAGGTCATTAACATGAATACAAGTCCCATCATCACCATCAATTAAATAGAGATTTTAATCACCACTTGTCTAATGATGATAATAAACCCTTGTTAGTCCCTAAAAACCTAATGCACATCACAAAGGCCATTAAGATATCTCAAAGTCATCACAAGAAGAGTTGACTACCTAATCTCAACTTGAATAACATTCCAAAATTTGTAGGAGGCTATGATTCAAATCCAAAACATCATTTACGAGCCTTCCATGATGCTTGTGTGCTCAACAATGTGGAAAGTAACTGGAAAAAGCTTAAGCTCTTTCCTAGGATACTAATTGATAAAGCCAAAGTGTGGTATAGATCATTGGAACCAAATTCAATCAGACAATGGTCAACCATGCTAGAACTTTTCACTAAAAGATACCAAACTATGCACAAGTGTCTTCCTTGAGAAGACAAATCCAAAGATGGAAACAAGAACAATAGGAACCCTTGGACATGGCCTTAGATAGATACTATGCCTTACTAAATAAATGTCCAGGTCATAGGTTCTCCAAGAAAGAGAAAATACTCCACATTATAGATGGGCTTAGCAATGAAACAAGGGTGAACCTTGGAATGTATGTTGAAGGACAACTATATAAGCTCCAAGGTCACTAGGTCAAAGAACTAATAAAGAATTTGGTGAAAGAAGAGAGAGAATTATCTAAATGGAAGAATTTCAAAACATTTGAGCAGGACCCAACCCTAGAAATAAAAAGGGTTCAAAGCCACAATGAAAAGAAGACAATCAATTCTAAAAGGGTGATACAATCCTAGCCTTTGCCAATATAGAAATTGATAAATGAAATTGAGGCAAAGCATAACAAGATGATCATATGGACAAATGAATAAAGTATGAACTTAGAAGACACTTTCAAGGATATTTTCATCTAAAATAAACCTAGCAATCAAAACAAACATATGGCACAGAAATTAGAAATAGTTAAGAACACTATTCAACAACCAGGGAGAATGACTGATGAGAGCAGTTACTCTAGCAATTACTCTAGTAGTTATTCTAATTATTAAAGTGGTTACTCTAGAAATTACTCTAATAATTAGAGTGGTTACTCTAGTAGTTATTCTAATTATTAGAGTGGTTACTCTAGTGGTTTAGCAGTTATTCTAATTATTAGAGAAGTTACTCTAATTATTAAAGTAGTTTCTCCCAAGCCTATAACTACAGTGCCCAAGCGCACAATTGGGAGGAAGTCTTTTAGCAATCAAGTAGCGAAAATCTTGTAGTCTATTTAAAAAGTTAGAGTATTTTCCAAGTTCCCATAACAAGAGGTCTAAGTGTGGATGGATCTTTATTCGAGCATTATGTACCTGAGCACACCTTGTGTACGGCAATAAAGATGAGCTCTTTGATTCATCCTTGCAGCACTTGATATTTTTTTTCTTATGCATTTCTTTTATTTTACTTTCTTATGCATTTATTTTATTTTATTTTATTTTATGCACTTTACATTTCTATTATTAGTATGGCAATTCATTTTTCTCAATTAAGAAAATCATTAAATTACACAAGCATGACCACTTCAAGTATGCGTGTAATGCTTGGTAACCTAGTAACGATTAGCATTTGGTAATCCTAGCAATGTTGCACTAGTTTAGGATGTGTACGGAAAGTGAGAATGGATGATGGTGTTAGGATTAGTTAGAACTTAGTTAATGATTAGTTAAGTTAAATTAGTTACTTAGTTACCTCTCTCCTTCCCTACTAGCATAGGACATAAAAACATAAAATCTATAAAAATCATATGCCTCAAGCTTACTTAACCATACAACCATGACATATAGGTAAGCTTGGGAAGACAATAATCAACCAACCCATCCTTTTTCCACAAGGACACATAAGTACTTAGTCCTTGGAATTCGACCAGATCGTGCGTGAAATGCTCGTATTTGTATGGTTGAGCATAGGGGTACCTCGACACTCATCATTGGCACCGTTGCTGGGGACCTAGTTATTTGTGTGCTAATTAGAACATAGGAAGTAATTCACATCATTGGAACAAACCCTTAGGGTTGGTTGAGAAAATAATAAACAAGAATACATTGCACACTGAACAGATAAGTATGTCTCCTTCTTTGTACAAAATCTCCTCACTGCCTAGGTCTGAAATAGAAAACAGTCAATGGCATAATACACATGACATTGATCCACTAGTTCCTCAACAAGTTCGAGTGGTATATATTCATCTTGATGAGTATATACCAAACTTCACCTTTATCCTCCATCAAGACAAACAACTACACTAGTGAGACTTAGAAGGTAACACAGTGTTACCTCCCAATCATTCAGTCTCGAGCATGCTTCTTTGGGCTCTCACACGAATTGGCATGTCACACTTACATGCAGATTATGTTTTGCAAGACCATAACTAAAGAGAATACTATCCCACAAAGGCACAACATCAAAGGGACTTGCAACAGGAGAGACACCATAAGTCTTTGAAAGGTAAGTGGTCTCAAGATGCTCCACATGTCTTAAGCGAAAATGAGGGTGGTGAACCTACCTCAGGTAGTCGCCCACACAACGATGTTCCTTCCCTTGACTTTGGCCAAGGGTTTGTGTATCAAAACCTTTATTCCATTATTCATAACCTAGGTTATGATACACATGGGTACAAAGGTTTTGAAAAAGGAACACGAACTCATGATAAAGATGGACATTCTGATTGCAATCGTGATTGGGGCCAAAATTGTAGAAGAGAAGGTAGTAGACACAGTCATGGTGATGATTCCCCTTTTTCTTCACCTTCATCATCTCCTTCATCCTCTCCTTCAATATCTAGACGTAGTCATAAGGAAAAATTCCTTGGGGATAAAGGTATACAAACTAGAAGTCATAGATGAAATAGCTAGGAAAGGGGACAAGGTCACTCTAGATAATCACAACATAGAAGAAGGGAGAGTAGGGAACAATGTAGGCATCATAGACACCATGGACGAGATGATCACGATGAACCCCTACTTGGTACTCAAAGTATGTTAGACATAACTAAGGCTATTAGAATTCTAACAAGGCACAAGAAAGATAGTAGGATCAAGAGATTATATATGAACAATATCCCACAATTTGAAGGGGGATACAACACTGATCCTCACAATCACTTACAAGCATTCCATGATGCATGTGCCTTACAAAAAATAGAGAATAAATGGAAAAAACTTAAGTTGTTCATACAGACACTAGTTAAAGAAGCAGAAAGCTGGTACTGGTCCTTAGAAGTGGAATTTATTCATAGATGGAGTACTATGTTAGAATTATTCAACAATAAGTACCAAACGTACTCACAAGTGTCCAACCTACGATAGCAAATCCAAGGTTGGAAACAAGGAGGACATGAACCCTTGGATGCTACCATGGGCTAATACTATGTACTATTACATCATTGTTCTAGCCATGGTTATTTATAGAGGGATCAACTATGTCATCTCGTAGATGGGCTCAGGCATGAAATGAGAAGAACCCTTGGGAATTATGCCCAAGGGAGACTATCTGAGCTTAGGTCCCATCAAATTCAAAGACTATTGGAGCAAGTTTCTAAGGAAGAAGGTGAGATATAGAAGAGAGAAAGTGTGGAAGAGTATAACCAAGATCCTTCCCTTCGGAAGAGGGAAGGAAGATTTTGTGATGATGATGAAGAGTCACCACTCAAAGAGATGGTGAATAGGAAAACGTTTCCTATCCAAAAGATGACATCAAAAGTTTTGGCAAAGGTAAAACAAATGTGAGATTCCCTAGATAATAGATTTCAAATTGTTCTTAAAATAGTAGAGGATTCTAGAGAGCAAGGTAATGATTGTGAGAAAAGAAAAAAGAAAGAGGCTAAACATGCACGTAGCAAGGATAAGGAAAAAGTTTTCATCATTAAAGAGGTTGTGGATTCAAAAATAGACAATGATAGTGGATGTGAGATATGTTAATATGACCATCCTAAGGGATGTTTCCCTATAATCTCACATTTGTAGGAGTCTGAGGTGTATGCACTCAACCCAAGATTAAACAAAAGGCAAACACCCCAAAGGTTACCTTATCCTCAAGGTAACCCAGGGAAGTTCCACCAACCCTTAACATATTATCCCAATGGAACTCCACCACAACCAATTAAGCAATATCAATAGTGGCAACACCCACAATCATGGGGAATTCCAACACCAAGGCAACAGTATCCTTACTAGCAACCTGACTTGTATGAATATTACATGCAGTAGCCAATCTTCCCACATGACTCTACTAGTCATGTCACTCCTCAACCTTACTACCAAGCCCATGAGTATTATGGAACTTCCTCTTTGAGAGGTGATATTCTACAATCATATCATCCTTCGCATCCGACTGCACCTCTTCCACCAATAGCTCCACTACCACCTACTCTCGGAATGCAAGGTGAAATCCCTACCTAGTCGCAACAACATAACACCATGAGGGTTGTTAACTCTCAACGTACTATTGGTTCCAACAACCACATGAAGAAAAGACATTTATTTAGAACCAAGAGTCCAACCAAGCCTTGCAATCACAAGTAGCTAATTCCTTAGATGCCTTAGTATCAATCAAAACTTTGAAGCCTCCTTCAACTCAACCACCACACTCAATGTATATGGTCATGCTAACACATGTCATCACTAATTGGATAAAAGCTAGCCATCTTCCTAGGAAATTCTTTGATCTTGGAAGTCCTCTAATATATTTACAAATCATTAGAAATGAACTATGCAAGGCTCTTTGAGATTCAATTTTTGGTGTCAACTTAATTTCTCAAGAAATGTACAAGGCCTAGAACCTACCTTCATTGAAAAATAGAAACATTCGCTTAAAGCTAGCCCACTGGTCCATCATTGTCCCATTGAAACTAGTGGAGGACATTGTTACCACCATTTGTGGATGGTTGTACCTAGCTAATTTCCTAGTGATTCAGGTGAACAATGGTAAGGGGGACTTCCCAATCATAATGGGAAGAGCATGGCTAAGCACAGTTGATGCATGCCTAGGAATCCATGATCTTTACCTAGAAATATCAAATAAAAATACATTTAGAAAGATATAGAAGAAGAAAGTTCCATGCATCGCATACAGTGACATAGGGTGTAATTGTGTGCAGAGGTCATGGGTTGTGCAAAGTTTAACATTGCCTACATGCAATCAGTATGCACAAGTGATCAACATACAAAGATACATGTATGCAACAGCCACGTGACAAGAAGGCACCCAGTGGCTGATAGCTGATTAAGAAATTAGTTCAATTATATGCATGGAACCAACTGAGGGTTTTACTTGCGCTTGCATCGATAGCATAGATGCATTAGAGCAAGTCCACCGCCAACTTCCAAACCTTAACCTTGGAAATATAAACTGGGGGAAGCTGGAAATCCATGAGAAATTTAAGCAGGAGTCCCTTGAACTAAAACCATTGCCTACTAGTATGAAATACACATTTCTTAAAAATGGAAAGCTAGTAATTATTAACACTAAGGTTGCTCCACAAAAAAAAAAGAGATTACTAGAAGTGATAAATATATGGTCAAAAGCTTTCGCTTGGTCATATCTTAAATTAAATAGAATAGATCATAGGATATGCCAACATAGAATTTACATAGACCCCTTCATGAAGCCTCAAAGACAACCGCAAAGTTGATTGAACCCTAAGCTGAAGAAAGTAGTTAAGGAAGAAATCAAATAGCCTCTTAAGGTTGGGTTCATATACCCCATTGCTAATAGCAAATGGGTTAGCCCCTTAGTTATTGTACCTAAAAAGGGAGGAAAATGGAGGATGTACATAGATTTTAGGCTACTAAATATGGCAACATTCAAAGACCACTTTCCATTACCATTTGTCAACTAAGTCTTAGACACCATCATAGGTCATCCCTATTACAGTTTTCTAGATGGGTATAGTGGATATAACCAAATATAAATAGCCCTAGAAGACCAAGCCAAGACTACGTTCACCAGTCCTTGGGGAATGTTTGCATAAAAACATATGCCATTTGGCTTGTGTAATACCCCTCCAACATTTCAATGACTAGTTCTAAGCATATTCGAACAACAGGTAGGGAATGGTGTGGAGGTATTTATGGATGACTTCTCCACTTATGGAGCAAAATTTGATCAAGCCTTAGACCAATTGGAGCAAGTGTTAAAAAGATATGTAGAAACCAATTTGAGGCTCAACTGGCAGAAAAGCCATTTGATGGTCCAAGAAGGCATAGTACTAGGGCACAAAATCTCACACACAGGGATAGAGGTAGACCCCGAGAAAATCAAAATTATCCAAGGAATTACCCATCAACTGGAAACTATCAAAGATATTCAATCATTCATTAGACATACTAGCCACTATATGAGATTTATTGAGAACTTTTCAAAGGTTTCCAAGCCATTGGTGAAATTAACGGAAAAGGACGCACCTTTTGAGTGGACCAGGGAATGTGAGTTAGCTTTTCAAACACTAAAATAGAAGTTAGTAGAAACACCCATTCTACAAGCTCCTAATTGGTCCAAACCATTCCATATCATGACTAGTGCATCCAACTATGCTTTAGAAGCCATACTTACATAGTTAGATGACCAAAATCATCCTTATTACATCCACTATGCAAGTAGAAGTATCGTTGGTGCACAACTTAACTACACTACCACAGAGAAAGAATTAGTGGTTGTAGTGTTTGCACTAGAAAAGTTTAGATACTATGTATTGGAATATAAACTATATATACATACAAATCATAGTGCAATCTAGTTCCTCATAAATAAGCCAATGGTAAGCCCTCATATCATATGATGGCTTGTAATCTTACAAGAGTTTGATTTAACGATGATCGATCGCAAGGGCACCGAGAATGTAGTTGTTGATAAATTATCTTGGTTGTGATGGGACAACAAAGAGGATGAGTATCCAAATTTTGATCATTTCCTTGATGAATTTCTCTTTGGTAGTGTAGTGAATAATCAATTACCCACAGAGACAAATTGGTATAGAAGCATTCTTACCTATCTCCTCACCCAACAAACACCACAAGAGTTAAACCTTAAGAAGAAACAATAGTTTCTTCACCAAGCCAAATACTTTACGGAGATCAATGGGAAACTTTACAAAGTGTGTCTCAATGGTTTGTTTCAATGGTGTGTTCCTGATATAGATCAACTGTGTGTTCTCCAAGATGCACATGAGAGTCCTTGTGAGAGTCATTACGCTAGGAGACAAATGGCCATCAAGATCCTACTTGCAAGATAATATTGGCCTACATTATTTCGGGATGCCCACCATTTCATCCAATCATGTGAGCGCTATCAACATGATGGGGGAATGACTACTAGAATGGAGGGTCCACAACAATATATCCAACCATTAGAACCCTTTGACATTTGGGAAATTGATTTTATGGGGCCAATTACACCAATTCCCAATAGAAAAGCCTATATCATTCTTACCTGTTGATTCCCTAAGTAAATGGGCAGAAGTAGCTGCTATTAAGGATTGTACATCCTTTATAGCTACACAAATTTTTCAACAACAAATCATAAACAAGTTTGGTGTGTCGTGTGCACTTATTTCAAACAATGGTACACACTTCATAGGTGTAACTTTTCAGAAATTAATGCAATGCTTAGGGGTTTTGCATAAATTGACTACACCATACCACCCCCAAGTGAATAGTCAAGAAAAAGTCACCAATAGGGAGATTACAAAGATATTGACAAGAACCATAAGTAAGTTTAGGTGAGACTGGAGTACTAGGCATACTGCTCCACATGGAAACTCCCTACAGGATACTCTACCTATGAGTTAGTGTATAGTAAATTACCAATGCTTCCACTCAAACTAAGCTCTGTAAACTATCCATGGCATGTGATCTCAACCTTGACCTTGATCTAGCATAAAAACAATGGTTAGTAACCCTTAACTTACTAGATGAAAATTGACTAGCTACCCTATCATCTAGCGAGTTGCACAAGGCATTCAATAAACAATGCCATGACCTAAGGATTAGGAGAGTTAAATATCAACTAGGAGATAAGGTTCTCTACTAGAATCCCACACATGTGCCACAATGTACTAAATTTCAAACACTATGGGAAGGACCTTATATTATTTATGAAACTTTTCTTTCAGGGGCCATGACAATATACAAACCTGAGAGCCCAGACAAGAAACTATTGTTCAACGTACAATAAACCAAACCTTTCCATAAGCTTAGGATAGCTAGTACGCATGCTACCTCTCTTAATGGACAACCTTGCTCACTATTTTGGATCTCCTCCTTCCAACTTAGTTGTGGGGGAGATGGCCACCTATGCTAACCATTCTAGGCTCTCAGCTCTTTTTGAATTTTTGTATTACACATTTTTGTTTTACACATTCTTTCAACTTTTCTTATTTTTGTTTTACACCATTGTTCATGTTTTTACTATTTCTTTTTTTGCTTCATTTATTTTTATTTGTCATCTAATAAGTGCTCATGATGGTGGATTGAATTATATCATATTGATTGGTAATGTTTGGTTTTTACCTTTGAATTATGATGTTGATATTAAGGTATGGTTATTTTGGTAAAACAGGCAATGAGTCCACACCGTCTACTCATCCATACAACTCTATGGTCTCCTTTGGCTTGGAACTATATCATCCCCTTTTTCTAAGTAAACTTATTAATGAATTGGTGTCTGGGTACTTTTCAACCCAAGGAAAGACTCAAAGGATGAAAAGGGTGTGACCTTAAGGGGATTCGATGCATTTGTGCTGGCCATTCTCTTGGGTTCTTGGATGCTTGTTTCTTGGATTTTCTACCATTCTAACATTGTTCAAAAATCAAGAAGCTAAGTGAATAAAAATAATTCTTTGAATGGTTTGGTTCTCATGCAAAAAAAAAAAAAAGAGAAAAGAAAGGAGAAAAGTGAGAATTCAAAGCACACCCCTTAGACATAATACAGTAATATGGGCTACAAGCACTAGTTATGAAAATGGAAAGACATGTTACCCATGCCTGAAGATTCACTCTAACTAAGGCCCTTTCTCACTTGTTACTTCTCCATCTTGCTCTCCTTGGGATGGTGGTCACTCTTTGTGAAGGCGTTCTTGTTGCTTCAAGAGGATGGATTAGCCAGGTGTATTGATGCAAGGTCACTAAATGTGGTTGGTTTGAGTTTGGATTTGGGATGAAGTTCTACTCAGTCATCTTAACCATGAAATACAAAAGGGGCTTTACACAACCTTGTTCTTGGGATTCCATTCCATTCTCCTTTCCATCTTTCTTCCCATTTTCCACCTCATTGCTAGTTTTATCATTAGTTTGTTCTAGTTTGAGGCATTTTTTTTCTTTGGTGAATTATTATGGGTAAGTTTTTAACTCTTGCTTGCAAATGACATTCCTAGAGCCTACAGAATCTTTGGTTTATGGGTTTGTTAGGGAATAAAAGGCATTATATTTATCTTGGGAGGACCCACTGGCATTCCTTTTTGGTGTAATTGTTAAGTTCTTTTCCTTAAACATTTTCTACAATTAATCATCTCTTGTTTCATCCCCATCCATGACATCCATTTTATTGGTGTTGTTGTTGTTATTTTTTCCCATCTTCCTTGTTGCTCATATTTTTCCATCTTATAGCTACTGGAGGTTCGCTCTTAGTCGTGGGGGCCCTCGCATAAATTTTTTAATTTTATCCATTTTACTATTCACCTAACCCCTACACCTTGGGTAGTCACCTGTGATAAATCTCTAAACCAGTTTCTACCATAACCACAACTCATCCAATGCACTTCATATCAAGGCAAGGTATCAACTACATTGTGGTTTATCTAACTTTTCTTATTTGTGACTATGTTATGTGTGTAAATGGTGATCATACAAACAATGGATTGGGCTTGGAGGAAGCACTCAGGATGGACTAGAATTGGAGCATTTACGAAAGGAGCAAGTCTAGTGGCGTGGCTATGGATAAATAATGGAAGGTGCAATCTTAGCATTGGTAGCAACACTCTTCATTTTATTTTTTTCTCTCTCTCTAAAAGCTACTAAATAAAGTCTTGGATGTCATTTATGTATGAGTGTTCACCACAATGGTCATGAACACTAATGTTGTAATATGCTTATTCATCCGTTCACTGGGCACGTTGAGTCTATCATCCCATTCCACTATCAATTGTTAATTATTCAATAATCCCATACCTTCCCAATATTTTATACAGAACTCAAGGACAAGTTTTCATTTAGTCATGGGGGTATGATGAGAGCGGTTACTCTAGTGGTTACTCTAGTAGTTATTCTAATTATAAGAGTGGTTACTCTAGCAATTACTCTAATTATTAGAGTGGTTACTCTAGCGGTTATTTTAGCAGTTATTCTAATTATTAGAGCTATTACTCTAATTATTAGTGTAGTTGCTCCCAAGCCTATAAATACAATGCCCAAGCACACAATTGGGAGAAAATATTTTAGCAGTCAAGTAGCGAAACTCTTGTAGTCTATTTGAAAGTTAAAGTATTTTCCAAGTGCCCACAGCAAGAGGTCTAGATGGATCTTTATTTGAGCATTATGTACCTAAGCACAGCTTGTGTACGGAAATAAAGATGAACTCTTCGATTCATCCTTGCAGCACTTGAGATTTGTTTTCATACACATATCATTATTAAAAGACAAGCAAGGGGGAGGGTAAGGGTGGTAGCCTTGGCAACAAAGGCAAATGCAGGTAAGGTGAGGTAATGGTGGTGGTGGGCATTGTTAGAATGTGGAGTCTAGATAATTTTGGCATTGTTAGTGTTTGGTGCTGATGAGTGGCGAGGTACCCCTACACTCAACCATACGAAACAAGCGTAGCACATGCGATCCGGTCAAACTCCATAGACTAAATGCCTAAACCCCCCATGGAACACTTGGGGTAAATCATTCATTGTCTTCCCAGGCTTTCTTGTATGTGTCACGGTGTATGGTTAAGAAAGTCTAAGGTATATGACTTTTTTGGTATTTTTCGGTTTATCTCCTATGCTAAACAGTGAAGGGTTGAGAAACTAAACTAACTCTAACTACAACACTAAGTCGTAGTATCAGCATCTGTTCCCACTTTCCGTACACACCCTGAACTGTGCAACTGTGGCTACCAAACACTAATCGTTACTGGGATTGCCACACGTAATGCACGTGCTCGAAGCGGTCATACTAAGGCACTTAAGTAACCTAAGTGTGACAAGAAGCCGATTCCTTGACTAGCTGTACACATCCGTAGATGCTCGTAATCAAGTCGTACTTGTCCCACACTCTAGGAGGAAAGGGTGAGAGAATCTAATCGCGATGAGTAGCCGATTCCTTGGCTAGCTGTACATGTTCGTCAATGCTCGTAACCAAGTCGTACTCATGCCGCGTCACTAGGAAAGCAATAAATAACATTAATTAAACCTATCCATGCACTGCAAGGTTTATCCACAAAGCTCGTCTCTATTGCCGTACACAACTTACGTTCATGTACAAAGCTGCTCGAATAAAGAACCGTTCACTTGGGGGACTCCTACTGCAGGCAAATGGAAAATATTCTATCTCTGGGGTGATCAATCCGCCAGAGCTTCGCTACTTTATGCCTATGATGTGAAATGAGGAGAGTTCCGCCTCTTATTTATAGATTGGACGGCGTACCGTGATATTGCGTACGTGATATTGCAGGGAAGGATGTGATATCGCATCGGCTGTGATATCGCATACGCGATATCGTGGGTTGTGCAATCCGCATCTCATCATACCCCCATGACTGAATGAAAACTCGTCCTCGAGTTCCTTACAATAATATCAGGTAGGTATAGAATTATTGAGGGAAATGTAACTAATGGAATGACATGTGAACGGTTCATTATTACAAGACTTAACACAACTTGTGTTCATGACAACAAGGGTGAACACCTTATTACAATGACATCAGGCCACATTTGGCAGCTGAGAGAAAAGAGGAGAGAGAATAGAAGAGAAGAAGAGAGAAGAGTCTTGTTGCTGCCAACACCTAGATTGCACCTTCCATTGTCCATCCATAAGCAAATTATCCATTCTACTCCTTGCATAGCTGCTTTAGCGTTGCTCCATTCCAAGTGTTTGCTCCAGATCTATTCCATTGTTGTATGATTGCCATATGCACACACAACATAATCATATATTAGAAAGGGTAATTGAATCATCAAGTAAATAATACCTTGCTTCGATGTAAACTCATTGGCTAAGTTGTGGTATGGCTGATATGGATCTAGGAAGATGTAGGTGATGACTACCGAAGGTGTAGGGGTTAAGAAGAGAAATGAAAAAATTTGGGGCTTAGGAGAAAAATCAAAAAATCAAGCCCCGTACCCCCATGACTGATCATGAACCTTTGGTAGTGTTAGAATGGAGAAAGAAAAGGAGTAAGAAAGATAGGTAAAAAGGGACAACTATGGCATAAGTGAAGTGGATGTCAAGATGGAAATGAACAAAAATAAAATTAATTGCAAAATGTTAAGGAAAAGAAGATAACTAATGTTCCAAATAGGAGTGTCAGTGGGTCCTCCCCAAAGCAGGCTTGTTCCCTTAATGCCTTGAGAATCCCACATTCAAAGAGTACGTAGGCTCTGGGAATGTCCTTTGGAACAAGAGTTAAAGTCTTAACCACAAGAATTTACCAAAAAGAAAACAATCCATCAACCAAAATATACACTAATGATACAACTGGCAATGAGGTGAACGATGGAGAGAAGGATGGAAAGAAGAGAAGTGGAATGGAATCCCAAGAACAAGGTGGTGTACAGCCCCTTGTGTGTTTTATGATTAATGCAACTGGGCAAATCTCATTCCAACTCTGGCTCAAACCAACCACTTCCAGTGACTTCGCATCAATGCATTCGGTTAAACCATCCACGTGGATAACAAGGATGCATCTTTAAAGAGCCACCACCATTCCGACGAAACAAGGAGAGAATGGGAAGCGAGAAGGGCTTTAGTTAGAGGGAACACTTTGGTTCCATAACCAGTGCTTGTAGCCCAAAGTTCTTCCATCTAAGGGGTGTGCTTTGAATCCTCACTGTTTTTTTTTTGTTTTGTGTTTTTATGCATGGGGACCACACCATGCAAAGACATCTTATTTTTATTGTATCAGCTTCCGAAGAATGGGTAACATCAGAACGGTAAGAAAACTCAAGAAGAAAACATCCAAGCACCCAAGAGAATGATCAACACAAAAGCATCAAGTTCCCTTGAAGTCACACCCTTTGCAATCCTTGAGTCCTTCCATAGTTTGAGAAATGCCTAGTCACCAATTCGTTAAAGTTCTTATTAAAAGGGAACTGTACATTTCCAAGCCAAGAGAAACCATAGACTCTGGTGGATGGATGGATGAAGTGATCTCATTGCCTACCATATCAAAAGAAACATACCTTAGTATCAACAATGTAACTTAAAGGTAAAAACCAAACATTAGCAATCAATATGAAAACAATTCATACCATCGGCCTGAACACTTATTGGGTGACGAACTTACATGGTGGATAACACACACACACACATACATACACAAAATAGAAAAGTATAATGATGGTGTTAAAAAAAATAAGAAAAGTTGTAAAACAAAAAGTAGAAAAGTTAAAGTAATTTGTAAAACAAAAATGTGTAAAACAAAAACTGAAAAAGAACTAAGGGCCCCATGTGATTAGCATAGGTGGCCATCTCCCCCATGACTGGGTTGTAAGGGAGAGATCCGAAATAGTGAGCGTCTATCTGAATTTCTGAGAAGTGCCCAACTTCTCCCAATTGATGATCTTAAGTTGAGGGGTGGAAGTTGGCGACGCTCACATTCCAATGCGTCTATGCGACGGTTGTTGGCATAAGTTTCCTCAGTTTGTTCCATGCATATTTTTCTGCTCCTATGAGAAGCTATCAACCACGGGGTGTCTACTACTTCTTGTGTGGTTGCTACATACAGGCATCTTTGTTGCAAAATTTCTTGGGCACACTTTTTACATGAAGACATTTCCTCCATGTCATCACCCGATGAATCACTGTATGTGATGCATGGAACTATCCTCTTCTCGATCTTTCCACATATGTTTATCTTAAATATTTCCAAGGAAAGATCGTAAATCCTAAGACATGCATCTACTGTGCTTAGCCATGCCCTTCCCATTATAATTGGAAAGTCCCCTTCATTGTTGTTAACTTCGATCATCAGAAAGTCCGCTGGGTAGGACCAACCACACACAATGGTAATAACATCCTCCACCAATCCTAAGGGAATGGTGATGGAATGGTCTGCCAGCTCTAGTTGGATATTGCTCTTCTTAAGTTTTGGCAGGTTCCAGGCGTGATATATCCTTTCCGAAATTAAGTTGACTCTGGAACCTGAGTCAAGAAGAGCTTGATGTGGTGCATTTCAAGCGATCTACAAATAAATAAAGGGACTCCCAGGGTTAGTTAGTTTCCTGGGAAGGTGGCCTACCTTGATCCAGTTAGTTATGGTATGTGTTAACATAACCATATGCGTTACACTCTTTTGGACTGAAGGGTTCTCCGAAGCGTTAGTGGTTAGAGGCCTATACATGTACCCGTCTGCTTATTGTTGCGAGAGTTTGTTCGAGCTCCTAGTCCTAAAAAATGGTTTCTTCTTTGTATAGTTGTCATTAGAACTAGCACTCAGTTGGGTATTTACATGCTGAATATTTACAGCTCTCGTGGTGTTACGTTGCTGCGGTTGGGTAGGCAATTCCCCTTGCATTGTTGGAATAGGTTGTATGGGAACTACAGGTGGAAGAGGTGCGGGTGGAGTTAGAGGATGGAATGAGTGTGGGATGTCTCCTGGAGGAGAAGGTGTCCTCCTGAAGTACTCCCGAGCTTGGTAGTGATGTTGGGAGGTAGTGTGACCCATAGAGTCACCTGGAGAAACTAGCTTCTGTACATAATAACCGTAAGGATCAGGCTACCAATAAGGGTATTGATGTGTTGGTGGTGGCATCCCCCATGACTGTGGGTATTGCCACTGCTGGTTTTGTCCAATGGGCTGTGGAGGCATTCCACTTGGATAATATGTTAAGGGTTGGTGGAACTGCCTTGGGTTACCTTGTGGATAAGGTAACCTTCGGGGTGTTTGTCATTGATTAAGTCTTGGATTTAATGCATACATTCCAGACTCCTGTAGATGTGAGATAATTGGGCAACATCCCTTAGGATGGTCATAGTAGTAGACCTCACATCCACTATCATTGTCTGAATCAGAATTTACAGCCTCATCGGAGATAGGAATTTTCCCCTTACCCTT
>MNCI01024945.1:128067-301641 GCA_015680685.1 Gnetum montanum
GTTATGCTCACGATGGTTATGCCCAGATGTGAAAGGAGAGTGTGAATGGTGAGATGAACGAGAAGAGGAAGGGGATTCATCACCATGGCGATGTTTCTTACCTTCTCTTCGGTTGCTTTGGCCCCGATTGTTGTAACGATCTAAGTGTCCATCCTTAGTGTGAGTGGTTGTTCCTGCTGTGAACAGTTGGTGCTCACGGGGGTTAGAGCTTGTAGCATGTATAGTTGATCGAAGGCCCTGATGCCTAACCTCTTCACCATTTTGAGGAGGAGGAACATCATTTTCTATGAAACCCATTGTGAGGGGTTCCTCATCTCCTATTTCACTAAGGACATGGGGCACCTTGCCCTTCAACAATGAATGTTGGCTCTCCTACCTTTCATTCCTCATACGTTGCAAAGCAGTGGGATGATAATCCCTTATATGATATCTTCCAGCAACGTATTCAGCGAATAATTCCTGCATGCCAACCTGTGGCAATCCACGGAAAAGCATGTTCAAAATAGATCGATCTAGTGGTAAAACTATATTACCAAACAAATCTCTCCAGTGCAACTATTCGTCCTGATGGAGAGTAAAAGTGTAATCAGGGATATACTCATCGGGATGAGTATAAGTTATCGTATACTGTTTAGGACATGGCTGGTCTAGGTTATGTGTGTGATGCTCACTGTCTTCTGTATTGTCCTTATGTGAGTTAATTATGTGAGAAGAAGCCATTCTAATGGTGTGCTGTTCACCGTTATTTGTGTTCTTGATTAACTAATTAACCCAAAGGTTCGTTAAGGCTCACAACGATGTGAGTGATATCCCTTATGTTCTAATTGGCGAAAAAAACACTTAGTCCCCGACAACGGTGCCAATGATGAGTGGCGAGGTACCCCTACAATCAACCATATGAAACAAGTGTAGCATGCGCGATCTAGTCAAACTCCACAGACTAAATGCCTAAACGCCCCATGGAATACTTGGGGTTAATCGTTCATTGTCTTCCCAGGATTGCTTATATGTGTCACGGTGTATGGTTAAGCAAGTCTGAGGTATATGATTTTTTTGGTATTTTTCGGTTTATCTCCTATGCTAAATGGTGAAGGGTTGAGAAACTAAACAAACTCTAACTACAACACTAAGTCCTAGTATCAGCATCCATTCCCACTTGCCGTACACACCCTGAACTATGCAACTGTGGCTACCAAACACTAATCGTTATTGGGATTACCACACGTAATGCACGTGCTCGAAGCGGTCGTACTAAGGCACTTAACTAACCTAAGTGTAACAAGTAGCTGATTCCTTGACTAGCCATACACATCTATAGATGCTCGTAATCAAGTCGTACTTGTCCCATGTTCTAGGAGGAGAGGGTGAGAGAATCTAATTGCAATGAGTAGCCGATTTCTTGGCTAGCCATACACGTTCGTCAATGCTCGTAACCAAGTCGTACTCATGCCGCGTCACTAGGAAAGCGATAAATAACATTAATTAAACCTATCCATGCACTGCAAGGTTTATCCACAAAGCTCGTATTTATTGCCATACACAACTTCCGTTCAGGTACAAAGCTACTCGAATAAAGAACTATTCACTTGGGGGACTCCTACTGCGGGCACATGGAAAATATTCTATCTCTGGGATGATCAATCCACCAGAGCTTCGCTACTTTACGCCTATGATGTGAAATGAGGGGAGTGCCACCTCTTATTTATAGATTTGGCAGTGGACCGTGATATCGCGTACGCGATATCACATAGAAGGACACGATATCGCTTATGTGATATCGCAGGGGATGCGATATCGCGTCGGCCACAATATCGCGTACGCAATATCGCGGCTTGTGCAATCTGCATCTCATCAGGTGCAAAGGCACCAACTACACACAAACTATGTGCTGTTTCGAGGCTTTAGTCTCAACAAAAAATTTAATCCATTAGTGATAGTGTCTTCTCTTATCTATTGTTTGTGCTAAAAAGCCTTATTCCTTGGGGGATAACCAATCTGATGAATCATGTTTTGCCAAGCCTCGATATTGGATCCTCAATATCGAGCATGCGATATCATGGCCTGGATAACAATATTGGATACATGATATCGTGATTCCTGTGTAAGCCTATAAATACACATTTGGGCGCACAAGGAGAAGGGAGTTAGTTAGTGTAAGAATAGAGTCTTTTTATCATTCTTTAGTTAATTTCAATTCTTTCCCTAGTGCATGCCCACAGTGTAATGATTGTAATTGTATGGAAAATTTATTTGAGTGTGATGTACTTGGACACACACATGATTAACAATAAAGATCAAGATTACCCCATCATTGCAACATCCACTTAGTCTTTAATTACTTCAATTGTTAATTATTATTTATTGTTTTCTTTGTAATATTTCTTTATCATCATTTACTATTCCTGTTGTTAAATGTGGAATGAGTATGACTTAATCAGGAACATTTAAGTGTGACTACTTGGTAACCCAGTATCATATCTAGGAGCACTCAAGTGATGTACACTTGTTAATCCCAGAAGTAGTACATGAGGTCCAAGATGCATACGGATGATTAAGGATGGATGCTCATTACACTCAAGCCAGCTTAGACTTCATTTCCTATTACTTATTAGCTTAACCAAGATTATTTTCCATTGTCTCTAGGAGTAGCCTAGCGTAGAATCATATCATACACCTCACTCTAGACTAAACCATACATGACAAAGAAAATACTAACCTAGGTGGGAAGACAATGAATTGCCATGAATGTAACTATCTAGATACCACAACTAGTCCATATGTGGAGTTCGATCAAATCATGCATACATGCTCATATTCATATGGTTGAGTGTAGGGGTACCTCACCGCTCATCATTGGCACCATTGCCAAGGATGGTGCTAATTCTGTAGATTAGTTATATCATCCAAGATCATTGTAAAGAAGCATTCATGATATATTTTTTAGAAAGAACTAATTACAAATAAGTCACACACAATTCACAACAATGTCTCTCTCACAAGACTATGACAATGCAATAACTAGTGAGACAATTTATTGGAGAACTAATGAACTATACAGTGATGAAGACGAAGTTAGGAGTACTCAATCTTATGAAGGGGTCTCCTATGATCATGAGCACCCCAATGGCACTCAAGAACTCTAGTCATTCAACTCTAGTACCTCTAGTGAGGATGGGACATCCCATAAAATGAGGGGGCCTGTAAGGCCTAGGACCTTCTTAATAGTTAACAAGAATTTACCAAGGGATGATTGGGAAACTTACAAAAGTCATGAAAAGACTTCCAATTCTTCCTCTTCCTCTGTTTTCTAAACATTAGGTCATGACATGGATTACCATCTTTCAAGGGGTTAGCATAGAAATAAAAATCGAGCCCACAGGCAAAGTCAAAAACACCAACATGAACAAAAACAACATTGTCCAAACTCACAAATGTATAACCTATCTAGTGATAATGAACCCTTGCTGGCCACTAAGAGCCTAATGCATATAAAAGAGGCTATTCGAATATCCCACAGGCATCGAAAGGAAAGCTGTCTACCTAGGCTTGATTTGAATAACTTTTCCAAGTTTTGAGGAGGCTATGATTTAGATCTGCAACATCATTTACATGCCTTCTACAATGCCTGTGCATGGAACAACATTGATAATGGATGGAAAAGACTTAAGCTCTTCCCTATGACGCTCGTTGGTTAGGCAAAATTATGGTACAAGTCTATAAAATGAAAATCAATTCAACGTTGGTTGACAATGGTAAAACTCTTCACTAAAAGGTATCACACTTATGCAAGAGTGTCAACCTTGAGGAGACAAATCCAAAAGTGGAAACAAGGGCAACATGAACCCTTGGACATGGCCTTAGAAAGATACTATTCATTATTAACAATTGCAGAAGCCATGGTTTCTCCAATGAAAGGCTAATTTATCACATCATGGATGGGCTTCATAATGAAACAAGGGAGACTCTAGGGATGTATGCCCCATGTCAACTATATGAGCTAAGAACCCACCAATTTCAAGAGCTTATTAAGAGGGTAGAAAGAGAAGGAGAAATAGCTAAATGGAAGAGTGTTGAAAGATTTTAGCAAGACCAAAATCTTAAAATGGCAAAGGTCCATGATCATAAAGAGGAGAAATCAACTCACCTTGAGGAGGTGAAACCATTTCTATCCTTGCCAATACTACAATCGTTTGATGAAATTGAGACAAAGATCAATAAGATGATGGAATGGATACACGGAAAATGTGGAGAATATGCCAAAATTGTTAGAGGTGGAATTATGCCAATACTCCCACAACTAGTCAATAAGGGTTTGAATGGTATGTTTAGGATCTTAGTTAGAGAAATAAGATGCCAATAAGGATCTTATTTCCCTGACTAGGTCAACATCTTCTACCTCACCACATCATTATCATTCTCCTAAGTACTACCAACCCATGTACTCTCCAACAAGGTCACCACCTCATGTTCCTTCCACTTCTTCTCATCCTCAATATTCTCATCATTCACCTCCTTCCATATCACCACGAGTTGTGCCAGAAGGTTTTTCACCATAGCACCAATCCACGAACATTTCTTCTTCACAACGTCAGAAGCATCCTTTCTTTATGCATGACCATAGAAAGAGATAACATGATTTTGAAACCATTGCATCCACCAACTCAGCACAAGTCCAGTGCTATGATGCATCTTCTCCTTTGAACTCAACACCTCCTGCTAGCTTATCAGGGCCACCAATCAACACTCCAACAACTATGCGGCCCAATGAATATAACCATGTAGGGAGACATATCGATCCTTACATACCAACTTATGGTCATGGGTGCCATAGTGGGTCAACTCCTTATCACATAACTACATCTTATAACTTGCCCCACTATGTTTACTTTAATCAAGTATGTGAACCCCAATTTGTGTATATTCCCACCACCACATCAAAGAACACCTAGTGGTTTAGAGATGATCGGACTCCAATATTCCAAAAATGTTTGGATCCAAATTTTCTATTTATTAATTCTAGCCATGCTCAAAGGCTTCTTCATGCGGGATGTCCTCCATTCTAACAAGTAGAATTAGTGAATGTTTTTCCTTTTCTTTGACATTAAAATTTTTTGTTTTCTAGTTCTTCATTTTCAATTTTTTGTTTTTCCTTCTTATTTGTTGTTTTATCTTTTTATGGGTAATCTCATCAGTGAATAAAATACTCATGTGACTTGCCAGTTGAGGTGTTGTTCTATGCTATCGACTCTCAGGTGATTAATTATTTGAACAAGTGAGCCCACAACATCCACCCAGTCATTCTATTAATAAGAGGTTCTACTCTAGGTACAATTATAGTCTTGAAATCATTAAAACTTAAAATAATTTTGTGCTCATTATACCCAAATCAAAGAATGATGGACTAAGATGGGGATGACCAAGGTGTGACATCAAGGGGACTTGTGGATTCTGTTTGGTGACATTTGTAGGTGCTATCATGTAGCTTGGTTGTCCTAAGATCCTTGTAGATCTAATGAATAATGGGAGTAAGAGTAATAAGGAACTCAATAAAAGAAGTTAATGCTATTTTGGGGGTTCCACTAGAAAGACATGCACCCATACCTGAAGGTTGGCAGCTTCTCCAGTTCGTTGTTGGAAAGTACAAGTGCCAAAGTGGCTAAAAAAGAAAAAGAAAAAGAAGAAAACAAAGAAAAATACAAGGAAATGATCAAGAAAAAAATGTGTGCTGAAGAGAAATTCCAAATCACTCATCCCTTGGACAAAACACCAAGTGATCGTATGCCTTGCTATCATGATGATCTTAGGGTTGTCCATCATTGGAATGAAAAAATGTGATGTCACTGATTAGAGGAATGGACTTGGTCTTGATTTTGGAGTGATGGGTTAATGACATATTAATCATGCCCTACACTCAGGATTCATTGTGCCCTGGGTTAGTCACCTCATGTCCTGATCTCTGCAATCCCTTCTAGGATTCACCTCATCTCATTGTTCATATATTTTTGACTTATGTCTTAGGTAGCATCGAATTCATACCTCATCATGGTGGTATCTACATGTGTGTGTTTTTTGGAATTTGTGTGGATTACATTTAACCCTTTTAGTACCTATGGACATTTTCAAGTGTGGTTACGTAAGGGCATCATAGGTAGGAACTTTCTTTGGAGAGGATCCACTTGCATAACTTTTGTAATTTTCACTTTTTGCACATCACCACATCATCCTACACCCTCCAAGTATTACATTACTATAATCATCTTTCCTTTTATCATCATCTTCAAATCCAACATTCCTATGCACCACAACATGTCCTTTTTCTTCATTCTCTTCATGAATATCATTACCAATTTCCACTTCATTACATTTTAGGTGCCTTTAGGTCCCTTTAAAGTTACCCTCGATCTTTCAACTCAACCTTAACTCCTTCATTTGTGGCCTTAGAAATTTGAAAAATTATCAGTTTTTCCAAAGACCCTATTTCAAAGGGGCCACGATATTGGATACCCGATATTGGGTTTGATGCGATATCAAGTCCATGCTATCCGGTATGCGATATCATGTCCATAAATACTATATATATGGACCCCACCACACACGTTAACTTCATTCTCATTGTTCAAGAAAGGAGGTTTGTTGAAATTTTCTTCCACAAATTTTGATGCTCTCAGCACCAATCATTCCAACTTTCATATCTTGCTCCTTAATGCTCGAATTCTTATTCTAATTGAACCTGTCTAAACATTGAGTATTTAACTTAGTCGTGGGGGAAGGGTATGCTCCAAGTTGTGCATAGTTTTTTTAGAATCCATCATTTCTTGAAGGATGTCACAAAGGGTAAATGACCTTAAAAAAGTTAAACACGATTGCCAAATTAATTCTATTTCTTCATCCATACCATGAAAATCAATTTTTGGAGCCACCTAATCAAATTGGGCCCACTATGAAAGCTTTTAGGGGACATTTTCATAAAATTTTCTAACTATAAATCACACTATATAAGAAATGAACTTATTAAAGGTAAGAAGTAAGGTATAAATGAAATCTTGCAAATAACCTTACTAATAGTCAATCCCGTGTAATTGTAGATGGTCCCTAAAATAGAACAACAAAGAGGACCCTCTCAAGGTGCATCCAAGCGACCAAGGAGAGATAGAGGCCAAGGGTCTCTTGAGGAACGTCTAGAATAGGATGCACAATCATTTAGCATTCAATAGGAACCTCCTGTTATTGTGCAATTGGGACATGCTGAAGGTGGAGACGGTGGAGCACTTGAACAGGGATAACATCTCATGTTGTCTCCAAAATGTGTCTAGGAAATTCATGAAAGGTCCACATCAGTAGCTATGATTTTGAAACTTAACTTTGGATCTTTCATTGAGTTTGCTCCTGAAGCAGTTAGGGACTAATGAGTAGCGAGGTACCCCTACACTCAACCATACGAATACGAGCATCTCATGTGGGATCTAGTTGAACTCCAAGGACCAAGTGCTTACACACCTTAATGGAACACTTAAGTTTAATCAATCGTTGTCTTCCCAAACTTACTTATATTGTCACGGTTGTATGGTTAAGTAAGCTTGAGGTATATGATTTTTATATCTTTTATCTTTTTAATGTCTTATGCTAATAGGGGAAGGTGAAGAGAACTAAGTAACTAAATTTCATTAACTAATTACTAACTAAGTTCTAATTTTCATAGCACCAATATCCGTTCCCACTTGCCGCACACACCCAGAACGAGTGCAATGCTACTGGGATTACCAAATGCTACTCTTTACTGGGTTACCAAGCATTACAAACATGCTCGAAGAGGTCATATTGAATGCACTTAACTAGGAGAGTCAATGGTTGAGAGAGATTTAATTATCTAGGAAATCAGTTAAACATTTAACAATAATTAATTTCCATTTAACTTAGTCCACATGCTACAAGGTTTATTAGAAAGTTCGTCTTTATTGCCGTACACAAATGTGTGCTGAGGTACAATTTTCTTGAATAAAGATCCGTTACTTTAAGACTCCTACTGTGGGTACATGGAAATTATTCTAACTCTGGAATGGTAAAAATGCTATAGTTTGGCCAAGGGTCTAAATCTAGATTCCTAAAATAGGGAAAGCTGCCTCTTATTTATAGACATTGCGATGGGCTGTGATCTCACATACGCGATATTGTAGGGGCAGATGCAATATCGCATATGTGATATCATGGCTCATCATACCCCCATGACTAAATGAAAACTCATCCTCGAGTTCCTTATAAAATATTGGGAAGGTATGGAATTATTGACTTGAATGATACTAATGGTGAATGGGGTGACATGTGAACGGATCATCATTACAACACATGACAATATTAGTGTTCATGACAACAAGAGTGAACACTATACACATTTGACATCTAGCCTCATTTGGTAGCTGAGAAAGAAGAGAGAGAGAGAGAAAAAATAAGAAGAAGTCTGCTACTGCCAATGCCAAGATTGCACCTTCTGTTGTCCATCCATAACTGCACCATCAATCTTGTTCCTTGCATAACTGCTCTAGCACCAGCCCATTCCAAGTGTTCCCTCTAGATCCAATCCATTGATGTATGATTGCCATCTACACACACAACACAATCTTAAATTAGCAAGGGTAAATGAATCACAATGCAGTTGATACCTTGCCTCAGTGTAAGGTCCATTGGCCGAGTTGTGGTATGGTTGATGTAGATTTTGGAGGTATAACACTGGTGACTACCCAAGGTGTAGGGGTTAGGAGAAAATCAAAAAAATTGAACCAGGACCCCCATGATTGAGAGCGAACCTCCAATAGTTAGAGAATGGAGAAAAAGAATAAGTAATAAGGAAGATGGAGAAAAAGAAACAATGGAAACATCAATAAAAATGGATGTCAAGGATGGAGATAAACAAAATAAATGTTGATTGTGAAAATGTTTAAGGGAAAGAAATTAAGTAGTGCACCAAATAGGAATGCCAATGGGTCCTCCCTTAAGTAGGCTCATGCCCTTAATGCCCTGACAATCCTGCATTCAAGAGTCCATAGGCTCTAGAAATGTCATTCAGAGACAAGAGTTAAAGTCTTAACCACAAGAATTTACCAAAAAGAAAACAATGCATCAACCAAAATATGGACTATTGATACAACCGACAATGAGATAAAAAAATGGAGAAAGAAGGATGGAAAGAAGAGAATGGAATGGAGTCTCAAGAACAAGGTGATGTACAGCCCCTTATGTATTAATGGTTAATGCAACTTACTAGATCTTATTCCAAATACAACCTCAAATAATCCACATCTAGTAACTTCACATTAATACATTTAGCCAATCCATCCACTTGGAGTAACGAGAATGCTTTCACCAAAAATTCACCACCATTTTAACAAAACGAAAAAGGAGAAACTAGGAAGCGAGAAGGGGCCTTAGTTAGAGGGAACATGTTTATCTAGTTCCATAACTAGTGCTTGTAGCCTAGATGATTATTTCATCTAAGGGGTGTGCTTTGAATTCCCACCTTTTTTTTGTGTGAGAACCACACCATGCAAAGACTTATTATTTTTATTAGCTCAGCTTCTCGATAATGGAGCAGCATTGGAATGCTAAGGAAAACTTAAGAAGAAAACATCCAAGCACCCAAGAGAATGACTAGCACAAATGCATTAAATCCCCTTGAAGTCACACCCTTTTCAATCCTTGAGTCCTTCCTTAGTTTGAGAAATTCCCAGTCACCAATTCATTGATAGTTCTTATTATTTAAGAAAAGGGACTAGATAGTTCCAAGCCAAGAGAGACCATAGAAATTCATGAATGCATGGATGACGTGGACTCATTACCTATTATATCAAAAGAACCATGCCCTAGTATCAACATCATAACTCAAAGGTAAAAACCAAACATTAGCGATCAATGGAATATAATTCATACCATCATCAAGGAGCACTTATTAGGTGAAAAACCTTAACAAAATAAATAATCACACAAATAAACGAAAAATTCTAAATGACGTTGCAAAAAAAAAAAAGTTAAAGAAATTTGTTAAACAAGAATGTGTAAAAACAAAAACTTAAAGAGGAACTGAGGGCCTTGATTAATCAGCATAGGTGGCCATCTCCCCCATGACTAAGTTGGAAGGGGAAGATCCAAAATAATGAGTGAGGTCATCCTTTCTCTAATGTGTTATGTGCATTGACCGTTCTAGATTCATGGTAAGGTTTAGGCTGTTGCACATTGATTAGTAATTTTTTATCGGAGCATTTGAATTTTTTGGAAATTTCCAGCTTCCCCCTATTGATGTTTTCAGGTTAAGAGTTGGAAGTTGGCAACACTCTTGCTCCAATTGTTCCCCCAGTTAGTTCCATGCATGTTGGTGAGTTTCTCTTCTGATCAGCTATCAACCACTGGGTGTTTTCTTGTTGTGTGGTTGCTACATATAGACACTTGTGTATGTTAATTTCTTGGGCACATTGGTTGCATGCAGGAAATGTTGAACATTCCTGTACGCAATCACACCCTGTATCACTGTATGTGATGCATAGAACTTTCTTCCTCTTAATCTTCCAAAAAGTGTTTTCCTTAGATATTTCCAGGGAAAGATGATAGATTCCTAGGCATGCATTTATGGTACTTAGCCATGCTATTCCCATTATTATTGGGAAGTTCCCTTTGTCATTGTTTACTTGTATCACTAGGAAATCAGCTAGGTATGACCACCCACACACAGTGGTAACGATGTCCTCCACTAGTCCCAAGGGAATAGTGATGGATTGGTCAGCTAGATCTAAGTGAATATTTCTCTTCTTTAGTGGAGGTAGGTTCCAAGCTTTATACATCTATTGTGATATTAAGTTGACTCGAAAACCTGGGTCTAGAAGAGCTTTACATTGTTCATTCCCAACAACTTGGAGATAGATTAAGGGGCTTTCAAGGTCAAAGAATTTCCTGGGAAGGTGGCCCTCCTTAATTCAGTTAGTTACGACATGTGTTAACATAACCATATGCGATGAGCTCTATTTTTGGTTTGAAGGGAGCTCTAAATCCTTATTTGATGGAGAAGCATTCTGAGGCTCAACCACTTATGATTGTAAGAGCTTGGTTGGATTTTTGGTTTTGAAGAAAGGTGTTCTCTTTGTCTAGTTGTTAGAACCAGCAACGGATTGAAGGTTTATAGCTCTCGTAGCATTGTGTTGCTACAGTTGACTGGGGAGTTCCCCTTGCATTGCTAAAGCGAGTGGTAATGGAGCTATCGGTGTGAGATCTGCGGATGGGTTCAAAGGATGGTATGTTTCTGGGTTTTCTCTTCTAGGAAAAGGAGTCCTATAGTACTCCCGAGCTTGTTAGTGACGTTGTGATGTTACATGACCAACAGAGTCACGTGGAGAGGTTGGCTGCTGTACATAGTAGCCATATGGGTCCGGTTGTGGGTAAGGGTATTGTTGCCTTGGTAGTGGCATCCCCCATGACTGTGGGTATTACCATTGTTGGTGTTGCTCAATAGGTTGCGGTGGAGTTCCACTTGGATAATATGTTAAAGGTTGGTGGAACTGCCTTGGGTTACCTTGGGGATAAGGTAACCGTTGAGGTGCTTGCCATTTATTAAGTCATGGGTTGATTGCATATACCCCAAACTCTTGTAGATGTGAGATTACTAGGAAACATCCCTTAGGATGGTCGTATTAGCATATCTCACATCCATCTTCATTGTCTGTATCAGAATCCACAACCTCTTCGGTGATGTCGATTTCACCCTTACCTTTGTTACGTGCATGGTCCAAGTCCCTCTTTTTCTTTTTGTCATAGTCACTACCTCGCTCCCTAGACTCCTCTACAATTTCAAGAAAATTTTTAAATCTACTATCTAGGGAGTCCCAGATCTAGTCTACCTTTGTCGAAACTTCTATTGTAATTTTTAGAGTGACAAAGTTTTCCTATTCACCATCTCTTCAAGTGGTGACTCTTCCTTCTCCTCATAGAATCTCACTCCCCTTTTCTGGAG
This sequence comes from Gnetum montanum, assembly GCA_015680685.1. Lineage (NCBI taxonomy): Eukaryota > Viridiplantae > Streptophyta > Gnetopsida > Gnetales > Gnetaceae > Gnetum > Gnetum montanum. Next base: position 140,057 of record MNCI01024945.1, read on the forward strand.
GGAACGATCGTGGTTGTACTCTTCCTCACTTTCTCTCTTATGTAGCTCCCCTTCTTCCTTAGCTACTTGCTCCAGCAGTCTATGAACCTGATGGGACCTAAGCTCTGATAATCTCCCTTGGGCATACATTCCAAGGGTTCTCCTGGTTTCATGCCTAAGTCTATCTACGAGATAGCATAGTTGATCCTGCTGCGAGTAACCATGGCCCGGGCAACGATGTAATAGTGTATAATATCAACCCATGGCAGCATCCAAGGGTTCATGACTTCCTTGCTTCCATCCTTGGATTTGCTTTCGTAGGTTGAACACCCAGGAGTACGTTTGATACTTATCATTAAACATCTCTATCATCGTACTCCATCTTTGAATGGATTCCAGTTCTAAGAACCGGTACCAGCTTTCTGCTTCTTTTACTAGTGTCCTTGGGAAAAAAATTAGTTTTTTCCATTCATTCTCGATGTTCTGCAACACACATGCATCATGAAATGCCTGTAAGTGGTTCTGAGGATCACCATTCTATCCTCCCTCAAATTGTGGAATGTTATTCATATCCAACCTGTTGATCCTACTATCTTTTTGGTGCCTTATGGGAATTCTTATGGCCTCCATAATATCTAACATGCTTCAGGTTGCGACTAGGGGTTCTTCATGGTCATTTCACTCATAGTTCCTATGATGTCTACGCGGTTCACTACTCTACCTTCTTCTATGTCATGATTCTCTAGAGTGCCCTCGTCCTCATTCTTGACTCTCCCATTGAGGTTTTTCACCCTATTTACCTTTATCCTCATGATTAGGTTCCTTATGAATATGTCTTGATACTGAAGGAGAGGGTGAATGTGATGATGAAGGTGAAGAAGAAGGAGAATCATTTCCATGATGATGTTTCCTACCTTCTCTTCCATGGTCTCTATCCCAATCGTGATTACGATCAGACAGCCTTCTCTTATCATGTGTTTGTGTTTCCCTATTGAACACTTGGTGTTCATGGGGATTAGAACTAGGGTTGTGAACTATGAAGTGAAGGTTCTGATACACCACCTCCTCACCATTGTTAGGAGGAGGAACGTCATTTGATGGGGAACCTGTTGAAACCGGTTTACCATCTCCAACTTCACTTAAAACGTGTGGGACATTATGTGGCCATTTACCCTTCAAAGATGTGTGATATCTCTCCTATTGCAAGTCCCTTTGACATTGTGCTTCTATTGGATGGTATTCCCTTGTACCATCGATGCATGCAACATACTCTGCGTACAACTATGACAAGCCGATTCGTGAAAGAGCACGAAGGAGCATGTTGGGGACTACTCGATTTGGAGGCAACACTATGTTACCCTTTGCGTCTCTTCAATGTAGTTGTTCATCTTGATGGAGAATAAAGGTAAATTTGGGTACATATTCATCATGATGAATATATACCACACGGAATTGTTGAGGAACTGGTGCATCTTGGTTACGTGTGTTGTGCCGCCGACTGTCTCTACTGTTGTTCCTAGGTGGTGAAGTGCTTTTGTGCGAAGAAGAAGAAATTTTTATCTGATTCAGTGTGCTATTTACCATTATCTTATTTTTATTTTGATCAACCCTAAGGGTTCGTTCTAGCATCCCAATGATATGAATGATCTCCTATGTTCTACGTAGTGCACAAATAACTAAGTCCCCAGCAATGACGCCAATGATGAGTGACGAGGTACCCCTACACTCAACCATACGAATACTAGCATCTCACGCTCGATTTGGTCAAACTCCAAGGACTAAGTGCTTATGTGCCTTAATGGAACACTTAAGGTTAATCAATCACTATCTTCCCAAACTTACTTGTATTTTCATGGTTATATGGTTAAGTAAGCTTGAGGTACATGATTTTTATATCTTTCATCTTTTTAATGTCTTATTCTAATAGGGGAAGGTAAAGAGAACTAAGTAACTAAATTTCATTAACTAATTACTAACTAAGTTCTAATTGTCCTAGCACTGGTATCCATTCCCACTTTCCACACACACCTTGAACCAGTGCAACACTACCGGGATTACCAAATGCTACTCGTTACTAGATTACCAAGTGTTACACACATGCTCAAAGTGGTTGTACTAAATGCACTTAATTAGGAGAGTTAAGGGTTGAGAGAGATTTAATTATCTAGGAAAGTATTTAAACGTTTAACAATAATTAATTTCTATTTAGTTTAGTCCACATGCTGTAAGGTTTATCAGAAAGTTCATCTTTATTGCTGTACACAAATGTGTGCTCAAGTACAATTTGCTTGAATAAAGATCCATTCACTTTAAGACTCCTACTACAGGCACATGGAAATTATTCTAACTCTAGAATGGTAAAACTGCTATAGTTTGGCTAAGGGTCTAAATCTAGATGCCTAAAATAGGGAAAGCTACCTCTTATTTATAGACATTGTGGTGGGCTGCGATATCGCATACGTGATATCACAAGGGCAAATGTGATATCACAGCTCATCAGGGACCAACTTAAAGGGTCCCCACTATGGCCTATTCTCTTTGAATGTGGTGATTGGTACCTAGGAGAGACTTACCAATTTTGGCACAATAAATAAGAACACACCATCGTTGATATTGGTGGTATTTCAGTTCATTTTTTTGTCAAATCTATTTTAGAAGTTCTAAATCTTTCGAATACATGGCCAAAGGTTGCTTACTTGTCCATTCATTCTAATGTTGATTCGTGAAAGGTATGGTTGAAAAGGGAACACAACAAGGAAGATACAACATATGGAGAGCTAACACTTGAACACAGAATCTACTTCAAAATCAACATATATCACATTTTCTCCACAAAGGATTTAAACAAAATTTCCACATATGTGACTAGAGGAAGTGCCATCTTGAGGGCAAGGTTAATGCCAACCTACCCCATCTATATCTTATAGAAATTTTAAGGTAGTTTTAAGAATAGGAGATGGAGAAGTTCGCATTGCCCTTTCCTTGTCTCATCAGGAAGTTGTGCTAATATGTTGGAATTCTGGGGTACGCTAATGATGTCCCTAGAAAGGCCCAAAATGCTTCATTCTCTGAATTATTGAAGCCACTAGCCCCAAGGAAAAGTGCTAGTAACACACTGGAGCCTGAGCAGGAATAGGAAGCAGGGCCTAGTAGACAACTTACAGGCCAACAAGACCAGCCACCACCACTGCTGTAGGACTATCAACCATCAATGAGCCATCTCAAGGCCATCGCTGAGATGGTTATTTGGGGAAGCCATTATGAGACCAATCTCTTCAAGGTGATCAATGATGTCATATGACCCATATTCTCAATTGATCGTGCATGGGGCGAAATGTCAATCCAAATAGTAGGAAGGGAATCACACTGGCCACAACAGATCTCTAGGAATGCTACATCTTTTTAGGTACAATTAGAAATTGGTGAAGGTTCCATAGTAGTGGTCATGTAGCACCAAGATGTAGCAAGAGCTGCAAAAGTGGTCACAAACCACGTAAAAGAATGATTTAATGTCCTTGTTGTGTCACCAACGGATTTTACAGGAGCATGCAATGCTCAAAATTTGGTCGATCCCTTGATGACTGTTACGGAGCATGAGGATGTCCTAGATCAGTTATTGTAGATAGGACAAGTGATTACATCCCTAAAGATGTCACAACAACACAGTCACACCTCATCTCCACAAAAGAAAAGTTGGTTATGGCAGAGGTTAGGGCCAAGCATGCAGAGGTGCAGTTAGAGAGACTCCAAGAAAATCTTGTCACCCTGCAAGCTGCATAGTGGGATCCATCTCAATTCATTCCTATAGACTAGCTAGAGACCTTTTAGACAAATTGAATAAATTTCTAGAAGAGCATAAAAAACTAGTAGAGGAAAAGGAGAAGGATGATTGGGATGCTTCCAAGGCACAAGCTCAAACATATGCACATGCCAAAGCACTCAAGGCCTTATAAGAAGAGAATAAATAGCTGGCTACTGATAATCTCTGTTTGAATATAGTGGAAAAACAAAGGAATGTTCTCAAAGAAAAGTTTTAGCAATTACGAGAATAATTAGTAAGGGTCAACCAGGACATGAATTGCTTGGCCAGAGAAGAAAAAACCCTCTCAATGGAGGAGGTATGTGCAATCTTCCAGAAGATGACAATTGGAATAAGCACGTGGCAGAATGAGGCCAAGTGACATGAAAAACTCAAAGAACATTTTAGAGACTAGGTGGGGATGTACCAACAAGTGATTGAGAAAGAGATCCATATGGCCAAAGCCCACATTAATGCACTCACTGCTTAGAACACTGATTGGTGGACCATATTGGATACTTACACCTTCATCCACCAAGCTGAATTGAAAAGCTGGGACTTGTAGATACAAGACATCACAAAGTACATGGAGTTGACAAACCTACAGTATGCCAACTTGGCCATGTTGATAGTAGGATGCCTGAGAACAGAGTTGGAAAAGCAGGTAGCAACCACCTATGCAAGGTATAAAACAAAATTTGTTGAGCATAAGAAGATGTTGCAAAAATTAGAGGTGGAAAATTCTAAATTAGAGCTGGTCAAGGCCAGCTATCAGGGATAGAAGGATGTTGTGGCAGATTTGGCTTGATGGCTCATAGATTATTAGGAATACAATGACAAAGCCAGAGCCTATGAAGAGGAATGACGGCTGTTTGCGGCTTGGTACGTCAAGGCCAACTAGATGTTTCTACAACTACCATGTCCATGGGAGGTGCTGACTCCATCAAACATTGGAGCATTAGCATGGATGGCATAGGATCCATAAATTATAGAAGAAAAGCTCCATGCACTCCTTCAAAAGCATCAATTTCCAAAATTTGGAGCATAAGATAAGGGGAAGAGACCCATGGAGGAGCCACCACCACTAGGAACAACATGAGTCCTAGAAAATTTTGGTTTTTGTAAATTCTATGTCTGTGTCCCAATTTTTATTTTGTTCAATTCCACACTACGACATGAGTAATTCCTAGTTAGTTAATAATTCCATACCTATCCACTGTGTAATCAATTAAACTTTTTCTCATTTTTTCTCACTCAAGGACAAGTTGTTATTTAGTTTTTGGGGTATAATGAATCGTGTTTTGCCAGGCCCTGATATTGGATCCTCGATATCGAGTATGTGATGTTGAAGCCTAGATAATGATATCAGATACATGATATCATGATCCTATGTAAACCTATAAATACACATTTGGGCACATAGGAAGAAGGTAGTTAGTTAGTAAAAGAATAGAGTCCTTTTGTCATTCTTTACTTAATTTCAATTCTTTCCCTAGTGCATGCCTGTAGTGTGATGACTGTAATTTTGTGGAACCTTTATTCGAGTGTGACGTACTTGGACACACACATGATCGGCAATGAAGATTGAGATTACTCCAATGTTGCAACACTCACTTAGCCTTTAATTACTTTAATTGTTAATTATTATTTATTATCTTTTTTTGTGATATTTCTTTATCATCATTTACTATTCTTGTTGCTAAATGCAGAATGAGTACGACTTAATCACGAACATTTAAGTGTGACTACTTGGTAACCCAGTATTGATGTACACTTGGTAATCCCAGAAGTAGTACATGAGGTCCAAGATGCATACAGATGATTAAGGATAGATGCTCATCACACTTAGGCTAGCTTATACTTCATTTCCTATTGCTTATTAGTTTAACCAAGATTATTTTCCATTGTTTCTAGGAGTAGCCTAGCTTAGAATCATATCATACACCTCACTCTAGACTAAAGCATACGTGACAAAGCAAATACTAGTCTAGGTGGGAAGACAACAAACTATCATCAACGTGTAACTATCTAGATACCAAAACTAGTCCATTTGCAAAGTTCGATCGGATCGTGCGTACATGCTCATATTCATATGGTTGAGTGTAGGGGTACCTCATCACTCATCACAATCCATCATGTTAGATAAAGAAAGTGTATTATCCAAGCTTGGACTTGGTTGAAATGCCCTAAAAAGGCACTTGTTTGAAATAGGTTTACCTATTTTAAAAAATTAAACATAATAATTTCAATGTCTTTGAGTATTAGGATTTTGTATTGACTACTCCAAGGTACCTTTGCTTCAAGTTGTAAGATGTAATTAAGTTTTCAAGTCATGTATTATTAATAGGGCATTATTATTTGATCATTTTGAGTAATGGTAAGGTGCTTTTAGTTTAAGTCTAGCATAACTCTAACAAGGTTAGGCCTTTATTCTAACTATTCTTTTTGGACTCTATCTTAGGAAGATAAGCATTAAACCTTTTAAGGATGATCCTTTTATTAAGTATAAATTCGCATCAATCCTACCTAGGTAGGCCATCATCATTTAGAGTGATGGTAGGATGCTCATTTTTCAAGTTGACAACCTAGCTTGGAGCCTAGGTGTAACCACTCAAAGGGGTTAGGCTTTTGCTTACCTATTGACCCTTCCACGAGAAGCATCCTTTTTATTAGTCATACATTGGTTCAAGACCAACATAATTAGATTATAGTACAACATAATATTATATATATAAAAACATTACAAAGAGAAAGGAAAGATCCAACAATTTTGGGATATTGGATTTTACCATTTTAACTAATCCTTAAAAACCCACCCTTTAGTGTACAAAAAGGATAAAGCCTTGCCCTCTCTTAAGAATGTTCTGTTAGGTTTTCACTTCCCATGAATGGCTTCATATAAATAAAAAAATTTCAATTAAGTTATCTAAATTACAAATGACATAATAGATTTTTTTTAAAGAAAAAATTAAGGAATAACACAAGGATCATTTCTTCATGTAGGAAGAGAAGAAACAAGGGGTACTTTTTTCTATTTTTATAAATCTAAAATAAAAAGTTCATATAAATATTCAACTTTAGCTCAAACTTAAAACTATGCATCATAGAGTGTCTCTTATAAATCACATCACATTTATGCTTCTAAATGCAACAAAAGAACATTAAGCCTAAACATGTTCTAGAAAGTATCAATACTATAATTATTTATTGTTCATGTACATTACTTATTGTGCCTGCATAAATGACATAAATAGAATAAATTTGGTACTTTTTAAATTTGAGAATTAAAAAGAAAAAAGAAAAAAAGAGCATGTTCAATAAAGTCTTCAAGAAAATAAGCTAGAAAAACTAGACTAACAAAACTAAAAAGTTGAAACCAATCTCCAATAGGAAGACCTTTGTATAATAATGACCAAGCAAAAAATTGTAGTTTGGGTTGAACTCCAAGTTTCCATAAGTTCTTCAATATATCCAATCGTTCTTTATATTTTAAGTATCTTATTTATAATAAAGGAATTCAAAAGGAGCTTTTTCCCTATCAAACCACTATTAAGCTTTGGTAAGAACAAATTAAAGCATTTTAACATTATCTGGCCAAACCCAATTATACCAAAAAATAAAAAGAGAGAGAATTGGGATAAAGATCCTAAAAAGATAATCAAACACTTATCACGAAGAGTTTGTAAAAAAGGTTTATTTAAATTAAATTTAGCTTGTAATTATTACTATTCTAATGGTAGATGAAGAATGGTATTAAAGAAAAAAATTGTTACATGGAGAATACATTAATAATTTAAATTGATCCTCTTTATTTGAGAATCATAAGTAGTTAAAGTCCCAACATTTCCACAATAATATGCATACCAAATTGACATCCATTTAATGGAATCCCATGCTTTTTGGGAAGGGTGGTAATGCAAATATGAACTAATCTTTTCCTAAGTTTTCCAAATTCATTAAAGCACAATTGGTCTTCGAATTTTAAGTTTGGAAATAGTAATAATCTTAATTTTCCTTCAAAAATTAAATAAAAATTTTGAATTAGCTAGCAACAAGATTTAATATGGTATCTAATAAGAAGTTCTCAACTTTTATCACCTTTTAAAGTTCTTAAAATTAATTTGGTAACTACAAATATTCCTTGATGATAAACTGAAGGTAATCTCGAACTACCTACCTTTTGTCAAGAGTAAAAGAATTCTCAATTAAGTCAAGGAAAGTAATGAAGAACATCATGGTTTCCCTAAGAAAAGGATCTAATAAGCTACTCTAACTCCTCATATGACTTTTTAGGAGGATTCATAAAGTAAAATAAATACATGAGTTGTTAGAATATTTGCTCTTAAATCAAGATACAATCATTAATTTCTTAACTTAACTTAACGCACTAGAAGTTATGAAAGGTTATGATAGTCCACTAAGATTCATAACTCCATATGAATTATAAAGAAACCTAATTTCTCACTTTAAAGAAGATGCATAAGCAAGTGTGAAATGAAAATATACAAAATAATAAGAAAAGGAGAAGATGCATTAAAATAATAGTTGCAAAAGTATTCATAAACCAAAAGGTTACAAAGGTAGTGATTCGTAAAAGTATAAATGAAAGAAAGCTCTAAGTCTTGAGTACAGAAGGAGCAAAAGATCAAAGAAATCCCTTGGTCTTGCTAAAAGATACTTGAGAAATATGAAGCCTTGAATATGCTCAACACCAAAAGGTAAACTAATGTGTCACGAATTTGAAAAATTTAGTACAATGAGCTGAATCAAGATGTCATATAAAGAGCATATATGAAGACTACTTAAGGGAGAAGGAAAAATTATGTTGTGATAGTAGTTTATCAACTATCATAAGAAAAGTTGATCTATCTTAGCAGTGGATTATTGAAGAAGTCTAGAGTGACCCAACCCATGTAAGATTGAGGATATTGTACTTTATTGTACTTATCAACAAACATCATAACTGTGCCATAGGTCCACAATGTAAAACAAGATGCATAAGCAAAAGAAGATACATTATTAGAAAAAAAGAGAAACATCATTAGAACATAAGAAATTTTTATAATCTTTGTATAATCAAATCTAGAATGATAACATATCCAAAGATGATGTCATGAACTACTAGAACCAAAAATAGTAATTGTTATAGATTATGTATGATAGCTTATGACTAGTACCAAGTTGAACATCAAAATAATGTGACTTTGTTCATTGTAAGAGGATTTGTAAATAGTTAAGTTAATAAAAATTACAATACTCATAATTATAAAAAGTTACAAAGTATAGTTATCTTAAAAAATAGAGTTACAATCTTATATCTCATTCATTATGATTCTGGTATATTGGAGTTTCCATAAGTGAAAAGACATAAAATGAAACTCCAATATAAGTAGAATACAAAATATTAAAAACAACAATACATTTTCTTGCTCATAAAGTCAAATTTTTTTTTGTTGCAATATCATATCTACGATATTGTAACAACAATATTGTTACCCATGCTACATCATCATTGATATGTTGTCTCAGGATGCATGTAGCCTTATAAATACTGACACTTGGGTGTATGATTACTTAATTTTACATTCCACCCTTAGTAGAACTCTTGCAATTTGTTTCTATAGTTAGCGATAGAGTGAAAGCTCATAGTGTGATGTTTAGTAGTTGAGTGGAATATTTATTTAAGTGAAATGTACTTGAGCATAGTTCATGACTAGAAATAAAGATCAAGATTGCTTTCCTCATTGCAGCATCCACTTAGTTTACTTTTTTACTTAGATTAATTTTCATGTTTACTTAGTCAACGCTTTACATTTTCAAAGTACTTTGGTTTGGTTGTTCATTAGTAAAGTGGAATAAGTACGACTGGTTTCAAGCACTTAAGTATAATCATTTAGTAATCCTAGTAGTATTATTACTTGGTTCACCTAGTAGTGTAACACTTGGTAACCCAGTAATGATCACATGAACCCAAGGCATGTATGGTTAATTAGTACTGGATGCTCATCACTCTAGGTTAGAATAGATTTACATTCTTGTCATTACTTAGACTTGGAATTTTCCTTTATTTCCATTATTTTTATGCTTAGGACTAAAATGAGCCTAACAACATCACTTTATTGTACTTATCAACAAACATCATAAGTGTGTCATAAGTCCACAATGCAAAAAAAGATGCATAAGCAAAAGAAGATACATTATTAGAGAAAGTGAAACATCATTAAAACATAAGAAATTCTTATAACCTTTGTATAATCAAATCTAGAATGATGTCATGAACTACTAGTACAAAAAATAGTAATTGTTATAGATTATGTATGATAGCTTATGAATGGTACTAAGTTGAACATCAAAAAAATGTGACTTTGTTCATTGTAAGAGGATTCATAAATAGTTAAGTTAATAAAAATTACAATACTCATAACTATAGGAAGTTACAAAGTATAGGTATCTTAAAGAATAGAGTTATAATCTTATTTCTGATTCATTATGATTCTGGTATATTGGAGTTTCCATAAGTGAAAAGACATAAAATGAAACTCCAATATAAGTAGACTACAAAATCTTAAAAACAACAATACATTTTCTTGCTCATAAAGTCAAATTTTTGTTTGTTGCAATATCATCATATCTACAATATCATAGTAACAATATCATTACCCATGCTACATCATCGTTGATATGATGTCTCAGGATGCATGTAGCCCTATAAATATTGACACTTGGATGTATGATTAATTATTTTTACATTCCACCCTTAGTAGAAATTTTGCAATTTGTTTCCGTAGTTAGTGATAGAGTGAAAGCCTGTAGTGTGATGTTTAGTAGTTGTGTGGAATATTTATTTAAGTGAAATGTACTTGGACATAGTTTATGACTAGACTTAAAGATCGAGATTTCTTTCCTCATTGTAGCATCCACTTAGATTAATTTTCATGTTTACTTAATTAAATCTTTACATTTTCAAAGTACTTTTCTTTGCTTGCTCATTAGTAAAGCAAAATGAGTACAACTACTTTCATGCACTTAAGTGTAATCGTTTGGTAATCCTAGTAGTATTATTGCTTGGTTCAGCTAGTAGCGTAACACTTGGTAACCTAGGAACGATCACATGAGCCCAAGACATGTATGGTAAACTAGGACTGGATGCTCATCACTATAGGCTAGAATAGATTTACATTCTTTTCATTACTTAGACTTAGCATTTCACTTCATTTCCATTATTTTTACGCTTAGGACTAAAATGAACCTAACAAGATCAATTAACATATGCCTTACTATGAATTAAATCAGACACTTAGACTTCACTAACTTAAAGTGGGAAGATAGTGATTATGAACTTAACATCAATTACTAGTCCATTCATGGATTATTTATTTGGTTTCATGTTAGCACTCATGATTTGTATGGTAGAGTGTTGGGATTGCTTTACCACTCATCATTGGCACCATTGCTAAGGATGTATTAATGTGTGCTAAGTAATTGATCTTACAAAGTTTGTTGTATTAAGAACCATAAAGTTAATCGTCATAATATTTAAATAATTCTAATAACACACACTTATCCAAGCATCACGTATATAAGATGGCTTCAACTAAGGAAAAACTATCACTTGTGAAAGAGTTACAAAGGGGAAATGGTAGAACAAATGATGATGAAGAATAGAGTATGCCTATGTAAATAAGAATCTCATATGCTCATAATGATCCTTATTACCTTTATTTCACATTCATCTTTTACCAAGATGGGAAATTGACATGGAGAGACCTATACGGCAACATCATTTTGCCTCCAGAGTGTTCAACATCCAGCATGCTTCAAAAAAATTTAAGGGAAATGAATCTGAGCCATGTGCAAGAAGGCTACCATGTGACTAAACACATGAAAAGACCCTATCAACCCACAAAGGCACAAGTTTAGAGAGATGTTGCTATGCAAACCAAACATGTGCATAACAAGGGAAAGTAGGTTAACACTTCTATTATGTTGCAAGAACTTGATGGTGATGCATTTGTAGTAGAGAAACTCCATCAAGATCATGAAGCCCATTCCCAAATGCCTATTATTTGTCTAGAAGAACCTTTCAAGGTGCAACTACACATTCAACGACTGTAGAGATACCTAGAAGAGAAGAAAAAGACTCTAAGTACAAGCGAGACTCAAGGCCTAGAGTTTTTGCCATATCATTAAGAGATGAACCCCAGATTCATAGAAGGAGAACTAGTTGACATCATTATCCCAATATTTCATCTTCATGGTCATGATCATTGATGGAATCTAACCGAAGGAAACAAAGGTATAAAGATCATGACAAGGAGAGACATCAGGCTCATGATAGACATGAGTATCGACCAAGACACCTTAATGAAGAAGATGGAGATCATGAACCATAAAGGAACAAGGAGATACATGCAGATATATATATATATATATATATATATATGTAAGTATCAAAGGGAACATCACCACAATTAAGTATACAAACCCTACAAACATGAAGAACCCTTGTTGGCTACTCATAGCATGAGTCACATAAAGAAAGTAGTATACATTCCAACTAGGCATGTGAGAGATAGTAGCATTAACAAACTTGATATGAATAATATTCCTATGTTTGAAGGTGGATATAACATGGATAAAAAACATTACCTTTAAGGATTTCATGATGCCTACATCATATAGAATATTGAGAGTGACTGGAAAAAACTTCCTTGGACACTCATAAAAGAGGTAGAAAGTTGGTATAGATTGTTAGGACCTGAATTAATCAGAAGGTAGAGTATCATGCTTGAAGTTTTCAATGATAAATACTAAACTTATTCTTGGGCGTCCAACCTTAGGAAGTAGATCTAGGGCTAGAAGTAAGGGACCCATGAATCCCTTGATGCAAGAATAAAAAAGTACTACTCTCTTCTGCATAGATACCCAAGTGACATATTTTCCCAAAGTGAGTAGCTTAGACATATTTTCCCAAAGAAAATTAGGGAAATCCTTGAGGTTTACTCCCAAGCAAGACTATCCTAAATGACCATCCATCGAATTCAAAGGCTACTTGACTAAATGGCAAAGAAAGAAGGTGAGTTAAAGAAGAGGGAATAAGCCAAGGAGTATAATAGAGATCCATCTATCTAGAATAGAGATGTAGGAGTATGTGATAAGAAAGAGGAAGAAACCTTGGATGAGGTGATACAGAAAAAGACTCTACTAATCCAAAAGTCTACTATTAACATAATCACCAAGATAGAAAAGATGTGGAACTTGATGGACAAAAAAATTGCTACAACTTTGAATATTTTAGAAGAAAGAACTGAATAAGTCTTCAATAAGGAAAAGGAGAAGAAGAAGACAAGATATTTTGAATGAAAAGGAAAAGTTTCTTCAGTGGAAAAATGTTCTGATTCAAGCTTAGAGGATGAGGAAGATTGTACAGTGTGCAAGTACGAATATCCTAAGGGATGTTTTCATGTGATGACACATTTGCAAGAATCAGGGGCATATGAACTTAATTCAAGATTTGTTAAAAATAAAATACTAGAATGGTTAACTTACCCTTAGGGTAACTATTGATAAGCCTTCCAACCAGCCTACTATCCAAGTGGAGCTTACCCACAACCAAAGGAGCAATATCAGCAATAGTGGCAGCAATCACAATTATGGGAGATGCCACCACTAAGATAGTAGTACCCATATTAGAGACCATACCCTTATGGATACTATGTGTAGCATCAGATACCTCCAGGGAATGCAGTAGTTTAGAATTCACAATATTATCCTCCTGAGTATTATAGAACTACCACTCAAAGGATGGATTCCAACCCATATGTACATCAAACAATGACTGGTCCATAAGTAAACCTTCCAATCCTTTATCACTTGTGCCACCACATGCAATGCAAGGAGAATTTCATTATAGCCACAACAAAAGAATGTTGCTAGGGTAGTAAATATATAGATAGAGGATTGATGAGTGGTGGAGAAATCCAACACCCAACCATACAAGTCACAGGCACTCACACACAACCTAATTGTAATCCATGGATGAGACATTGTTAATATGCTAGCAATTGATTTAAGTTCATGATCATTGTCTTTCCATGTGAAGCTAGTGAAGTCTAGTCATATGGTTTAGCTCATCATGAGGTATATGATATCTGATATTGACTCGCCCTTATGACTCCTACCAACATAGTAAAAATGGAAATAATTTCTAAGTCTAAGTAGAACAAGTAAAAAATCTATCCTAGCCTAAGGTGATGGATATCCATTCCTAATTTTTTGTAGACATCTTGGGCTTATTGTAATCATTACTAGGATTACCATCCACCTCACTACTAGGTGAACTAAGCGACAATACTATTGGGTTACCAAACGATCACACTCTATGCTCAAAACTAGTCGTATACATTTTGCATACTAACAATAGTAAAAGTAAAGTGTACTTTGGAAAATTAAATCACTAAGCTAGAAAATAGGAAATATTATTCTAAGTAAAATATGAAATTAGGAGAATGCTATAATAGTATGACGTAGCTCAATCTTTATTTCTGGTCACACTTGTGCCCAAGTACAAGATGTTCAAACAAAGATGTTGTTCACTAAGTTACACTACACTGCAGGCATTCACACTTCTAGTTGCTAAGTCTAAGTGCATGAAATGAGACTACAAGAGTTATGTTACTAGTGGAGTGAAACTTATGTAAACTGTGTGTCCAAGTGTTGTATTTATAGGGCTACACACATCTCGAGATATTGTATCAACGATGATGTACCATGTGCTATGATATCAAAGAAATGACATCATTGATACAGTATTATTGTTATGATATTGTTGGTGATGAAAAATTGAGTTTATGATACCCCCACGATTGGCTGGAAACTCATCCTTAAGTTAAAAAAATGATGATAGAGTCCCTTGCAAAATTGAGAGGTAGATTTGACTATTTAGAACTTACTAACTACATAAAGGACACTGAATGCTGTAGTGGTGTTTTACAAAATTTGACATAGATTTATGACAAAGAAAAAAAACAAGACAAAACTGATGAAGCTTGATGTAGCCTAAGTAGTGCTTAGTGGTGGTGGCTCCTCCATCTGTTGCTTTTCCTTGTCATCAGGCTTCTAAAATTTGCATCTCTTAACCAATTCCTGAATTTTTTCTTCCTCCATTCTAGGGTCATGCATTGTCAATGCTAATTGGGAGATATGTGATGGAGTCAGTACATCCCATGGACATGGAAATTTCAAGAACATCTGATTTGCTTTTACATATCACATTACAAACTAACTCCTTTCTATTGCAAATGCTTTGGAAATTTTTCACAACTCTTGATAATCTATCATTCTTTTGGCCATGTTGGATGTAACATCCTTTTGGCCTTGATAGCTAGCTTTGACCACTTTTAATTCAAATTTTACCACATGTAGCTTCATTAAGGAATTCTTTTAGTTTGAAACATTTCTTTTCATATCATGCATACAAAGTAACCACTTACTATTCAAGTTTATTCCTAGGCCTACCTATTGTTAACATGGCCAAGTTAGCATAATGAAGGTTAGGTAACCCCATGTATTCCATCAAATATTTGATTTGTAGGTCTCTATTTTTAATCTCTTCTTGGTGGACATGGGCCATGCTATCTAGGATAGGCTGCTAGTCTAGATTCTACATTGATATGAAGTTAATCTAGGCTTTATTCATTTGAGTTTCTTTTTTTTATTTGTTTATACATGCCCACTTGGTCATGGAAGTGTTCCTTGATCCTTTCATGCCTTTTTGCTTCATTTTTCCATGTGCTTATTTCTATGGCTGATTTTTATCTTATTTTGTGTAACCTCCTCCATGGAGAGGGTCTTCTTCTCTTATGCTAGGTAGCTCATATCCTAGTTTATCCTCATCAATTATTCTCTTAACTGATGGATGCTCTCTTCAAGCATGTTTTTTTCCTTCTCCATGTTGATCAACTAAGTATTATCTATAGACAACTATTTGTTTTTCTCTTGTAATGTAGTGAGTGCCTTAGCATGTGTGTATGTATATGCTATTGCTACTGGCCATTGGTTCTTTCTTGCTGTTGTTGCTTAATAATTTGAGTGGTTTCCTTAGTGACTATTCATGTTTCCACTTGATCTTTCTTTGGAGGCATTGTCTTGAGAATATTAGCATATGAGGCATTTTGGGCTTTCCTAGGGATATCATTTGTGTACCCAAGGATGCCAACTCATCATGTGATAAAATAAAGAAAATACTAGTTATAAAGGATTATAGTTTTCTAGTTTTAGGCCTTAGTAGGCCATGGTAAGGGGCTACAACACTAACGGGTGAGGTTCAGCACTTGTAGAG
Source organism: Gnetum montanum (assembly GCA_015680685.1). Classification (NCBI taxonomy): domain Eukaryota; kingdom Viridiplantae; phylum Streptophyta; class Gnetopsida; order Gnetales; family Gnetaceae; genus Gnetum; species Gnetum montanum. Next base: position 156,175 of record MNCI01024945.1, read on the forward strand.
GCTATTTTGGATGAGCATGGATGAGGTGACCCCCCAAGCATGGATAGGATGGTTATGTAATTCCTTAGGATGATTTTGATCAATTTTGAACTCTTGATGGCTTGTATGATTAGTGTAGTGGACTAGGGGAGAAAATTTCTTAATTCTAGCATCAACGTGACTCTATGGAAGTCATAAATGAAGCTTGGAACTACCACCCATGCTAAAGGAATGTTGGCTAGTGTGGCCCTAGCATGGATGCAAGAGAAAACTAAATTTATGGCATCCAAAGGATCAAAATTTGTGTCTCATGGACTTCTTAGGGTAGTGCAGTGTCACAATGGTCAAAATTAGTGATTTTGGAGGTCATATTTTGCAATAAAAGTGAGTTTTGAGGTCTTACCCTCTAGAGCCACATTGGCTAGCATGGATGGTAAGGGAAGTTTTAGCATGGATAGCTTAGCCTTGGTGATTTTAGGGTCAAAACATAGTCAAATTACAACTGAATCTAGGGTTTTGTAGTTGTATGATCCCATAGTCAAGTTTTAAGGCTATTTGATAAGTGTTATGCTAGTAAAACCTTGTAGGGGAGCTTACCCACACTAGCAAGCATGGCTTCAATGCCCCTTAGCATGGATACATTTGATTTGGGATTCTTGATTGGTTTTCAAAGGAAATTTGACCAAGTTTTCAAGTCTCTAGGCTTGCTAGTAGTCATATTTAAGGTTTAGGGTTGCAACCATCCATGTTTGATGGTTATTTGAGCTTTGGTATGGTTATACCCCCCTAGCCATGTTGGGTAGCATTGCTCTAGTGTGGGTGAGGGGGTTTGATGGGTTTTTATGGTTGAAATAAGGGTAAACAACCATCAATTTAGGGTCTAAAGATTCTAGGCTCTATTGGGCTATTTTTTTAGGCTTTTTGGTGTGTTAAAGTACTATTAAAACAAGTAAAAAATCTTAACTATGCTAGAGCCACACTAGCCAACATGGCTCTAGCCTTTCCTAGCATGGATAGATTGGAGTACTAACTTCTAGTGACCTTTGGAATCAAATCAATCAATTGTTCAAGTTCCTAGAGTTGTAGATGATGATAGCTAATATTCGGCATCAAAATTAACAACTTTGAAGGCTCTTTGATATTTTTTGTGGTCATCCCCCTCTAGGCCATGTTGGCTAGCATGGCCCTAGTGTGGGTGAAGAGGGGATAATATATTTTCACCATTTTAGCTCATTTCTTGGTGTTTGATGGCTCTTGGAGGATTTGGTAGGGTTCTTTTGTCAAAGTAGTGAAACTTAGAGTTAATTTGATGCACTTATGAGCTTCCCATGGGCTCTTTTCATGGCACCCATGTTGGACCCATGGTGCTCACCATGGGTGAAGCCTACTTTAGTGTGGATAAGTATTCTTTGGTCAAGTTTGATTGGATTTTACTTGATTTGTAGTCACCTAGCACTCTAGGAAGGTCTTAGGGTCCTAAGGGTGAGGTTTTAGGCCATTTTGATGTATTAATGAGTTTTTATAAATCATCCCCAAGGTACCTACATTGGACCCATGCTAGCTAGCATGGGTGAGGGGTTTCTTAGCATGGGCATGAGGGTCGGCACTAAATTTAACCTATTTTTGTTTAATTTTTGGATACTGGGGAATCTAGGAAGGTGAGAAGGTTATGATATGTTAACTGGGAGGTTAATTTTAGTGTCTCATGGTCACATCCCACCAAACCACACTGGACCAGGACATAGGTGCTTGCATGAAGTTAGTGTGCATGAACTAGCCATTTTAGATGGAATCCATGATGAGCAATGGAGTAAGCTACTAGCTAGCCACCAAAATCTCTAACATGGTCACTAGTCTTAGCTTTACTATGTGCATCTCATATGGGCCATTTTCATGGTCACCCGACTAAAGAACTAGAACGTCATCATTCTACAATCCCTACAACTCTACAATCTCATGGACACCATGGCTAGCATCCACTAGAAAAAATCCAAATTTCTTAGCATAAGCTTGCTAGACTCCCTACACTACACTATAGTAGGTAAGCATGAGGGTGAGGGCATCACAAAAGGGAATAGTAAGGGAGTGTAGGTGACGAGGAGATTGGGTCCACGTAGTAGTAACGAGGGCTTCAATGTCATTGCATTGAGGGATGATGGTTCACATGGCAACATTAGGTGATGATGGTTTAGTGCACAATAGTAGTATAGCCTAGGATAGGATGTGGAGGCAAGATAGCATAGTAGCACACTATAGTGGTAGGGCGTTTTCTGCTACATGGAAAATAAGCTAGTGGTAGAGGTACACAAGAGGATTTGTGTTGCCAATGAAAAATGAGAGACTATGCTGGCATTGGAGAAAAAGACACTGGTTAGCATAGGCAAGTGAGGATTTTCCAATTATGCCAATTATGGTAGGCATGCTAGCCAGAGAGGGTGTGTTGATTATGGAAACAAAGTTGATCAACATAGGCTAATAAGGATTCTTTCATAGTGTAGCATGGAGGTTGGGGAGGAGTGCAAGTCGAGGAAAGGGTGACAATGGCAGGGCATTATTATCCTGCCAGGGTTGGGGTAGATGTAGCAGTAGATGTAAGATTTCATTAGCATGGCACAAGGGGGTTTTAGTGGTGTAGATTGATGCACAAAAAATTTTAAATGGTATGGAAATTATGGAAAATACAATTGAGTGTAAGTCCTATTTATTATGGTGGATTACTTCAACAAGACATGTCATAAATGTGACTTAGTTTGGAAGCCTCTTGCCTCATAAGATAATGAGTTAGAAACTTGAGGCACATATTATTAGTACTTGAGGTATTATCATATTCTTTTCAAGTTATTTTAAAGTATTATGTTGGTTGCATCTTTTAGGGGTGTGCTAATAGTCAAATTGTTTTATGTGATTTAGTGGTAATGTAAACATATATGTTCAAAAGTATGTTTAAAAACATGCTTAAGAAGAAATGAAAATATAGGTTCAAAGACCATTTTATTTAGTTGAAAATTAGCCAAGAACTGCATTAGGTAGATAACTGTTTATGCTTTAATTTGCTCCAAGTGGCTTTAAGTTCTAAGAGCTTTGATGTTTTAGTTGGCTACAAGCTTCTAGTGTTGACAGTAATGAACTTGGTGACCTTGCTGGTGATAATGTTGATGATGTTAAACTTTCTCCCATCACTTAATTTTCACTCCTGCTGGAGTTGTTACATTTCACTACTTTGATTTCATCATTGTTGTTGTATTTTGGCTATCATAGCCTTAGGGAATGTATATACTTTTTTTGTTATCTTGTCACAACTATGGCTACTATTGTAATTTTATTGTTGTTATTCCATCACACAGTGTGATTATGGCTACTAGCATTGACATTCTTGGTTACGAGTTAAAGTTTTTAATTTTTTTATACTTTATATTTTCCTTCCACAAAAGGATACTAGTTAACACACTAGGACTATGGAGCAAAGTTTGCTAGTATAGTGCCAAAGTGTAAAACAAAGCACAATGGGTTACAATGCAAACATAAAATGAAGGGAGGCCACAAATTTACCAGCTTTAGGCCATGGTAGGCCATTTTCTTACTAGTTTTATACCATGGTAGGTCATTATCTTACCAGTTTTAGGCCTTAGTGGGACATGGTTCATACCTTTCTAGTAAGTATGGGATAGTGTCAAAAGGGTGTATAAGGATAGAACAAACCAAAAAACATGGTATAAGGTTATGAAGGTGAAAAATTTTTAGTGAGCAAGAGAAGGGATAGTATATTTATGATAGATTTGTTGCTTGACCCTTGATAAATCAAAGGGCTTCCTTTGTATGATCACACCCTCATCATGTTCCTTGTTTGACATGAAAATTGGTAGGTATTTTTGTTGATCACTTAATGCCATATTTTTGGTGAATTTAGCTTTATTGTTGTGTTGGTTTTGTTAGTATTTGTCCCAACTTGAGTTTTGGGTGTCTCCTCTTAAAATTCCACCTTTGAATCTTAGTTAATGTTGACATAGTTAATCAGTGGTATCAAACAATTATCCCCACTGATTATAATTTTTCCTCTCTTGTATGGTAAATGGATCTCTTGGTGTATAGGAAATGAAACTACTCAAGCTTCGCTAACCATGGTCTTCCTAGGATCAAGTTAAAACTGAGTGTCTTTTCAACTACTAGGAAGTTAGCAGATGTAGGAAACTACTCTTTAGCTACAAAATCAAAAGAAATAGAACCTCATACTACTAATGATCCATTAAATGATTTGAGTGCTAAATGGTATCAAGTAAATCTAGTTTGTCAACAATAGAAAATGGTATCACATTAGTTGCCAACTCATCATCCACATGAACATGGTGAACTTTGTATCTACCAATATGTATGGTGATAAGGAGAGGAGTAAATTTGACTTCTCCATTTATAGAGGTAATCTTGACTTCATTGTTACAAAAGTTTAGCATTGGTTGATGTCTGTTTTCCCTAAGTGAAGCTTTCTCAATGATAGAGTGGATTGAATCTTTATTGGCAAGCATGTCCTTGCCCATAGGGATAGAGGTTAGCACCTAGGCTAGTGCATCTCTATGAGTAGGAGAAGGTATGACTAGGTTAGACAAGTTTGATGATGTGTTCTTTTGTTTTAATGATCATTTGGCTTGCTTCATTTTTTAAGGAAATTCTTTCCCTTGGCATATGGTGTTTTAGCCTTAGTGGTTCTAACCTCCTCCATTCTTCCAAGAGTTTGTGGCTTAGGTTTTGTGTATGTGGCTTGGGCCCCTTGTCCATTAGTGTAGTTGGTCTTGGTGTCAGTCTTGGTTGGTCAACTTGCTTTAAACCCTCTTATCATTGGTTATTTTCAATGGGCTTTGTTGTTGGTTTGGTGACATGTTGATTTCATTATTGTTGTGACGATGGTTTCTTGCTAGCCTTTGAGTTATTGGCCACAATAGGTGGGCTTTGGTCATGGGTTGTTGTGGTCTTACTTGTTGAAGGTGGAGGGACTTAGACAATGAATGGTTCCTTAGGCTTTGGAGGATTGGTATCTCATGGCCTGGGTTGTGAAGTTGACACCACTAGAGGAGGTACACATATGATAAAAGGCTTTTAGGGGTTGCAGGAGGTGGTACCCATATGATGAAGGGCTCTCTAGGATTTGTGTTTTTGGGTCACAGTGGTGTAATGTTCCCATTCCTAAATGGTGCTACTACATAGAAAAGATGGTGCCTATTCATAACAAGTGTTATTATTATCATAACAAGACTTGAAAGGGTGTGATGAGTGACGAAATATCCCTATGCTCAACCATATGAATCATGAAGCGTTCATGCACGATCTAGTCAAATTCCACAAACTTTGTCATTTCTAGTGCACTAGTCATTTAGAAAGTGAATATAGCCTTAAGGTTAATCATTTTCCTCCCAATTACACTTGTGACATTCGTTGGTATGGTTAAGTGTAATTGAGGCCATTTGATTTTTATCATTTTTATGTTTTATAGTTGGGTGCTTGAATTATAGTTAAAAAGGGATTTAATTAACTAATCTAAATTAGCTAATCATTTAACTAATCCTAACATAAGTATCTATTCTAACTTTCCATAAACATCTTGAACCCATGTACCCACTACTGGATGACCAAGCACTACGCTACTAGGTGTACTAAGCAATAACACTGCTAGGATTATCAAGCGAATATGTGTTATGCTCAAAGTAGTCATACTTATGTGTGTAATCTATCTTGTTTAATTGTCTCATTAATGTAATAATTGGAAAATATTTAATAATTAATTGAAAACATTTAATAAATAATTGGAAATAATAAATGCATAAATAAAGTAGCTAATCTATCCATAGTATTGCAAGGTTTATCAGAAAACTCATCTTTATTGTCATACCCATTGTCGTGCTTAGGTATAACAATGCTTAAATAAAGATCTGTACACTCAATGACTCCTGCTATGGGCACTTGGAGGAAAAATTCTAACTTTCAAATGGAAAAAATGCAACAGCTCCACTAAAATTACAATCTACTATACAATAGATGTAGCTGCAAGTGCATATTGATAGCTGAAAATCTAGAAAATTGACACTGCGTTGATAGGGCCTCTTTGATGCATGGTAAGATGCATAGACTAGGCCTCATTGACGAGGCCCAATCAATGAGGCCACATCAATGTTACTAAATTAATGTAACTCATCATACCCCCATGACTGAATGAAAACTTGCTCTTGAGTTTTGTTACAAAATTGGGAAGGTATGGGATTATTGATTGACTTTTCTTTACACAAAACAAAAAAACTAACTTAACAAAAAATGAAGTGTATGGATCAACACATTATAAAAAATGAAAGTGTTTAGGACACAAAATTGAACACCATGATTCAACTATTCAAAATTGGACAACACGTTCCTTGATGGTGTGAAGCTTGTTGGAGAAGATCAAAAGGTCCCAAGTAGTTGTGGTTCTTAAGGCTTTGAGGGACCCTCACTAGCTTCACGTACTAGTAGTGGTTGAGGTGGTTGAGATTGTCCTACTATTGTTGTGACTTCAGGTGGGAGGCAAAAAGCATCTAGTAGTGCTTTCATTTTCTCATCCTTACTCCTAGGATCATGCACCATCCATGTAGCTTCCCCAATGTGGGCTGGAATGAGGACATTCCAAGGACACAAGATTGTTGGAAGCAACTCCTTGGCATTGACAAGCTAGGAAAAAAACTATTTGTGTTCAATGTTGAATGCTCTCACTATGTTCTTCAACTCTTGGTAGTCATTCATCCATCTGGCTAGGTTCTTAGTGATAGATTGTTGATCTCTAAGTCACCCTTTGAGAACTTCAAGTTTAGTGTTAATAGTCTCAAGCTTCTACTTGGTGTCTTTGTGGTGTTTGAACTTGGCCTCATATAGCAAATAAGAGTTAGCCACTTTTTTTTCTAACTCTAACCATGGTTGTTTGGCAGTCAGCATTTCTAGGTTTGCATAATGGAGATTGGCCAACTCCATGTACCCTATCATCTCCTCAATTTGTAGATCCTTCAAGCAGATCTCCACTTTGTTGTAGGTGTCAATCCCATCAAGGATGGGCTACCACATCTCTCTTCCTTGTTGGATTTGCTGAAGGGCTTCATTTAGTTTTACCTTTGCCATTTGGATTTTTCTTTCGTTCACTTCTTTCTACAAACTGGCCTAGTCCTTGTAGTGATTTTTTACTTTCTTAAATTTGAGTGCTTCATTCTTCCAGGTGGCGATCTCAATGGCTGATTTATGGCACAAGGTGCATACCTCCTCCATTAATAGATTGTTGTTCTTTGTGGCTAATTTCCTCAATTTAGTGTTTACCTTGGAAAGATACTCCTACTATTGATGAATGAATTCTTGCATTTGATCTTTCTACACATCAACATTTTGCAGGTGATGATTTTGTGCGGTCAATGATTCATTCTCTTGGTGTATCTGATTTAAGTCCTTTTTTATTGAGTACACTTTAGCTTCAGGTACAGACTATTTAATGATGGCCATAATTTCCTCCTCCTAAGCCTTCTAAAATAATTTTTGAAGTTTTTTAATAACTTCATCTCTTGTTACTATTGGGTTAAGGATTGTTTGTTTTACAAGTTGAGCATGAAGTTTGGAAACCTCCATGGCCAAGTGTTGATTTTGTTCTTGGGCTATTTCTAGTTTTCCCTCCAAAGTAATACATATACCCCTTGCATTTAGTAGCTCTAAGTGGGTTGTGGTGATGTCCTTCAGAAGATCAAAGATGTCTAGTGTTGGTTGCCTAGTTCCTACTAGTCATTCCAAAATTTTTTCATGTTGAGTGACATCTAACTTTCCACTAACTGTGCATATGGATGTCCTCACATCTTGGAGTGTAGATACATTTAGTATAGATGTCATAGGCGCATTCAGTGCTTCAGTTACATGATTAGTTACCACTTTTTCTATTGTTTCCTACCCATGGTGTTGCATCACCAAGATAGTTGCCTATTCACCTTTCTCCAACCTCATCGACAAAGTGGTAGCATTCGTAAAGATTTCTAGGAATAGATGATGTGTTGCTAATGACATCATCACCTCTTGAGCATTAGGATCAAACCTTGAAGCTGGCTACATTTTTTGGGTAGAGAAGATGGAACCACCTCTCTCCATCTAGCTAACTATTTAGGCCACTTCATTAAGGTGACTCATCACTGGCTGATACATAGATGGATTTGTGCCACTCATTTTTTCTTGTTATTCTTGTTCACTCAAGAGTTGTTCTTGGATTTTGTGTAGATGCTCAATGGTTGCATGGGCCTTCAGTATTGTTTCTTAAGTGGGTAGTGGTGCTAGTAGCTCCTCTTCTTGGGTTATCACTAGCACTTTATCCTTCATGATTTATACCCATGAGGCCATGAGAACATGCCTAAGAGTGTTATTAGAGTAGTGAAAAATGCTTTTCCTTTTGCAAAGTTTTCTGATGAGGCATGGAAAGGGTAGGGTCTTTATTCTACATTCATTTTCTTTGAAACATTTTTCAATCTCCAAGTATAGTAGTTATGGAAGGTTAATGGGAAACTTCTTGCTTAGAGCAGTGCATGCTAAGGCAGAGAAAGTAGTCACCTTGCTTGGCCTCATAGTTAGATTGAGGTGATTGGCTGCAATCTTGAAATAAATCTACTTCCCTGGTGTGAGAGCATCATACTCCTTATGATTCACCTTGTAACATTGCTAGGTCCACTCTTGCTCAGCCTCAGGATTACCTTTTGTAGAAAATTCAGCCAGTTGTGTTCCTATGCTAGGTAACCCCAGTGCTTATGTAATGGCTTCTATCAAGTAAGACACTTGAATGTTCTTGATCTTGACAATGGAACTTTGCCTTTCTCTATTTCAAAAGAGATAGGTCTCTTCCATGTACCATTTCCCACTAGATGTGATGATTGGCCACATGGGAAAGGTCTGTAGTTATGTCTTGACATCCTCTGGAGCTTTCTCCAAAAATGGACCAAAGTTGATCTCTTGAAGAACTGATCTTTGAATGTGTTGAGACTAAATGATGTCTAGGTAGGCTTGAGTCAATGTGACCTCAAGCTTTGGCAAGGGTCCAAGCACTTCTCCTCTTTTTGATTATTTAGTTGGCACTTCTTCCTCTGGAATTTGTTAGATAGATTCCACTATGGGCTCCTCTTGAAGAGGTCCCATTCCATGGGTCACCTCTAGTAGTTCTTGGTCTTGTTCTTACTAGCCCCTTCTAGCTCTAGGTCATTTCTCCTATGGTTTTGAGGGTTCTCCTACATGCGAACAATTTTGTTTGTGTGTCATTTATAATCACAATAAGAGCATGGATTAGCAATCATTGTGTAACCTTAAAACAATTGGGATATCTTAACTCTTGAGGATAGTTACACTTAACTATGTTTTGATTATGGCTAATTTAATTAACCTAATTATCATTTATTTTGTGTTATTATGAATAATTCATCTTGGAGGTTGTTGGAAGGGTTAACTTGGAAAAATGTTGATGTTTATGTATGGTTAAGGTTATTAACCCTTTGGGGGAGTTGGGAAAATTTCCAAAAAAAATCATTAATTTTTCATTAGAACCCTTAACATTTGTGGCCCCTACGATAAAGATCTTACCTTTGGTAAGTGCAAGATCGAAAACCGAAGTGATTTGAACAAATAGTTGGGAAGTTATAAGCTCTAGAAGATTTTCAACTCTGAAAAATTACAAAAATTCCCTATGTGTTATGAGCAATTTGCAAAAAATTTCAATGTATATATAGGATCTAAGCACTATGTCAATGAGGCCTTGTTGATGCAGTAGGCTACATCGATGAGGCCTCATTGATGCAATCAATGACCACCATTAACTTGGTCAAACTTTTAAAATACAAGAAATTTTCTGATGAAACTGGGATCAAATGAAAGCTCATAAGACTAAGAATAGTATGAAAACATGAAGAGAGTGGATGAATAAAATGAAAGATTAAGGAGTACTAAGCTATTTATACAATTGAAAATGTGAAAGGTCAGATTGTGGTGATGTCAAAGGTAAGGAACATTAACTAACAAAGACATGAGCTATACAAGTGGGTCCTTCCCATAGCAGGTTCATGCCCTTTTTTCCCTTGCATAACCTCAACTGAGGATTCTGTGGGCCCTACAATCAATTAATGATTACAAAAAGTTAAATACTAACCTGAAAGAATCCATTCAAGAATCCTAACATGTTAGACCAAGACATGGAGCATAACATAGAACATAGTAGTGAGGTGAGTTATGGCAGCATGGATGGATGATAGAGAAGGTGGAATAGAGTTCCAAGTTGAGGTCATAACAAGTCCCTTGTGGAATTTGTGGTTAAAATGACCTAGGAAGTTCCATCCTCACTCCAGACCAAAACCATCCACTCTTAGTGACTTTGGATTATCACTCTAAGATTGATCCATTGACTCAAGACACCAAAGTGCTTCCCTAAAACAACCACAATTCCACAAAGAGAAGAAAAGGAAAGCAGGAAGTGGAGAGAGGGCCTTAGTTAGAGGGGATCTTTAAGCATAGGTGCATGTTATTTGAGTCCCATAACCATTGCTTGTAGCCTATTTATTTGTCCAAGGGATTTTCTTTTAATTCCCATTGTTTTTTTTTTGAAATGGAAATCACACCATGCAAGTGTACTGACCTAAATCATTGGTGTAAGTTTCGGAGGGAAAAAGACACTGAACAGATCATCGGATAAGCACAGCTAACCTTGGTTTCGCTTGAGGGAAAGATGGAAAAGGAATGAAGGCAGAGTGCCTTGGATGATCTACACGCAAATCAACCAACGACTTCCCCGAGCATAAACTATGGCTTGCGCTGGGGTTATTGTAACTGATGTTTTAAAATGCAAAAAATGCACATGAAATGTAAACAGAAAATATATGTAGAAACTGTATTGTGAATAAAATGTACACCAAATGTAAACTGAATGTAAAGAATAGAGTAAATAGAATAAATGGCTGGAAAAATGAACTATATTATATTGCTTAGAAAAGGTGTGCACCAGTCAAAGTGTAGCTGCACATGTGGATGGCAGGTCAAGCGCTAAGCCCCAGGGTGATGTGATGTGATGTGTTTTAGAAGTGTCTAGATGCTAGGAGTTAAGTGTGATGAGCACCCAGGGATTGCTGGTCTAAGTTTCCTAAGCCATCAACCTTCAAATTTTCCCCCCATTTATGTGAATTGATAGGGTATTTATAGGGCTGGTCCAGGCTTGGGTGCAAAATTCGAGAATGGAATCAACAATTGGGAGATGAGAGGAAAGTGGATCTAGTGACATGTATCCAATGGAAGGTTGTATGTGAGTTGGACGTGTGTGGGCAAGCTACGTTCTAGACTAGGTGCATTGTATCTTACAACGTGTGACAACTTGCCCAAGTTGGTTTACAATGCGTGACAACTTGCCCAAGCTAGCTTACAACATGTGACAGCTTGCCCAGGCTGGCTTACACTCATGGAAGTACATGCAATTTGAAGAGGAAGAGCCTATCAAGGTCACAAATGATCAAAAGTTACAATGAATTGTCAATGTATAATAAGAGAAATTGACTCTAGCTCACTTGAAACTTCTGGATTTCTGACTTAACTGCTGCAAGATGTCAATTCGAGTGTTTTCGTGGATGTTTGAAGTATTTTTTCTTAACAAGAATTTCCAGTGTGAGTTGATTTTGTCTCAGCGTGACTTGAGTGTGTGCATACGACACTCACGCTACACTCATGCTACACTCATGCTGCAGCATGAACTCAGCATGAGTGAACTCAAACTTGTAATTTTTCATCAAATTTTGGAATTTTGAAGCCTGATTCTTGAAGTGCAAGGATTTCCTGACTATGATTGATGAATTGAGCCTAAAAGTGCCTTTTTTCGAGCTATTTATGATAGGTCATGCTGGAGTCATGCTGTAGCATGACCACAGTGTGACATGCAGCATGACATGACTCGAAAATGATGTATTTTGCTCAAAATTGTAATTTTGAAGCTTGATTCTTGAGTGCAACTGCTATTTGGCTATAGTTGATCCTAAGAGTGATCTGAAATCTAGAATTTGAGCCTAGATGTAACTTGTTTGGAACCACTTTGAGTAGGTCATGCTGTAGTCATGCTGCAACGTGACTACATCGTGACATGTAGTGTGACCTGTGAAATCTTGCAAAAACTTGCAATTTTGAGCTGAAATCTGGCATTTTGGAATTTGGGACTAGAAGCTATCAAGGTTGTGCTCTGAGGATGACTTGCACATTGTAGATCAAATTGTTTTCTCTTAGTTTTGAGACTCCAAGAGTTGGTCACATTGTGGGCAAGCTTCTAGCTTAACAGGATGAGCAAGCTGGCTTGATTTAGCTGAGTGTGGTTTCCATGCCTTAGCCAAATTTTTCCTCCTAAAATCTTGAAAGGGATTAAGTCATTCTTGTTTCAAAGTGTTAGGCTGAAATTAGTGGTGTTTCAGCAAGGACCTATTCATGTTGAAGGGGTATGCTTTGAATTTACATTATTTTCTTCTTTTGAAATGGGAACCACACCATGCAACGACATTATTTGACTTCCTATTAGTGGTTGGTATGGAATGACAAGAAGTCTATGAAAAACACTTAAGCACTAAAGAAAGTAGAAGAGTATAAAGAGTAATGAGTCCCTTTGAAGTCACACCATATACAAACCTTCAAATCCTTCCTAATTCCAGAATTACCAAGGTCACTGATTGATTAAAAGTTTCTTTAATGAAAAGGGATCTCAAATTCCCAGAGCAAGGAAAACCATAGAGTTCATTGGATGGGAGGATGACATGGACTCACTACTTGTTCTATAAAAAATAAACCATGTTAAAGTCATTAGACATCAGAATTTAGAAATAGAAACTAAACATCAACAATCACACATTAAGCATAAACCATCATTAGTAAATAACAACAACAACACTTTGTCCTACGATAATAAAGAAAATTTATTAGAAAAAATGAGAAAATATCATATGTAAATAAAATAAAACAAAGTAAAATATATAAGAAAATGTAAAATAGTCACGAAGGTTTAAAGGTACTAAAGATGGTATAAAATGAGAAAAATTTGAAAATAAAAAATTTTTTAAAATCAAAAACATGAAAAAAAGGTAGAAAAACTGAGAGGCCATGGTAATGGTAAGCATGAATGGCCATGTCCTCCATGACTGAGTTGGAAGGAGGAGATTCAAAAAATAGAACGTGGTTGTCCATGTGTTGAGGTGGTATTTGCATAGGTCTATCTTGGTTCTAGGAAAGGCTTCACTTGTTGGATGTTGACCAATTGTTTTTTATTTGGACTATCAGGTTTGTAGATCAACATGGCCCTAAAGGAAAAGGTTTGATCAACTATATAAGGTCCTTCCCATAATGTTTGAAAATTTTTTTGGGGTACATGTGTGGGGTTCCAATAAAGAACCTTATCTCTTGGTTGAAGTTTTACTTTCTTGATTCTAAGGTCATGATGTTGTTTGCTGAATTCCTTCATCTCATTCAAGGATAGGGCCACTAATAAACTTTTATCTAACATGTTTAGGCTGATTAGTCTTTCTTTTTATTCTATACTTAGGTCAAGATTTACTTCATAGGCTGTTGAAAGTGTATGGGGTTCGGATTAGATTGGGAGCGTTGGAAGTTTCTCGTACACTAACTCATAGAGAGAATAGCCAATAAAAAGTTTCCAAGTTGAATGATAAGCCTAGAGAGCATCATTAAGTTTTGTACTCTAGTCCGTCCTATATTTTCTAATGGTTCACATTAGTATTTTTGTAATCTCCTAGTTAGTTAGCTCTGCTTGACCATTGGCTTGGGGTTGGTAAGGTTTTGTTAATTTATGTTATACCCCCAAGCATTGCATTAATTTTGTAAATGTGGCACTAGTAAAATGAGTAGTCAACTGCTACTTCTGCCCATTTTTCCCAGTAGTAAAATGACCAGTAATGGCTGCTACTTCTGCCCATTTTGTGTAGTAGTTAGCTGCTACTATCATATATGCCTTTCCATTAGATATGGATGTGATGGGACCCATGAAGTCAATTCCCCATATGTCAAAAGGTTCCAATGGTTGAATCCACTATTGAGGACCTTTCATGTGAGTGGTCATCCCCTTGTCATGTTGACAATGTTTACAAGACTTGACAAACTAGTGGACATCCCTAAAGATTATGGGCTAATAGTATCCTATCATTAGGATTTTTATGGCTATGCATATCCCTGCATAGTGGCCTCTGCAAGGCCCTTTGTTAGCATCCTAGAGAATGTGTAATTGATCTTCATCAGGGACATATCAATGGATCAAGCCATTAGTACACACCTTGTAAAGGTATTCATTAATTTCAATGAAGTATCTGACCTAATGAAGAAATTATTGCTTCTTTCTAAATTCCAAGTCTTGTGGAATCTCTTAAGTGAGAAGATATGTGAGAATGCCATTTTACCATGTTGCTTTTGTAGGTGTTTGTTCATTTATTACTCTAGTAAAGAAGAGTTCATCTGGAAACTAATTAGAGAGTGGGATCTCCTTCTCTTTGTTATCCCATATTAAGTGAGAGAGATGAGCAGTAACCACATTCTTAGTTCCTTTTCAATCTACCATAGTGAGATCAAATTCCTATAAGATCACAAGACACTCTATGACACGAGGACTCACTATCGTCTTATTCATGAGGAAGTGAATTGCACTATTGTCTATATGCACAAATACTTTGTAACCCGACACATAGTGCCTAAACATTTCTAGCATGTACATCACTACCATTAATTCTTTCTCCTTGGTTGTATAATTTAACTATGCTCCCACAATGCTTTGACTCACATAGTGGATATGATATGAACATTTCTTATCATCCATCTGCATGAGCACTACTCCCAAAGCATAGTTAGATGTGTCTGTCATGATATGAAATGGTTTGGACCAATTTGGTGCTTATAGGATTTATTTTTCTATGAGTTTGTCCCTTAATTATTGGAATGCATGTTTACATTCCTTGGTCTAGATGAAAAGTGCATCTTTCTTTGTAAGGTCTACCAATGGCTTTGCAATCTTAGAGAAATTCTTAATAAATCGTCGGTAGTAACCAATGTGTCCAAGGAATGACCAAACATATTTAATGGTCTTTGGTTGATGTGTTATTTCTTGGATGATCCTTATCATTGCTAGGTCTACCTCAATCCCTTTTTTCTAAAATTTGGTGCCATAGCACAATGCCTTCTAGGACCATAAGATGACTCTTTTACTAGTTGAGTTGTAGGTTTATCTCTATGCATCTCTTTAGTACTTTCTCAAGTTGGTCCAAGGCTTTCTCAAAGGTATCTCCATAGGTGGAGAAGTCATCCATGAAGACTTCAACACCACTACCAATTTGCTATTGAAAGATACTAAGGGCCAAGGATTGAAATGTTGCAGGGGCCTTGCATAGTCCAAATGGCATTTTACAATATGTGAAAGTTCCCTAGGGACTTCTAAATGTTTCCTTGGCCTAATCTTCTAGTGCAATTTGGATTTCGTTATAACCACTATAACTATCCAAGAAGCTATAATAATAATTCCCCAGGTATGGTGTCTAATACTTGATCCACAAGTGGCAAAGGAAAGTGATCCTTAAATGTTTTCATATTCAACAACCTAAAGTTGATGCAGACCTACCATTTACCATCCTTCTTTGGTATAATTACAAGTGGGCTAACCCACTTACTATCCATGATTGGATAGATGAACCTTGCCTTGAGGAGTTGTTCTATTTCCTCTTTGACAATTTGCTTCAATTTGGAGTTTATCTACCTCTACGGCTACCTTCTAGGATTCATGGCCAAGTTAGTGCAGATGTGATGTTGGCATATCCTTGGATGGATTTGTGTTAGCTCTAGATATGACCAAGCAAAGGTTTTTGACCATTGATTCACCACTTTCAACAATTTTTCTTTTTGCTCAGGAACAAGTTTGGCATTAATGATGACTAGTTTACCATTCTTTAAAAATGCATACTCCATACTAGCTGGTAAAGTTTATAGTTCTAAGGGCTCCTACTTAAAGTGATTAGGGATTTCTAACTCTACCCAACAGGTATCATCATCTTCATTAGAGAGTTGGAAATGAACTTGTCTAATTTTTTCCATGCCTTCAACATATGCACATGCTAGACTCTCAGTTGATTCCATGCATATTTTTCTACTATTAGAATAAACTATTAGCCACTGGGTGCCCTCCTTCTTTGTGTCTACTACATATAGACACTTTTGAATATTGATCTCTTGCAAACACTGATTGCATGCCTTAATGTATGTGGTCTTGGTGGACTAAATCTTTTGCATGCAATTGAAGCCATTATCACTATACACAATGCATGGAATATGCTTCTTCTTAATTTTTCCTAGCTTATTTTCCTTGCATATTTCTAAATATAAGTCCCTTATACCCATTTTCATGTCAATGATGCTTGACCAAGCCCTTCCCATAATGATAAGGAAGTAATTTTTGTAGTTTTCCGCCTTGATTACTAGAAAAATTGTAGGATAGGATCACCCAAAAACTGTGGTCATAATGTCCTCTACCAATCCCAAAGGGTTAGTAATCAACTGATTTGCTAATTATAGATGGATGTTGCTCTTTTTAATAAGGGGTAGGTTTTAGGCCTTTTACATATCATGGGAGATGAAGTTACCTTTGGAACTATAATTAAGAAGAGCCTTGCATGGATTTTATCCAACAATCTATAGATAGATGAGTGGACTTCCTAGATTAAATATTTTTGAAGGAATATTTCTACCCTTGATCCAATCATAAATGCCATGAGTTAGCATTATAGTACAGGTCCTAGGCAGCACTTGGTTTAAAGGGTGCTCGAAGGTATTTGATGTAGAGGATGAGGGTGATGGAGATGTAGGATGATTAGCTAGAGTAGGTTGTGAGGGCTAGATAGGACTACTGGGTTGGAAGAAAGGTTGTTTCCCTAATCAATTATCTAGACCACTTGGTTGAAAAGCTGGTTGTGAGTGTACAACCCTTGTAGCATTTCATTGTTATGGCTGTGGAGGAATATCACCTTGCATAGATGGAGTAGGAGGTAATTCGGTTCAAGGTGGAGGTGTAGGTGTAGAGGGATGTGAAGGATGATAAAAATATAGATATGGGATATAACCTCAAGTATATGGTGAATGTGTTTGATGGTACTCTAGAGGGTAATAGTGATGCTGGAGTGATGTATGACTTGTAGAACTCTTAGGGGAGATAGGCTACTGAACATAGTACCTATATGGATCTGGTTGGGTACAAGGGCACTGTTGCCTTGGTAGTGGGGTTTTCCATGATTTTGGTTGGTACAACTATTGGTATTATTCATAAGGTTGTGGAGGAGTTCCACTAGGGTAGTAAGCTTATTATTGTTGGTGGAATTGTCTTAGATTGCCTTCAGGGTAAGGTAATCATTTTGGAGCTTGTCTACATGCTAGGCAAGGATTCAATGCATATACTCTAGACTCTTGTAAGTGTGAAATCATAGGGTAACATCCATTTGTATGTTTTTATTGGCATATGTCACATTTAGTTTCATCATCAGAGTTAGACTCCACAACTTCCTCTACTACAACTTTTCCCTTACCTATTTGTTAAGCATGTTCAGCTTCTTTTTACCTCCTACAATTACAATCACTATTTTGCTCTTTGGATTCTTTAGCAAACTTCAAAGAAGTTTTAAATTTTTCATGCAAATAGTCCCATAACTTGTTAACATTGGCAAAAATATTAGAAATTTTTTTTGGATGGGCAACGTCTTTTTGTTCACCACTTCATCAAGTGGTGACTCCTCCTCATCACAAAATTGGACCTCTCATTTTCTAATGGAAGGGTCCCTATTATACTCTTCAGCACTTTTCCTTTTTCATAGCTTATCTTCTTATTTTGCTACTTGCTTAATTAACCTTTAGATGTGATGAACTCTTAGTTCAGATAATCTTCCTTAGGCATACATCCCAAGGGTTCTTCTTGTTTCTACTTTAAGCCCATATATGATGTGACTAGGTTATTTCCTTTGAAAGTAACCATGGCCAAGGCATCAATGTAGGAGTGAATAGTATTAGCCCATGGCAGCATCCGAGGGTTCATGTGCTCCTTGTTTCCAACCTTGGATTTACCTTCTTAGATTAGACACTTTAGAGTACATCTGGTATTTGTCATTGAATAGTTCTAACATGGAACTCCATCTATGGATAGATTCTACCTCTAAGGATCAGTACCAACTTTCAGCTTCCTTAATGAATATCCTTTGGAAAATCTTGAGTTTCTACCACTCATTCTCTATGTTTTGTAAGGCATACGCATCTTGAAAATATTGTAGATGTGCTTGTGAATCAGAATTGTATCCCCCCTAAAATCTTGCAATATTATTCATGTCTAGGTGCTTGATCCAACTATCCTTCATATGCCTAGTTAGGATTTTCATTTCCTCCACAATGTTGAGCATACTTTGAGTTGACAATAGTGGTTCATCATCATCACTGCGTTGATGATGTCGATGATGGTTTCAACCATCCCTTTAGCTTTGATGGACTTCATGGTCATTGTTATTTTAGTGATCACCTTCATCATGGTTGCTTTAATGGAAGCTTCCATGAGAACATTAGATGAAGAGGAATGTTCAAAATTAGATGAAGAGGATGAAGAGGAAGGTGGACCACCACCACCACTATGGTATCTGCCATCACTCTTATACTTGTTACAATCACCATCCTTAGATCTCTTGTTGTTGTGATTACTTGAGTCCCTACCTTGGCTATCACTTTTTTCTAAACCCAATTTATGAATAGTTGATCATAGGGTTAGGCTCACACCATCACCATCAATAGCAGGGGGTGGAAAATCTTCATGTTGAGAACCTTCCAAGGGAGGATCCTCATTGTCCTCTTGATCTATTAGGAATAAGGGGTTAGTGTAATAATTTCCCTTTGTAGCTTCAAGGAGTTTCTCTTGATGTTGATTACATTTACATTGTGTTTTGGTGGGATAGTAGTTTTGAGTGTCATATCCATTCACAACATATTCTTCATGAATATCTACTATATCCAACTTCTTAAGGATTTTGAATAGCATCCCAGGCATAGATCTATCAGGCGGCAAGATGATGTTTCCCTCTAATGAGTGGTGAAATACCCCTACATCCAACCATACAAATCATGAGCATTCACATGTGATCTAGTTGAATTTCACAGATTGTAATTACTAAGTACACTAGAGCTAAATAGTGTGTGCATGTTGTTCATTTGTTGTCTTCCTAGTCCCTCTTTTAGAATGCAATTGTATGGTTAAGTGTGACTGAGGCATAAGATTTTTATTATTTTGTGTTTTTATGAAATTACTCATGTAGAACAAAAATAAAAGTAAAAGTGATTAAAAGTAAGAGTGATTAATTACTAGTAAACTATAGTCTAATCTATCCTAACACAAGTAACCATTCACATGTCTCAAACACATCCTAAACTTTGTGCAAATACTATTAGGCTATCAAATGCTAGTTGTTTCTGAGCTACCAAGTGTCACACATATGCTCAAAGGGGTCATGCTTGTGTATCTTAATAAGTTTCTTGATTAATCAAAATTAATTAATGCATAAATAACATTCATGTAAATTTCATGAAATCATAATATGTAGATGCAAAAGAAAGAAAGTCTCAAGTGCTGCAAGAAATGGATCAAAGAGTTCATCTTTATTACCAACACAATGGTGTTCTTAGGTACATCAATGCTTGAATAAAGATCTATTCACACTTAGACCTCCTACTATGGGCACTTGGAAAATATTCTAACTTTTAAATGGGAAAACTACAAGAGTTTCGCTACTTGACTACCAAAAACTTACTTCCATTTGTATGCTAGGGTGCTATATTTATAGACCCAGGAGTAGCCCTGTGATATTGAATGTACGATATCACATCTTGGGTCATGATATTGTGTACCTGATATCATGTACCCAATATCATAGCCACCCCAATTTTGGAGTGATGAAAAACATGATTTATCATACCCCCATGATTGAATGAAAAATTGTCCTCGAGTACAGAAGAGGAACACATTCTTTACAAAATATAATAGGGGGTGTGGAATTATTTGACTGACATCCAGAGTGACATAGAGAAAATAGAAAAATATAGAAGTTCCTGAACATATAATATTACAATGGTGTACAACATTGGGTGTTCATGATAATAGAAAAGAACACCAACAGATCCAAAGAACATCCAACCCCTCTTGGTATTAGGAGAATGAGGGAGAGATAGACGAGATCTAGTGATCATGAACAATCTTCCATGAGTGAAATGGTTGCATCCTCCTTAGCGATGACAATCTCACTTCCAATCCATGCTTCCCACTACAATCACAACAAAACCAAGGATTAGTATTTATAGTACAATGGATAATGGTTGAGTACCTTATCTTGTGAGTGATTTTATCTAGCTAGGTTGTGATTGTGATAGATTGGTTGCTTGATATTGTTAGTGAAAAGACTGATGAATGGGTTAAATAAGAGAAGCAATCCATACAATTCAAAAAAAGCTTAATACAAGGAGTATTGGAAAGATGGTATTCACAAGAATAAAATGGATTTCATTACAAATAGCTATGAAGGTGTGTAAAATTGGATGACATGGATGGGATAAATAAAAAGAATTTGATTGTAACAATGTCTAAGGGTAAAGAACTTAGCTTAACCAAACCAAAATATATGCAAGTGGGTCCTTCCCAAAGTAGGCATAGGCCTTTTATGCCCTTCCATAACTTCAAACCAAGGAGTCCATGGGAACCATGGATGATTAATGGTTATAAAAAGTTAAGTACAAAAACCAAAAAGTAACTGAATGAGAAGCCCGACACATCAAACCAAGACATTAAATCAAAACATGAAATCAACAGCGAGGTGAGGTATGAAAAGCATATATGGATGAGAGAAAGAATGGAATGAAAGTCCTAATTATAGTCACATGTAATCCCTTGTGGAATATGTGATTAACTGACTTGGTAGGATCCATCCTTAGTCCAGACTAAAGCCAACCACTTTTAGTGACTTCACATCGACATTCTAGGACTAGTCCATCGCTTGAGACACAAGAATGCTTTCAAAAAACAACCGCCATTTCAAATTGGAGTGAAGATAGGAAGTGAGAAAGGACCTTAGTTAGAGAAGAAAAAACAAGTCTCATAACTAGTGCTTCTAGCCCTTTTATTTGGTCTAAGGAATGTGTTTTGAATTCCCATGTCTTTCTTGAATGGGAAACACACCATGCAAAGACCCATGCATTTTTTACATTTATTTTGTCCAAGGGGTGTGCTTTGAATCCTCATCTTTCTTTCTATTTTTTTTTTGTGATGAGGACCACACCATGCAAGGACTTATTGAACTTCCTATTATGAAATGATGTAGAATGGTGAGAAGCTTACCAGAACACTTCTGCACATAGGAAAATAGAAAAGAATGAAGAATACTACATTCCTTTGAAGCCACACCCTCTCAAAACCTTTGATTCCTTACAAATTTTGAAAACTATACAAGTCACCAATTTATTAAAGTTTCATTAATGAAGAAGAGACTACATGCTTTCCAAAATAAGGAAAATCATAGAGTATGTGGATGGGTGGATGATGTGGACTCACTACCTATTGCATGAAAACAAACCATTTCTCAATCATCAGTAATGACATTCAAAGTTAGAAACCAAACATCAACAATAAAATTACAAATGAATCATACCGCCATCAAGTAGTGCATTATCATTGTACCTACCACCTTATTAGTGGAAAAAGTAGAGAAACACATCAAAAACAAGTAAACATAAACATAAAAGAAAGTAAAAGAGTAGATAATAGATATTGAATATATTAACAATGGTATAAAATAAAAACTAAGAAAAGATCAATAACATTAAAAAATACAAATATGTAAAAAAAAGAAGATGAAAACAAAAAGTTGTAAAATCAAAAATGTGTAAAAAAAAAAAGGTCAAAAACTGAGGAGCCAGCTAACGTGTTAGTATGGGTGGCCATCTCCCCCACGACTAAGTAGGAAGGGGGAGATTTGAAAGATTGAGCATGGTTTTCCATCTGGCGAGGTGTTTGTTACATTGGTTGGCTTGCGCTCATATAAAAGTTTTATTTGTTAAATGTTGACTAGTTGTTTTTTGTCGAGGCTATCAACTTTGTAGATGATCATGGCCTTGGATGGAAAAGTCTCATCAATAATGTAAGGTCCTTCCCATAATATTTGGAATTTGTTTCATTGGGGTACATGTGTCGGATTTCAATAAAGAACCTTCTCCTAGTTGAAACTTTACTTTTCTTATTCTGAGGTCATGGCATCTCTTATTGAATGCCTTATGCATCTCATTGGATGATAGGGCCATTAACCAATTTTCATCTAGAAAGTTGAGACTCATTAATCCTTCTTTCTATGCTAGACTTAGATTTAGGTCAAGGTCACAGGTTGTAGAGAGTGTATGAAGTTTTGATTGAATGGGTAATGTTGGTAGTTTTCCATACATAAGCTCATACAGAGAATAACCTATGGGAAGCTTCCATGTAGAGTGATAGGCCCAAAGGGCATCATTTAATTTAGTGTTCTAGTCCCTTTAGTATTTACTAATGGTACGCATTAATACTTTTGTAATCTCCTAATTAGTGACCTCAGCTTGAACATTGGCTTGAGGGTGATATGGTGTTGTGAGTTTATGTTCAACCCTCAAGCATTACATAAGCTTCCAGAAAGTGGCACTTGTAAAGTGAGTTATATTATCAAAAATTAATGCATGAGGTACACCAAACCTATTTATGATATTTTTTTGTACAAACTAACCAATAGTAGTGGATGTATAGTCATTGATGGTTGCTACTTCTACCCACTTGGTACAACAGTCAACTATGACTATTATATATGCCTTTCCATTTGATAGAGGTGTGATGGGATCCATAAAGTCAATGCCCCAAATATTGAATGGTTCAAGAGGTTGTATCCATTGTTGTGGTCCATCAATTCTAGCTAGTAGTGTCTTTAATTCAAGAGGCTCTTGTTTAAAATTATTAAGAATTTTCAGCTCACCCCAATTAACATCATCATTTGCTCCTTCAGAGAGCTAGTGATGAACTTGCTCCAGTTCATCCATACTTGCAATGTACTCATACATTAGGCCCTCAATCAGTTCCATGCATAATGTATTGCTGCTAGCATAAGCTATCAACCATTGGGTGCCTTCTTGTTTATGGCTACTGTGTATAGACATCTCTAGATATCAGCTTCTGGTACACACTTCTTGCATGCAGAGAATGATGTTTGCTTTACTGACCATAACTTCTGTACATAATGGCATCATGAATCACTATACGCGATACATGGAACTCTCTTCTTCTCAATCTTTCCAAACTCATTTTCCTTTGGTATTTCTAAGGAAACATCTCTAATTCCCATTTTGGCATCCATGCCCTTCCCATAATGATTGGAAAATCCCCCTTGTAGTTCTCCACTTTAATTACCAAAAAATCAATGGGATATGACCACCAACAAATGGTGGTGACAATGTCTTTAACTAGTCCCAATGGAACAGTGATGGACTGGTCTACCAGTTCCAGCTATATGTTGCTCTTCTTCAAAGGAGGAAGGTTCCACATTATGTAGATTTCATGTGAGATCAAATTAACACTGGAACCAGAGTCAAGAAGAGCTTTACAAGGTTCATTTCTAGTAATTTGCAAGTAAACTAGGGGACTCCCAGGATTAGCTAATTTTCTGGGCAGATTACCAACTAGAACTTCAAATCATGGAAAAGAAAGAATAGTCAAGATTTTAGAAAAATCATATAGCCTTGGCAATGATTCTAAAAATCCATCTATCAGAAAGATCTGTATGTGTAGTTAACACACATTTAATTGTCAAATCAACATGTTTAGGTATTAGATTATGTCAAGGAGGTTACTTGAGTAAGTAAATAGAAGAAAATTTGAAGAATAAGTTGTTCCTAAGCTATATTGATGTAGTGTAAATTATCCTTTGTAGAGACTTCAATATGAAAGTTGAAAGTAGTTTTTATCAATTTTTAAAATATGGATGTGCAAAGGAATCGTTGAAAGATTAACATAATTTGAAGAAGATTTTTTCATCAATTAAATATGCAATTCCATTAGCTAGTGCATATTCTTCTTACTTTGAATCTTGAATAGATATATCAAAACCTAGAATTCAAGAATAGATGATGTTGATAGATAGTAGTCATCAAGAACCACACTTTACCAATTACATTACTATGATTAATGAGGTTGGATCAACAACATTCTTCATTGAGACCCAAGATTATATTTAGTACAATGCCCAATTCTTCCAAGTTACAAAATTACTAAAGTTAATTCCTATAGAAGAAGTTGAGAAGAATCAAGATCAAGCCTTGGAATCTCAAACAAGACCATCTCATCATATATCACTTATGGAAGAATTACAATTACTCTCATTAGTTCATAAGGTTGATCAAGATCAAGAAGTATCTCATCCTTACTTTTATTGATAAGTTTTATTATTTTCTTAATTTTTTAAAATTGTATTTTAATTAGATAAGTAAAATATCTAAGATAATGGAAGTTGGAAATAAAGGATTTGCCTTGCCTTCACTTGGGTTAGGACTGGTGATTGATGGTTGGTAGATCTTTAATTTACCTCCTATTATTATCTTAGAAAATGAAGTAAGTATTAATAAAGTTGATGAGTCATCATTTGCCTACATCAAAGAGACCCCGTCAATGCGATCCCATCAACGCAATTGCATTGATGCATGGTTTTCTGCATTGATGCATACATGTTGATGTAGTGTCTTGTCTTGCTTACAAATATGTGCTTACCAGTTGCATTTATGACACTTTTTCATTAGTTACTAGCCAAAATTTTGCAATTTTATCTTTCCAAAGTTAGAATATTCTCTAAGTACTTGCAGTAGGAGTGAGAAGTATACGGATCTTTATTCAAGCACTGATGTACTTGAGCACCTTGGTGTGAATGGTAATAAAGATGACCTTTCTTCATAAAAATTGTAGCACTTGGAGTTAGCTTAATGTGTACTTACTGCATTTATTATTCATGTAGTTTACTTTAATGTATTGATTAATTAATTAACTTTGAATAATTAATACACATAAGTACAATAATTTCATGCATATGATTAACACTTGGTAATCCCAGTAGCTATTAACACTTGGTAACCCATTAGTGTTATAATGTGTTTAAGATGTGTAAGATAGATGGGAACAGATGCTTATGTTAGGATTAACTAAGAAATATTTAGTTATTATATTAATCAAACATTTAATTACTTTATTTTTAGCACTTAGGTGAATTATAAGAAAGAAATTTACCTTAAGGAGCTGTAGATTGAGGAGATGACAGAATACATGGAGCTTTCCAACCTTTAATGTGCAAACTTGACAATGTTGATTGACGAAAGGCCATAGTTAGATTTAAAGAAGTAGGTTGCCAGCTTGTACCTACTATACGAGACCAAGTTCAAGCATCACAAGGAGACCAAGTCGAAGCTAGAAATGACAATGTTGAACTTGATGTTCTCAGGAAGCACTTCTCTGATTAGAGATCAATAGATGAAAAATTGGCTTGAAGGATAAATGACTATTAGGAACTGTAGAATGTAGTAAAGGCATTCAATGTGGAATGTAAATAATTCATAGCGTGGTTTTTCAATGTGAAGGATCTATTCCCTTCAATGCCCTATCCATGGGATATTTCCATACCAACCCACATTGGTGATGTTGCATGGACTATGTATGATCCCCAGAGTAAGGAGGAGAAGATGAAAGCATTGTTGGATGCTTTCCATCTTCCACTAGTGGTCATAGCTATAGCTGGACAACCATAACCATAGCCTTAACCACAAAAACCATGTGCACCAAAGGTAGGAGAAGGTCCTTCAACATTTCAGGAACCTCTACTACTTGGGAATGTTTGATTTTCTCCCTTATCTTCAACTTGCTAGAGGATTTGTACTATCATTTTTGGCATGGTGTTCAATTTTATTATCATGAATACCAAATTTTGTAAATATTTTAAATGTATACACTTGGGCACTTAGTGTTTTTTTTAAGTTATTTTGCATGTTAGCTAGTTATTTAATAATCCCATACCTTCCTAAAATTTGTAAGAGATTTTTTTCCACTTTTTTTTACTTGAGGATGAGTTTTCATTCAGTTGTGGGGGTATG
Source organism: Gnetum montanum (assembly GCA_015680685.1). NCBI lineage: Eukaryota > Viridiplantae > Streptophyta > Gnetopsida > Gnetales > Gnetaceae > Gnetum > Gnetum montanum. Next base: position 182,383 of record MNCI01024945.1, read on the forward strand.
ATGACAATAACACTTGTTATGAAGAGGCACCATCTTTGTTATGTAGCAATACCATTTTGGAATGGGGACATTACAATATACCCCCTTTAGGTTTTTTTCTCCTCAAATGAGTCCATGTTCACTATCTTTTTCCAACACCAATGCTTTACTAAAATGTTTCATAATAGGGGGATTTAAATGGCTGTTGTGGATAAACACTAGCCCTTGGCACACACAAAGGTAGGTTTTAGCTAGGAAATATGGCAGTTTTTGTTAGTGATGAGTGGCGAGATACCCCTACACTCAACCATACGAAACGAGCATCGCACGCGCGATCTAGTCTAACTCCGCAGATGGACTAGTTGTGGCACCTAGATAGTTAGCCTTAGGTCACAGTTCGCTGTCTTCCCACCTAGACTAGTTTTGCATATGTCACGTATGGTTTAGTCTAGATGAGGTGTATGATGTGTTCTAATTCTAACGCTACTCCTAATGGCAATTGAAAATAATATTAACTAATCTAAACTAAGAGGGAAAGGGTAAGAAAGTCTAATCTATCCTAAGTGCTATGAGCAACCGATTCCTTGATCAACCGTATACATCTTGGACTTCGTGCACGACTGCCACTGGGACTACCAAGCATAGGCCTAGGTACGCCACTAGGATTATCAAGCGCAGATCCCAAATATGCCACTGGGTTACCAAGCGTAGATCCCCCTAGCTACACCACTGGGCTACCAAGAAGTCACACTTAAATGCTCGTAATCAAGTTGTACTCGTTCCGCTTCTAGGAGTTTAAGGGTGAGTGACTAATCACGATGAGCAACCGATTCCTTAACTAGTCGTACACACCTGTGGATGCTCGTAGTCAAGTCGTACTCACACCGCGCTATGAAAGTTATAAATAACATTAAATAAATAACAAATAAATAAACTAAGTGAATGCTGCAATGATGAAGTAATCTCGATTCTTATTGTCGGTCATGTGCATGTCCAAGTATGGCACACTCGAATAAAGACACCACACAATTACATTCACCACACTGCAGGTAGACATGGGAAAAAATCTAACTCTGGAGGGATCAAACTACCAGAGCTTCGCTACTTCTAAACTAGGATCCCTGAATAAGGGAGATCCGCCTCTTATTTATAGACATGGTGGCGAACCATGATATTGCGTACGCGATATGGTAGGGGAAGATGCGATATCGCGTCGGATGCGATATCGCGTATGTGATATCACGGCCTATGCGAACCGCGTCTCATCAGTTAGCATCCTTGCTAGATTTAAAATGTATAGCAACTATTGTGAATTTTTTGGTAATACCCAAACCACCTGTAGCTACTATGCTGGGTATCAATGGTAGAAAAAGGACAAAAAAATAAACACAAATGTTGAACTTGATGACATATTTCTTTTTCAGGTCTTGTAGATTCAAAGATACAAATATTGACTATGAAAATGGTAGGGTAAATAAAGTGAAGAACTTGGCTAGTGGCTTTCCTTCTATCACTAGAGAACTATAGTGATTGGAAAATTTGGTTGCTAGAAAATAAAAAATTCTAGGTGGAAAAGCTTTAATCCTAGATATCAAAGACCTCCAAAAATAGGATCCAAGGTACCTTAGACAATCTTGTCAATCACCTAGGGACTTATAGAGTGTAAACAAGGATAATAAAAATAAAATGCGATGCAGATCTAACTTAAAATATATGCACAAAATAATATGAAATTATGCTAATTTGCACAACAAATGGAACTATAAAATGCATTACACTAAATATTGAAATAAAGAAAAGCTTGGGATGTGTACAAATGGTGCCTGGGGTGCAAAGGATGAACTTCAATGGGGGCTTGTGAAACACCACCAAATTTGCATGTTGTAACCTTTGTAATCTCATTCCATGAAACCTGAGGTAACACTTCATTGTAAATGTGAAGGTTGTAACCCATGGGGGGTAATCTCACATATTTCATACTTTTAGGACTGTAAAATGCTTCATGAGTACTCAAAGCCTCATTCCCCAAGTGAAAAGAGTCACCTAGTTTCTATATTTGGGATTGGGGGAGTCAAAAATGCCTTTTGGAATGCTAAAAATGACAATTTGATCGGTTTTATGGAGGGTATACATTTTGCTACAATAACAAACCCCTAAACATATCTAAGCCAACTAGAAGACTTTAAAGCTAGCATGGAGGAGTGTAAGGGGATGGAACTCACCTACCCCTAACATGGAAAAGAGGGTAACTTAGCCTAGAGGGGTTGACCTTCATCTCCAATGTTGATCTCTCATTTCCCTCAATGTTGACACTCTTCTCCTAGTGTGGAGGGGTCATCCATCTAGGAAGCATGGGGATGGATCTCACCTACCCCCTGAACATGGTAGCTAATTTGAAATAATTTAGAAACCAATTTTTCAGTTGTTTGTAGCCAATTTGTAGCCTAAATCATTACCAAAACCCTATATGAACCAATCCCAATCACCATTTCAAGGTGTGACCTCCTTTGCAGTCACACACTTTGGCATTTTTGGCAATAATTTTTTGCATTCTAGAGCTTTCAATTGACATAACGCCTCTTTAATCCCTAGCATGCAACCCCCTTTTGAACAATTTTTAACCACCATAGCAATTGTTACACCACCCTGTAGCATCCCCCTTGTAGATTTGGTGTAAGAAGTAGCATAGGTTTGAAAGCATTGGGAGTTTTGAAGCATCTAGATCATGGAACAATAGATTCCAAGTCCCCATTGAATTGAACCCCTTATCCCTAGGCACACTTTTTTACACATTCCTCAAACTCATTCTTAATTATTTTTGTAATAAAGTTTAAGGTTTCTAGTTTTGTGTGTAATCTACATTTATTTTTATTTTTCTATATTTGTAATCTTTGCATTTTTATTTTTACAATCTTGTTTATCCTCCTCTAAGTCCCTGGGTGATCTATCGGACCATCTAGGGCATCCTAAATCTCATTTTTTAGAGGTCTTGAGGATTTAGGGTTAAAGCTATTGCATTGAGATTTTTAGTTTTCCAGTGATTGAATTTTTTAGTTGCTATAGTTTTATGGTGCTAGAAGGAGGGTTTCTCCCCAAGTTCTTCACCTAAATTAATCTACTATTTTCTAACCTTTCTTCTACCACCAAGACCCTAGTATGGGTGTCAAGGCTTTGAGAAAATTGATAGTAGTTGCTAGAAATTTTCTAAAGCCAGCTAGGAAGGGTGTTGCCCTCCTTAGCTAGGAAGCATGGGTATCATACCCCTGATTGTGGGTGTTTGGGTTTTGGAAAAATTTCACAGTAGTTGCTTGAAATTTTTAAAGCTAGCTAGGAAGGATGTTACTCCCACTCAACTAGGAAGTTTTATACCCCGAAAGTACCCAATTTCCTTGCTGTGAATGTTTTCTAGCAAGGTCAATGTTGCTATTGTTTCTAAAAAAATTAAAGTTTCCACTTTATTCTTGCATAAGAAAAATCAACATTGGTTTAATACCAACTAAAATACTTTCTCCTGTTCCTTCTTGTGGAATTTGATAACTTGCCAAAACCATTTTGAGAAACTTTCATGTTTCTATTTTGGCTGCCAAACTTTCTCCTCCTTCATCAACGTTGATTTTAGAAGGTGTGAGATCTTCCCATCTCATCCCCTTCTTTCCCCCCTACCACATCTATGGATGTGAAAGCTAGGAAGCCAACATGGGTGGTGTTTGATGCCAATGTTTTCTACTTAACACTTTTAGTAAAGGGGTATAACCCCCTCAACTCCCACTCACTATTTAAAGTAAGTGGCTTGCTTTAGCTATTTTTCACAAATCTTAACATTTTGAAAATTCCAATTACTAGAATTTGCATTCTTTTCTCCATATTTCTAATAGCTTTCATCCTCTTTTACCAATGTTGTTTCTGGGAGGTGTGAGATCCCTCTATCTCACTCCTCCCTTTTCATCTTCCCACATCTGGGGATGTGATAGCTAGTAAGCTAGTCTAGGCATCTGGGGGTGTGATAGCTAGGAAGCTAGTATGGATGAAGTTTGTTACAACCTTTTCATCTTTTTGGTTTTGGTAAAGGGATACATTGCCCTTACCCCTTGCTTACTATTTATAGTAAGTAGCCCATTTTTAGCCATTTTTGCTTCTTTTAACCTTTTTTGAATTCCACTTACTAAAATCTAATTTCTTTTTTACCTTTTATAATCCTTTTCAAGCCATTTTTAGCATCGTGCCCATGTATTTTAGCTAATCAATAGTATTGCCTCTCAACCTAACAAACATGGTATCTAACTAAGATGAAGTTTGTATCTATGAACCAAAAGACCTTGCAATCATAGAATGAAAGCAATCACTCAGGAAAAAAGACAAAAAACTATATTTCACGGTTATTAATGAGGAGTTCTATAACTTCCTCTATGCTAATATGCAATCTAGTTTATTAATACCATGCTCTAAATCTGATGCTAAGTGTCAATTCAAAATTATACACTGGGATGGGAAAGAATACATCCCATCTCCCTATGACTAAAATTTCCTCACCAACTACTATGCACAAATGTCCATACAACTCATAGAGGTTGATGAGTTTAGTGAGGGAATTAATTTAGAAGATTGGCAAGAGGAGGAAGAGGAGTTTGAAGGTGAACAAGATTTGGGCACCTTCATTGAAAGTATTTTCCAAACTTTGGCTCCCCAAACAACCACATCCAACTTCACATTTCTTACCTCATCAATGGGAAAAGTCCCTAGACCCAACTCTCCTCCTATCCATCCTATTGTGTTTGGGTCCACATCCATCATTTCCATACACTAGAAAAAACCTATTTCCCAATCCACTTCCCCTTTTCCATAGAACCTATATTCATTCATCCAACCATAGTGATATGTACATCATTATCTCCCTTTTCCATGCTAGTGAAGCCTTCATTGGGACCCTAAGCAACACAAGCATCTCATACCCCATTTGTCCACTTTGTGACTCAGGTTCTAGCACAAACATCCTTTTCCTTGTTTAGCCCTCCTATGACCATCTTAACCGAGCCTCTTCCTTTTGATACCATAGCCTATCACGAGGCCAAAAGCCTCTTAAACACAACTCTCATAATTTTTTCCTCAACTTTCAACACAAGTACCATAGTCCATAGGGAAGCCTTAAGGCTTGGATCAAGCTTTTCAAATGATCTAGGATTTTAATGAAGAGTTGTGAAAAATTAAATTCAATGAAACTCATATGGTCAAGGTTCTAGATTTCTACTAAGATGAGCCTATAAGCCCTATGGTGCCCCAAATAACCTTGCCCATAGGCTTGCCTATTCCAAACTTTATCAAATATGATGATGAAGGGGATCCCAACGCACATCTAGTAACCTTCTAGTCTAAGTGCCTCTTCTTGAAAGCTTGGCCTCACACAATATTAATGATTTTCCCCATGTCTCTTAAGGGTAAGGCTCTATATTGGCACCAAAACTTACCTAGGGTTTCTATCTCTTTCCTTGAGAACTTGATTAACCAATTTGTCAATTGCTTTAGACACAACTTGAAGTCAGGTGCCACGTTGGACCAATTGATGAAGGTGAGGTAGGGGCCACTGGAATTGGTCAAAAGGTTCATTCAAAGGTAGAGCTAAACACTTGACAAGATCCCAAGGACTCTTATTGAAACTCAGCTCTTGGCCATTTACAAGGAAATAGTATATGACTTTATCAAGTTAAAGCTATACCAACTAGAGCTTTGATCACTAAGCCAGGCCTTCTTACAAATCAAAAACATTGAGGAGGCAACTAAGGTAAGCAATGATCTAGCCTATGTGGCCTAGAAAAACAAAAATTCAAGAATGTATAATAATAGAACTAAGCAAGAACATAAATTATGGTCACAATAGCAGAAGAGCTAGAACAAACAGAGAGAAGGGGATCACCACCATGCAACACATCCCCTAACTCATTACAACCATCCACATCCTACACCTAAAATCAACCAAGACCAAACTTTTTGCGTAAGGATAGGTCTTAGTATACTAGGTTGCTTACGAATCCCTCTAAGCTTCTAGAACAGTTACTTAAAGATAATTGCATACAACATAGCTAATTTTCTAAAGAGGCTCATAAGAGGCATGATCACTTTGGTGACATAGCTAAAGACCCAACGATAGCTATCAAAGATGATCCTAAGCTACCTAGGTACTTTAGGCTAGATAGGTATTTCCATTATCATCAAATTATTGGTCATGACATTGATTTTTTCCTAGCATTACAGATTAATTTCCAAAAGATGATAAACCATAGAGAGTTGGTAATGAATGAGCTCAACTCTCCAAGTGCTAACAATAACTCCTATACTATAGCCTCATTCACAAAAACCAAATAGTTTAATCCCCCTAGAGAATTTGTTGTCATTAGAGTACCACATGATCCCAAAATACAAAGCCTATAGAGCCATTTGTTATACAAGTACCACCACCTCCATTTCCTAAGGAGCCTTTTATCATATGTGTCCCTCCTCTAGTGGCTTCAACATTGTAATGTAATAAATGAGTTCCTAAACCTCCAAAACCTAGGGAAACCTTTGTTATTTGGGTTCCTCCACCTTCAACAAGTAAGACCACAATATCTCATGACCAAAGCCCACATATCATGGCCCACAACTTGAAGGGTAGTAAGAAACCATCGTCATAATGACGATGAAAACAACCTATATCCAAACCAACAACAAAGCCCACTGAAGGTGGCCAACAATGAAAGGATTTAAAACAAGCTACATCAAGACCAACTATACTCATGAACAAGGGGCCCAAGGCACATACACCACAACCCAAGCCACAAACCCAAGGAAGAAAGGAGGAGGTTAAAAATACTAAGGTTGAAACATTGCAAGCCAAGGGAAAGAATTTCCATGAAACCATGGACAAAGCCAAAAGGTCCCTTAAGGAAAAGAACATGTTACCAATCCTATACAACCTAGTCATGACCTCTCCCATGCATAGGGATGCACTAGCTCAAGTGTTGTCCTCTATTCCTATGAGCATAAACATGCTAGCCAATGTAGAGTCAAATCACTTTATCATTGTGCAAGCTTCACTTAGAAAAAATGGGCATCAACCCATGCTTAACTTTCATGATAGTGAAGTGAAGATTGACTCTCAAAATGGAGAGGTGCTATCAACCTCTCTCCTCATCACTATATGTGTTGGAAAATACAAGCTTCAATATGTTTACATTGATGATGGTGTAGCCATGAATGTGGTATCATATTCAGTTGTTGACAAGTTAGGTCTAATTGAGAATATCCAAGTACCATCAATTCAGCACTTAAGTCATTTAATAGATCATGAGTTGCAGTGCGTGGTTCCATCTCCTTGGATTTTGTAGTTGATGAATAGTTTCCCATATCCATGAACTTCCTAGTAGTTAAAGAGATACTTGGGTTTAACTTGATCCTAGGAAGGTCATGGTCGATAAAGCTTTGGGTAGTTTCATCCCTTATACATCAAGAGATTCACTTCCATACAAAGGTGGGAAAATTGTGATCCATGGGAACAATGGTGTGGGAACAATGGTGTAAGTGTCCTCAATTAACTATGTCAACATTGAACAAGGCTCAAAGGTTGCGTTTCAAGAGGAAACTCCTAACACCTAGACTAGGACCAACAACAATGAGAACAACAACGATGTGAACAATACCAACTCTACAACAACATGCAATCCATGAAAATACCTATCAATTGCCACAATAAACAAGCAACATAATGAGAGTGTGATCATGCAAAGAAAACCCTTTGGTTTATCAAAGATCAAGCAAGAAATGCATTGCAGATGTGTTATCCCTTCTTTTATTAATGGAAGCTCATTCACTTTCACAAGGTTATACCATGTTTCATGGTTTATGTTATCCTTTTATGCCCTTTTGATACTAGCCCATACTTGCTTGGTAGTATGGCAACATGGCCCACCAAGGTCTAAAATTGATGACTTAATGACCTGCTAAGGCCTAAAACTGGTATTCAAATAAGCCTTTGGATGAGTTCCAAGCATCAAATATGACCAAGACACATCTCTTACCATCCACAACCATAAAACCTAATCCCCTTTGTCATTCTTGGTGGTTTTCATTAACATGCATGAACCCTAGACCCTAAGAAGGGGTAAAACCTCAACAATTCTTGTCACTCTTGGGCATCCACACTATGGAAATCTTGCCCAATGTGGATCCAATGTTAAAAAATGGAGGTAACATCCATACTTATCCTCTGTTGTGCATCAAGCTCTAGTTCAACCTCACAATGGGCCCACATAGCCCTAAACCCCTCTAGTGATCCTTGGTAGCTTTGGAACCTTTCCCAAATCAATCAGAAGTGCCTAAAACCTCTAAATCTGGTTGTTCCACTTGAGGGGGAGATCAATACATGCTACCCAACATGGATCTACTATGGATAGGTGGGGGAGAAATCATAAATTACCAAAATTGGCCACCCAATTGCCATTTTTAGTCTCTAAGATCCTTTGGTAGCTTTTGGAAGCCAAGAATGACTAAAAATAACCAAATTTTATTATTTCAAACCTTCTCCACATTGGTGAAACCCCCTCCATGTTGCCCAATGTGGAAGCCCAAGGGGTTTGCAATAAAACCTAGTCTATGATCAAAAATAGCATAATGACATACCCTAGTGAGCCCTAGACCCTACTACGACCTTCTAGAGCTTCTAGATGTTTCAAAATTGGTCAAAATGACATAAAATTTTCAGAACTTTCTTTCTTTGATGTTGAGGCTCCCTTGCCTGGTGTGGAGAAAATGGGGGATGATTGCATGGGCACCTAGGAGCCTCCAAATTGGCAGATTTTAATATCAAACATTGACCATTGATGCCAACAACCCCAAAGGCTAACATGCATGATCAATTTGCTATTAAAAGAGCCTAGATATCATATTTCCCTCTCTTCTACAATGATACTCTCCTACCCAACATGGAAAAAAAGGAGGAATGATTGGATGGGCACCTAAAAGCCTTCAAACTGGTGGATTTTGATACCAAACCTTGACCATCAACGTCGACAACCTCGGAGGCTAACATGCATGGTCAATTTTCTATCAAAAGAGCCTACATCTAATATTTCCCTATCTTCCACATTGATGTCCTCTACCTAGCATGGAGAAAATGGGGAATTATTTCATGGATACCTAGTGATGAGCTGTGATATCGCATCCACGAGATTGCATCCGCCACACTATATCGCATACACGATATCGCATCCTACCTCATCTTCTATAAATAAGAGGTGGCTTCCTTTGTTCAAGATAGTTGGACTTAGACCCTTAGCTAAACTCTTGGTGTTTTACCATTCTAGAGGTAGAATAATTCCTATGTGCTTGCAGTAGGAGTCATAGAGTAAGCATATATTTATTCAAGCAATTTGTACCTAAGCACACATTTGTTTACAGAAATAAAGACAAACTTTATGATAAACCTTGCAGCATATAGATTACGCTAAATAGTAATTAATTATTGTTGAATGTTTAAATTCTTTCCTAGTTAATTAATCTCTCTCAAGCTTTGACTCTCCTAGTTAAGTACACTCAGTACGACCACTTCGAGCATGTGTGTGGCACTTGGTAACCCAGTAACGATTAGCATTTGGTAATCCTAGTACCGTTGCACTAGTTCAAGATGTGTGCGGAAAGTGGGAATGGATACTGGTGTTAGGAATAATTAGAACTTAGTTAATGAATAGTTAATGTAAGATAGTCACTTAGTTCTCTTCACCTTCCCCTATTAGCATAAGACATTAAAAAGATAAAAGTAATAAAAATCATATACCTCAAGCTTACTTAACCATATAACCGTGACAATACAAGTAAGTTTGGGAAGACAAAGATTGATTAACCTTGAGTTTTTCATCAAGGCGCATAATCACTTAGTCCTTGGAGTTTGACCAAATCGCTCGTGAAATTCTCATATTTGTATGGTTTAGTGTAGGGGTACCTCACCACTCATCATTGGCACCATTGCCTCGGACTTAGTTGTTTGTGTGCTACGTAGAACATAGGAAATCATTCATATCATTGGAATGCTAGAACAAACCCTTAGGATTAATCAAGGAAAGATAAGAAAATGGTAAATCACACAGCAAACAAGACAAAAATGTCTTCTTCTTCACATAAGAGCACTTCATTGCCTAGGACTAACATAAGAGACAGTCGGTGGCATAACACATGTAACTAGGATCCGCTAGTTCCTCAACAATTTCATGTGGTATATATTCATCACAATGAGTATGTACCTGACTTTGGCTTTATTCCCCATTGAGATGAATAACTACGTTGGAGAGACTTGGAAGGTAACATAGTGTTGCCTATAGACTGATTAGTTCCCAACATGCTCCTTCATGCTCTCTCACGAATTGGCATGTCATTTTTATACGTAGAATATGTTGCATGCGATCATGAGATACTAGAATACCATCCCACAGAAGCACAACTTCAAAGGGACTTGTGACAGGAGAGATATCATACATCCTCAAGGGATAAATGGTCCCGTAATGCTCCGCATGTCTTGAGCAAAATTGAGGGTGGTGAACCTGCTTCAACAAGTTCCCCACTAAACGATGTTCCTCCTCCTAACAATGGTTAGGAGGTGGTGTATAAAAACATACACTCCATGATTCACAACCCTAGTTTTGATACCCATGAACACAAAGTTTTCAAAGAAGGAACACAACCACATGATAAGGATGGATGTTCTAATTGTGATCACGATTGTGGCCGAGACCAACAAAGAGAAGGTAGAAAACGCCATCATGGTGATGGTTCTACTTCTTCTTCACCTTCATTGTCACATTCACCCTCTCCTTCAGTATACGTCCACAATCATAAGGAAACTAACCATGAGAATAAAGGTAAATAGAGTGAAAAACATTGACGAGATAGTCAAGAACGAGGACGAGTGCACTTGAAGGAACCAAAACCTAGAAGAAGGGAGAGTAGGGAACCGTGTAGACACCATAGACACTATGAACGATATTACCATGAAGAACCCCTACTCCCAACTAGAAGCATGTTAGACATAATAGAATCCATAAGAGTTCCCACAAGGCACCAAAAAGATAGTAGGATCAAGAGGTTAGACATGAATAACATCCCATGGTTTGAGGGGGGATACAACGCCGATCTTCAAAATCATTTACAAGCATTCCATAATGCATGTGCCTTGCAGAAAATAGAAAACAAATGGAAAAAACTAAAGTTGTTCCCAAGGACACTAGTGAAAGAAGCTAAAAGCTAGTACCGGTCCTTAGAATCGGAATCCATTCGGAGGTGGAGTACAATGTTAGACCTGTTTAATGATAAGTACCAAATGTACTCCCAAGTGTCTAACTTGCGAAAGCAAATCCAAGGATGAAGGCAAGGAAATCATGAACCCTTGGATGTTGCCATGGGCTGCTATTATGTACTGTTACATCGTTGCCCTAGTCATGGTTATTCATAGCAGGATCAACTACGCCATCTCATAGATGGACTTAGACATGAAATAAGAAGGACCCTTGGGATGTATGCCCAAGGAAGGTTATCAGAGCTTAGGTTGCATCAAATCCATAGATTTCTAGAGCAAGTAGCCAAAGAAGAAGGTGAGCTATGGAAGAGAGAAAGTACAAAAGAGTACAACCGAGATCCTTCCCTCTGAAAAAGGGGAGTGAGATTCTGTGAGGAGGAATAAGAGTCACCACTTGAAGAGATGGTGAATAGAAAAACTTTGCCACTCCAAAAGTTAACAATTAAAATATTGACAAAGGTAGACCAAATGTGGGACTCCTTGGATAGTAGGTTTGAGACCATTCTTAAAATTTTAGAGGAGTCTAGGGAGCAAGGTAGTGACCATAACAAAAAGAAAAAGAGAGAAGTAGACAATGCACGTAACAAGGGTAGGGGTAAAAAGTTCATCATCGAAGAGGTTGTGGATTCAGATACGGATAATGACGGTGGATGTGAGATATGCCAATACGACCATCCTAAGAGATGTTTCCAAATAATCTCACATCTACAAGAGTCTGGGATGTATGCACTCAACCCACGATTTAATAAACGGCAAGCACCCCAATGGTTACCTTATCGCCAATGTAACCCAAGGTAGTTCCACCAATTTTTAACATATTATCCAAGTGGAACTCCACCACAACTTGTTGAGAAACATCAAGAGTGGCAATACCCACAGTCATGGGGGATGCCACCACCAAGGCAAAAATACCCCTACCGGCAACCAGACCCATATGGCTACTATGTGCAGCATTGATTCTCTCCGTGTGACTCTGTTGGTTACGCTACACCACAACATCATTACAAAGCTTAAGAGTATTTTAGAACTCCCTCTCCTAGGGGAGATAACCCACATACATACAATCCTTCGAATCCATCTGCAACTCTCACACTGATAGCTCCATTACTACCTGCTCTAGCAATGCAAGGGTAACTTTCTACTCAACCGCAACAACATAATGCCACAAGGGCTGTAAATACTCAACTCACTATTGGTTCTGACAACCGTATAAAGAGATCACCTTTCTTTAGAACCAATAGTCCAACCAAGCCCTCACAACCACAAGTGGTTAAACCTTTGAACACCTCTCTATCAAATGAGGCTTCAGAGCTCCCTTCAAACCAAACAACGAGTTCAACACATACGGTTATGTTAGCACATGTCGTTACTGACTAGATTAAGGTGGGCCACCTTTCCAAGAAATTATCTGATCCTAGAAGCACCCTAATTTATCTCCAAGTTGTTGGGAATGAACCACTTAGGTTTCGGAGTCAACCTAATATCACAAGAGATGTACCATGCTTGGAACCTGCCTCCATTAAAGAAGAGCAATATTTGACTAGAGTTAGTCGACCAATCCATCACTATTCCCTTGGGATTGGTGGAGGACATCGTTACCACTGTGTGTGGGTGGTCATACCCAGATGATTTCCTAGTGATACAAGTAAATAATGATAAAGGGGACTTCCCAATAATAATGGGAAGGGCATGGCTAAGTACTGTAGATGCATGTCTAGGAATCCATGATTTTTCCCTGGAAATATCTAAGGAGAACGCTTTTGGAAAGATCTAGAAGAAGAAAGTTCAATGCATCACATACAGTGACATAGGGTGCCATTGTGTGTAGAGATCAGGGGTTGAGAAAAATTTAGCATTGCCTGCATGCAACCAATGTGAACAAGACCTTCACCTACAAAAGTGCCTATGTGTAGTAGCCACATGACAAAGCGACACCCAATGGCTGATAGTTGATCAAGTGATCAACTCACTAATGTGCATGGAACTAACTAAGGGAATAGCTAGGCTTACATTGAAAGCATAGATGAACTTAAGCAGGTCTATCGACAACTTCCAAACCTTAACCTGAAAACCTCAATTGGGGGAAGTTGGAAATTCCTAAAAAAATCAAACAAGTACTTTGATAAGACATTGTTTGTCAATGTGCAACAGACCAAACTTTACCATGACTCTAGAATAGTCAATAAACATAATACTCCTGAGAAGGGATGACCCCAATCATTATTTCAGATCTCCCCCTTCCAACTCAGTCATGGGGTAGATGGTCACCTCTGCTGATCAATTAAGGCCCTCAGTTCCTTTTTAAGTTTTTTTTTACATATTTTTGTTTACAAATTTCTTTAACTTTTTTTTTTTATTTTGCAACATCTTTCATACTTTTTCATTTCTTTGTGTGGTTTTTTTTATTGTTAGGTTCATCACGTAATAAGTGCTCCTGGTGGTGGTATGAACTGTATTCTATTGATTGCTAATGTTTGGTTTTTACCTTTGAGTTATAATGTTGATACTAAGGTATGGTTCTTTTGATATAATAGGCAATGACTTCACATCATCCATGCATTCATAAATTTCTATAGTCTCTCTTGGCTTGGAAATGTATAGTCCCTTTCTTTAAATCATAAAACTATCAATGAATTGTTGACTCAAGGATTGACTCAAGGATTGAAAAGGGGGTGACATCAAGGAGATTTGATGCATTTGTGCTAGCCATTCTCTTGGGTGGTTGGATTTTTTCTTCTTGAGTTTTCCTTACCATTCCAACGTTGCTCCATTTTCGGGAAGCTGAGCTAATAAAAATAATAAGTCTTTGCATGGTGTGGTTCTCATGCAAAAAAAAAAAAAAACCAGTGAGAATTCAAAGCACGTCCCTTAGAAAAATTAATCATCTAGGATACAAGCACTAGTTATAGAACTAAACAAACATGTTTCCTCTAACTAGGGTCCTCTCTCACTTCCTACTTTTCCTTTTCTCATTTCCTTGGAATGGTGGTGACTCTTTGGTGGAAGCATTCTTGCTACTTCAAGTGGATGGATTGGCCAAGTGTATTAATGCAAAGTCACTGAATGTGGATTTTTTGAGGCTAGATTTGCATGGTGTGTACACCATACATACACAAGGGGTGTACACCACCTTGTTCTTGGGACTCCATTCCATTCTCTTCTCCTCATCATTCTTTCTCATTTTCCACCTCATTGTTGGCTGTATCAATAGTCTATATTTTGGTTGATGCATTGTTTTCTTTGGTAAAATCTTGTGGTTAAGACTTTAACTCTTGCTTCCAAATGACATTTTCAGATCCTACGGACTCTTTTGAATGTGGGATTGTTAGAGCATTAAGGGCATGAGCCTGCTTTTGGGAGGACCCACTGGCATTCCTAATTGGTGCATCAGTTAACTTCTTTCCCTTAAACATTGCTGGAATCAACATTTATTTTGTTCATTTCCACCTTTGACATCCATTTTATCAGTGTTGCCATTGTTTCTTTTTCTCCATCTTTCGTATTCCTTATATTTTTCCATTCTATTGCTACCGGAGGATCGCTCTTAGTCATGGGGGTCCTAGCCCAATTTTTTCAATTTTCTTGTAACCCCTACACCTTTGGTAGTCACTAGTGTTATATCTCTAAAATCTGTATTAGCCATATCACAACTCAGCCAATGGACCTTACACCAAGGCAAGGGATCAACTGTATTGTGATTTACTTATCCTTGCTCATATGTGACTGTGTTGTGTGTGCAGATGGCAATCATACAGCAATGGACTGGATCTAGAGGAAACACTTAGGATGGACTGGTGCTAGAACAGTTGTGCAAGGAACAGGACCGATGGTGCAGTTATGGATGGACAACAGAAGGAGCAATCCTGGCATTAGCAGCAATACATCTTCTTTTTCTTCTCTCTCTCTCTCTCTTCTCTCTTAGCTACCAAATAAGGCTAGATGTCAAATGTGTATAGTGTTCATTCTTGTAGTCATGAACACTAATATTGTCATGTATTGTAATGATTTATCCATTCATGTGTCACCCCATTCACCATTAGTGTCATTCAAGTCAATAATCCCATACCTTTCCAATATTTTTGTAAGGAACTTGAGGATGAGTTTTCTTTCAGTCATGGGGGTATGATGAGCTACGATATCACATATGTGATATCGCATCCACAATATCGCATACGCAATATCACATCCTGCCTCATCTTCTATAAATAAGAGGTGGCTTCCTTTGTTCACGATAGTTAGACTTAGACCCTTAGCTAAACTCTTGGTGTTTTACCATTCTAGAGGTAGAATAATTCTTGTGTGCCCGTAGTAGGAGTCATAGAGTGAATGGATCTTTATTCAAGAAATTTTTACCTGAGCACACATTTGTGTATGGAAATAAAGATGAAATTTATGATAAACCTTGCAGCATAAAAATTAAGCTAAATAGTAATTAATTATTGTTAAATTTTTAAATGATTTCCTAGTTAATTAATCTCTCTCAACCTTTGACTCCTAGTTAATTACACTTAGTACAACCACTTCAAGCATGTATGTGGCACTTGGTAACCCAGTAACAATTAGCATTTGGTAATGCCAGTAGCATTGCACTGGTTCAGGATTTGTATGACAAGTGGGAACAGAATAGTTAATATAAGTTAGTCACTTAGTTCTTTTCACCTTACCCTATTAGCATAAGACATTAAAAAGATAAAAGTGATAAAAATCATATACCTCAAGCTTACTTAACCATACAACTGTGACAATACAAGTAAGTTTGGGAAGACAAAGTTTGATTAACCTTGAGTGTTCTATTAAGGTGTATAAGCACTTAGTCCTTGGAGTTTGATTGGATCGTGCGTGAAACACTCATATTTGTATGGTTCAGTGTAGGGGTACCTCACCACTCATCACATAGGATCATCTAAAATAGTGGATTTTGACACCAAACCTCGACCATCGACAATGGCAACCCTAGAGGTTCACATGCATGGTCAATTTTCTATTAAAAGAGCCTAGATCTAGCATTTCCCTCTCTTCCATGTTGAGGCCACTTTACCTAGTGTGGAGAAAAGGGGAAACAATTACATGGGCACATAGGAGTCTCCAAACTTGTGGATTTTGACACCAAACCTCAACCATCAACATTGGTAACCCCAAAGGCTGCCATGCATGGTTGACTTGCTAACAAAAGTACCTAGATCTAACATTTCCCTCTCTTCCACACTGAGGCCCCCTTACCTAGCATGGAGAAAAGAAGAGATGGATAGGTGAACACCAAGAAGCCTCAAAAGCAAGAGATTTCTAGGCCAAATCCTATCTCTTGATCTCTACAACCCCCAATAGCTTTGAAACCTTATCAAAACTTATTGAAATTGATCCAATACCTAACCCCTTGATTTTGCATGCTGAAAACCCCCTCTTTCATGTTGGCTAATGTGAAATAAAGGGGTAACTCTAAATATCATCAAAAAATCATTGAAATTAACAAGTTTTAACCCTAGGGAATGACCATTGACACCGATAACCCTGGGAATGCACATGCATGCTCAACATTAATCAAAATTAGTCAAAAATCAATCCCTTGAGGTCTTTTAGCTAGCTTACCCCTTGCAAGGGTGTTTGAGCATGGAACCAAAGGGTAAAGCCAAAAAAAACCAAAGAAAACCCTTTAAAATTAACAAACTTTGATCTTAGGCATTAACTATTGATGCCAGCAACATTGGAACTACACATGCACAACCTAAAGTAACCTAGAATAGCAAAAAATTGATTTGCTTTAGTCTTCCTAGCTAGTTCCCCCTACCAAACATGGAGCCAGAGGGGTGACTCCAAAATGACCTAGTAAACCTCCAAATTGACTAGATTTGACCTTAAACCTTAGCCCTTGATCTTGGTGGCCTTAGGAGCACACATGCATGGTCAATTAAAGTAAAAATTGGTCTAGATCTAAGATTTTTGATTCTTCCACACTAATCACCTCCTCTTCCATGCTAGCTAGCATGGAGGCTAAAGGGAAAACTCATTTGGGGCTCATAAACACCTCAAAATGATATCATATGAACTTGCATGGACCTTAGAATCCTATCAACATCCTCTAGAGCCTTCAAACCTTGAGAAATTGATCAAATAGAGTCAAAATTGATCCCTTTTGATCCTTCTACCTGGCTTTCCCTTGTCTAGCATGGAGCTAGTGTGGAGTGAAGGGGGTAACCTCTAAAAACCCTCAAAAGATGAGTATGTCAGGGCATAAAGGGCATTAGCTTGCTTTGGGGAGGACCCATTGGTATCCCTTTTTGTTGCAATTGTTAAGTTCTTTTCCTTAAATATTTCCTGTAATCAAGCATTTCTCATTTCAACCCATCTAGGACATCCAATTTTGTTTTATTGGCTTCATCATTGTCATTTCTGTATTCTTCCTTGTTCTTTCATTTTCCATCTTATCACTACCATAGGTTCACTATTAGTCGTGGGGGCCCTATCACAAAATTTTCCATTCCATTACTCATCTCACCACTACACCTTGGGTAGTCACTAGTGATAAGCCTCTAACCTAGTATCTACTATTCCCACAACCCAGCCAATGTGCTTCATAGTGGGGCAAGGTATCAATCACATTATATCTTATATATCCTTGCCAATTTGTGACTGTGTTGTGTGTGCAGATGGCGATCACATGAACAATGGACTGGGATAGGAGAGAGCACTCAAGATGGACTAGAGTTGAAGCAGTTATGCAAGGAACATGCATCATATGGCCATGGATGAACAATGGTGTGCACATCAGCAGCAACACACCTCGTTTTCCTTTCTCTCTCTCTCCAAGCTATCAAATAAAGGTCTGGATGTCAATGATGTATGGTGTTCACCACAATGGGTATGAACACCAATGTTGTAATATGTTTGTCGATCCATTCACTGAGCACTTTGAGTCTATCATTCCATGTTATCATCAATTGTCGTTCAGTCAATAATCCCATACCTTCCAAATATTCTGTAAGGAAATCGAGAACGAGTTTTCATTCAATCGTGGAGGTATGATGAGCCACAATATCGGGGCCACGATATCAGGTCCGTGATATTGAAGCCTGCTAAGCGATATCGAACATCTGATATTGAAACTTGTCTTGTTGCCTATAAATAAGAGGTGGGTGCACTTGGTTTTGGCATTAGTTTTCTTAGTCCCTTTCTCGAACTCTTGCAATTTTTCCTTTCCAGAGTTAGAATTACTTCTAAGTGCTTACAGTAGGAGTCATAAAGTGAACAAATCTTTATTCAAGCATTGTGTACCTGAGCACACCTTGTGTCTAGAAATAAAGATGAACTTTATGATAAACTTTGCAACATTCAGAATAGCTTATTTATTGCATTTAATGTTATTTACAGTTATTTAATGTTTTCGTTAGTTAATTGATGTTGCTTTTATTGATTTGTTAATTTTCACAAGTAAGCACACTCAATACAACCTCTTCGAGCATACATGGAACACTTGGTAACCCAATAATGACTAGCATTTGGTAATCCCAGTAGTGTTACACTAGTTCAGGATGTGTACGGAGAGTGGGAATAGATGCTAGTGTTAGGACTAGTTAGAACCTAGCGGATTAGTTAAATTAAATTAGTTACTTAATTATTTCACTTCTCCCTTTTAGTACCAGGACATAAACATAAAAAGCATAAAAATTATATACCTCAAGTATACTTAACCATACAATCGTGCCATTCGAGTAAGCTTGGGAAGATAATGATCACCTAACCCATCCTTGTTTTGTGAAAGTGCATAAGCACTTAATCCTTAGAGTTCGACCAAATCACGCGTAATGCTCATA
The DNA here is from genome assembly GCA_015680685.1 of Gnetum montanum. NCBI lineage: Eukaryota > Viridiplantae > Streptophyta > Gnetopsida > Gnetales > Gnetaceae > Gnetum > Gnetum montanum. The sequence goes on from MNCI01024945.1 coordinate 201,484, forward strand.
TTCGTATGGTTGAGCATAGGGGTACCTCACCACTCATCATGATCAAATATAGTCTAAATCATCAATGCAAAGCCTTTATTTTAAGAAGTAAATCCAATAATATGCAGAAAGATATATTGAGAAGTAATATCTTTTGACAAATATTCATATAAATCATCACATAAAGCAAAATCAAAAGGTTTAAAATCCTTCATAGTCTCTACAGTCTTAGAGACATTAGTATTCCTGATCTTTAATTTATTTCTCTCTAAAGAATTCTTTACTAGAATATCTCAATAAGAAACCCATGGAATTGATAAAACTTTAAGCACTTTGGCTTGCAAAAGGGATCTTGAAAGAAAAATAAAATAAAATAAAAGGTTTTTTGGATCATCAATAGCTTATTTTTGATCCTTCGCTTGGGGACAAATTTGTTATTTGCATTACATACTATACCCTCATGAACAAATTCATCCAAGGAAACATGTGGAAATGGAAATAGGGTAGATGAAGCAAGAGCATATTGAAGTTACTTTGAAAGTAAGATTCTCTTATTACTCATTTATATATTATGTAGAATTAAAACATTAGTATTGTTTCTTGCCTAAAGGTTATGTTTAAATGTACATCCTCTTAGCCCAACTATAGAAATAATATATATAATATATATCTAAGCTAATATGTTTAAGAAGGTCCATTGTAACTTGTTGATAACATAGAAACAATGAGGTACACCCCAAGATAAAAGTTTATAACTTAGTGCTACCTAAAGAAACCAAACCTGTAACCTCAGTTTACCCAGCCAATACCCGTACTTGTTAACACCTTTAAGCTATTACATATTGATATTTGATTCAATAACTTCATAATGTAATATCTTCGTCAATAAAATGAAACAAGATCTTATCCAGAAATATGTCAAAGTATTTTGTAAAGGTTTTACGAGGCCCTCCAGCGGCAATCGTTGCATTAGATGCATCGTGGAAATTCAACCCATCGTGTGGCCGGCTAGAAGAAGGGAACGTCAAAATTAGCAGAATGTAGGTGCCGATAATATAAATGTCTGCAATTCTATGGACGAAATAATAGACAAATAACAATACATGCGAATGAATACATATATACGAATGCCGTCTCCGACATTGATACAGAGAATGGCTTATCAGTTCTTGCTCTTGGGTTTAGCAGGCTTGCAGTTGGACCCTGTGAAGCAGAGGAAAGAATTTTCCAGCAAACATGGACCCAGCCGGATCATCATCACGCAGAATTCCCTCACATCCACACATCCGTCGCCGTTGAGATCCGCTTGCTTCATCATTTCTCCCAACTCCGCGTCGTCAATTCCATTTAATCCCAGTGCCGCACAGTTTTTGCGGAGACTATCCACCGTGATCGTTCCTGTCTTGGGGTCTGCAAGAAGGCAGAACCCATTGCAGAGCTCCTGCATAAACCCCTGCGCACCCAAAATCCGTGCCATGGCAGGCAGAAAATCTACGAACTCTTCCACCATCTTCAACAATTCCCAAAGCCGTGAAATCACCCTCAACTCTTCAATGGCTACGATCGATCTTGAATGACATTGTTGAGGTATTATAGACCAGAACGAAAATTCCAGAGGAAGATTCACTAACCACCATAAATTTAGAGGAAGGAAGGGCGAAATTGTGTGGAATGTTCAGGCAGGAAACGGGTGTGCTGGGCCGGCCTTGCTTGTTGCAGAATCGGATACTAAAGAGAGAAATGGAGGGAAGAACGCCTGGTCGGCCAAGCTAAAACGAACCTTCACGGAATGACTGAAGTTGTTGCTGAATTGTTCGTCTGGTGTGGTGCTTCTGGAAAAAACATAAAGAAAAGTTGCTTCGTCCACAAACAATGATTTCTTTTTCTTTGTATTTCTAACCTGCTCATTCGTGGTCGGCTAGGTCCATGGGGCATGTCAAGGAAACACGTTCCGCCAGCTGTGAATCCATGAAATTATTCTGCGACTGCACCAATAGGATTGTCACAGCCTGTGACAGGTTGTGACTCTCTGTTTGTAGGAATTGATCAACGTCAACCATTTCTCTTCGTTTCCTCGCAAGGCGAGATATATGTGATGGAGACCTCGGCAGGAAGTTTCGAATTGCATTTGGACGACGAACGATAAGAAATCCCCCCTCACTTGGTGTTCAGCCAGACACGTATGATTTCATTTTGAATAGGAATCCACTCAGGTGAACATGATATCAGCTCTGTTACGAATAGTGAAACTGAAAAATCAGTGCTGTTAAAAGAATGGTGGAACTGAAATTGTGGATTTTACTTTTTAAGACCAACAGAATCTATTGTAAGAAATAATTGTGCAGAAAAATTGCATTGCACAAGTAATTATAGAATGTGGAAGCAAATGGAATAAAAAATTGATATGCATAAATAATTGAAAACGCATAATTCTTGAGCAAATGGAACTGACCTTCAACCATTGATCTTGTTTAAATATGGTGCATGCAACCTTCAAGCATCTGTAAAAGGGACCTGAACTACAATCCTGCTATGATTCATGGTGCCTTTATTCTTTCATCAAGAATGAATTTATAGATCACAGGATTAGTTACCATAAGAGACCCAATGCCCATGCCTAAAAAATGCTGAATATGGAGACCACACTGATGCGTTAACCAACTCATAAAAATATGTTAGTGGATATGATGGCCACTTTCATGTATTAACTAACCCATAAAACACGTTAGTGGGCATGGTGGCCACTTTCATGCATTAACTAATGCATAAAGCACATTAGTGGGTAACGCATGCTGCAATTTCCCACTTGGTCTTCATATTTAATCAAGTCCAAAGTTTAAAAAATAAGTGCATAAATCATAGCGATGGTTCCTCTTAATGTGAGTGTTATCTTCTATGTATTACAATGCATTATCTCTCAAACGTAATTCCTTATATGACAACTTAATTTATGAATAAACTCAATGTTCATTCTAGGTCTTGCTATATGTGTATTTTTTTTTAATAACTATATGCACAAATCATATAAGAAAATAGCACAAGTAAATAAGAGTTTCATTAAAATTCTAAGTTGTATGGACAACAACGGATTACATTATGGAACCAAGTCCCATCTGAACTACATGATCCTTAAATCACTTCGGTGGCATTCCTTTTGTTAAAGGATCTACTATCATTAATTTAGTGCTTATATGTGCAATGATCACTTTGTTTTCCTTAATGCATTCCCTTATGGCTAAGTACTTAATGTCAATGTGTATACTTCGACTGTCACTTTTATTATTTTTAGCTAAAAAGATAGTAGTTGAATTGTCACAAAACATTTTTAATGACATAGATATAAAATCCACAATTCTAAGCCCTAATATGGAACTCTTTGGCCATACACCATGTGAAGTAGCCTCAAAACAAGAAACAAACTCTACCTCCATGGTAGAAGTAGCAACCAAAGTTTTCCTTCCACTCCTCTAGGATATAGCTCCTCTAGTTAGCATAACAACATAACCAGATGTTGATTTCCGTGAATCAACATAGCCAGTAAAGTTTGAGTCTGAGTAGCTAGTCACCTCTAAGGAGTCAGTTCATTTATACATAAGCATGTAGTCTTTTGTACCTTGAAGGTACCTCATCACTTTCTTCGTAGCCCTCCAATGATCAATATCTAGATTACTTTTATATTTTCCCAACATGCCCATAGCAAATGCAATGTTAGGTCTTGTGTAGACCTGAGCATATATAAGGCTTTCAATAGCTGAAGCATATGGAATGTTGCTCATCTAACTTCTCTTTAAATCATTCCTAGGGCACTGATTCAAATTGAAACTATCACCCTTCACAATGGGTGCTATACTTGGTAAACAATCTTCCATTTGAAACCTCTCTAAAACTTTATTCATATAGGTTTTGTACGACAGTCCCAAAATACATCTAGATCCGTTCTGATGTATTTGTATGCCAATGACATAAGATGCCTCACCCATATCCTTCATGTCAAAATTCTTAGAGAGAAAATGTTTCACCTCATATAAAAATCTACTATTATTGGTTGTAAGAAGCATATCATTTACATATAGAACAAGGAAATAGATTTTACTTCCACTAATCCTTTGGTGTATACATTAATCCATGATGTTTTCTTCAAAACCAAATGAAGTGATTATATCATGGAATTTTAAGTACCATTGATGGGATGCCTGTTTCAATCCATGTATGGATTTCTTGAGCTTGCATACCAATTTCTCATCATCACTAGAGGAAAATCCTTGAGGTTATTTCATATAAACTTCTTCCTCTAGATCATCATTTAGGAATGCTATTTTCACATCCATTTGATATAATTCAAGATCAAAATTGGCAACTAATGCCATGATAACACGAAGGGATTCCTTCCTAGACATAGGAGAAAAGGTCTCCTTGTAATCTATTCCCTCTTTTTGAGTGAACCCTTTAGTCACAAGTCTAGCCTTATATCTTTCATTGTTGCCCAATGAGTCTTTCTTAGTCTTGAAGACCTAGTGGCATCCAATCACTTCTACACCATTAGACAACTTGACAAGATCTCAGACTCCATTAGATGACATAGAGTTCATTTCATCTTTCATGGCATCATACCACAAGTTAGATTCCTTACAACTTATGGCTTGTGAAAATGTTTCGGGATCATTTTTAGCTCTCATGTTGTAGTTAGATTTCTATAGATACACCATATAGTCAATAGGAATTGCTGATCACCTTACTTTAGTAGACCTTCTTAATGTTGGTTCATCATTCTCTTGAGGATCATGATGTTCAACAGACTATTCAATACATTCTAGTATCTGTTGTTCAACTATATCTACTACTTCTTGATTAGTAGTTTGTGAAACTTCAATGATTGGTTGTTGTTTAGTACACATTTGTGCTCTAGGCATATTATGCCCAACAATTAGTCTATCGTTTAAAATAGTGGGTTGAGTATCTATATGATCTATCTCAAGAACAATGTTCCAAGATCTACTACCACTAATTAAGTCATTCTTGAAAAATTTAGCATTCCTTGATTCTAAAAACCTAGTAGTATGTCATGGGAAATAAAATCTATATCCCTTAGACTATTCAACATATCCAATGAAATACCTACTTATGGTCCTTGGGTATAGCTTATTTTCTTGTGGATTATAGAATTTTACTTTAGACAAGCATCCCCAAACGTGTATATGTTGTAAACTCGGTTTCCAACCTTTCCATAATTCAAATGGTGTCTTTAAGATAGCCTTGGTTGGAACTCAGTTTAATATATACACCACTGTCTTGGGAGCTTTAGTCCACAAGGACTTAGAAATCTTGGAGCCTCTAAGAATACTTCGCACCATGTCCAATAATGTTCAGTTTCTTCTTGCTACCACACCATTCTAGTTTGAAGAACTAGGCATAGTGTACTAGGAAACAATCCCATGCTCTTGAAGAAATTTAGCACATGGACCAAGTGCTTGTCCATCATTAGTATATTACCATAGTATTCACCACCTCTATCAGTTCTTACTATCTTTATTTGCTTACTGCATTGTTTCTCTACTTCAACCTTAAACACTTTAAAGGCATCTAAATCTTCACTCTTGTTATGAAGTAGGTAGAGGTACATATATCATGAGTAATTATCAATAAATGTAATGAAATACCTTTTATCATATGCATCCATATCTAGACTACAAATATTTATATGTATGATCTCTAATATGTCTGAACTTTTCTTGGCATTGTTCTTTGACATATTGGTCTGCTTTTTCTTTATGTAGTCCACACAAGTGTCAAAGTTAGTAAAATCTACAGTATTAAGTACTCCATCATTTACTAATCTCTTTATTCTTTTAATAGAGATATGTCCTAATCTACGATGCCACAACATAGAAGATTTATCATTCATAACACATCTCTTAATGCCAACATGAACATGCATAGAAGTATAAGAAGTTTCATTTTGTAAATTAATTTTGAAAAGACCATCTATCAATGTACCATTTCTAATAAGTTCAGATATATAATATAAATTGAATATAGTGTCTAAAAAATTAAAGGAAAATCCTAATGATACAAGCCTTGAAATAGAAATTAAATTTCTTGATAAAAAAGGAATATAAAATGTCTTTTCCAACTCTAAAACAAAAACACTACTTAAAACTAATTTGCATGTTTCAAATACCTCCACATATGAGCGCATCTTATTTCCTAAATAGATGCATGACTCACTTCCCACTAGCTTCCTTAGGATTTTCACCCCTTGCAAGGAATTTGTAACATGGATTGTAGAACTAGAATCAATCCATCATGTGTCATGGCCAACATTAACCATATTAGACTCAAAACAAACAAGTAAGAGTTGAGTACTTTTCTTCTCAAGCCATTTCTAATATTTAGAATAATCCTTCTTTATGTGCCCTCTCTTTTTGTAGAAAAAAACATCTGGATTCTTTTTTAATATCAGCTTGTGTAGGAAATTTGACCTTCCACTTGCCTTTGGCTTGTCCTTTATTCTTTCCTTGAGGAGTTAGATGCATACTCTCTTTCACTTCTAATGAGTAGCAAGGTACCCCTACATCCAACCATATGAATATGAGCATTCTTGCATGATCCGATCGAACTCCAAGGATTAAGTGCTTATGCACTTACACAGAACAAGGATGAGTTATACAATCATTGTCTTCTCAAGCTTACTTGTAGGACACAGTTGTATGGTTAAGTAAACTCGAGGTATATGATTTTTATGTTTTTATGTTTTACATTCCTATGCTTAAAATAGATATATGAAATAACTCAATAACTAATTTAATATAACTAATTAACTATTTTTTTAACTAGTCCTAACACCAGAATCCGTTCCCACTTTTCAGACACATCCTAAACTAGTGGAACACTATTGAGATTACCAAACACTAGTCATTACAAAGTTACCAAGTGTTTCACATATGCTCAAAGTGGTTGTGTTGAGTGTGCTTAATTGTTGAAATTTAATGATTCTATAAAAATAACATCAATTAACTAATGAAATCATTAAATAACTGTAAATAACATTGAATGTAATAAATAAGCTATTTTGAATGTTTCAAGGTTTATCACAAAGTTCTTTTTTATTTTTGGACACAAGGTGTGCTTAGGTACACAATGCTCGAATAAAGATCCATTCACTTTATGACTCCTACTGTGGGTACTCAGAAATAATTCTAACTTTGGGAAGGAAAAACTGCATGAATTCGGCTAAGGGACTAAAAACTAATTACCAAACCAAGTGTCCTTCTCTCTTATTTATAGGTAGTGAGATAGGTTCCAACATCGCATGTCTGATATCGTTTTTGCACCTCCGATATCGCGTATCTGATATCAAGGGTCTGATATTAGGGCTCATCAACTTCTATAGCAAGTCTTCCCTCTTCTTGCACACACATGTTCATTAGTTGATTGATTGACCATTTTTCCTTATGTGTGTTATAAGAAATCTTAAAGGATCTGTACTATAATGGAAGCATGTTTAAGATGTAGTGCACAAGGAAATATTTTGACATCTCAACCTCAAGTGTTTTGAGTTGAGTTGCTATATCCCTCATTTCCATGATGTGCTCACACACACCACAAATTTTAGTGAGCTTCATGGATGAGAACTTCATTATCAAGGTGCTAGCCAATGCCTTGTCTAATGACTCAAATTTTTCATCAATGGCCTTTAACAAAGTGCACACATTGTCATATTATTCTAGTGAACCACACATACAAGATGAGATCTTGGTTTTGAACATGACAAAGAGGCGATTAGATCACTCTCATTTTTCATAATTACCAATATCATCCAAACAATTTATTACTATAATAGTAGGTGGTTCATCCTTACAAATAGCATAATCAATATCCGTCGAGCCTAAATGAAGAAGAATTCTCTCCTTCCACACCTTATAATTATCACCCTTTAATTTAGGAAAGTCGCATTTAAAATCAAAGTAGCTTACAGGTTGTACAACTACATAATGAAACATGCATATGTCATTAAATTTGAGGTTGAAATACCATAAGACATGTTTACCAATGTAAATCATGAAAAATATGAATCAAATGACATAAAATTACCTATGGGCTAAATTTTAATTCAAACAAATTCATATATCCTTACGATGAAACTATTAAATTATATTTCTTTTCTTAATCCTTATGGGTAAATTAAAAAATAATAATTTAACATATCATCCTAATTAATCATATTAAATATAATAAAAATTTCTATGGGATAAAATTTATCATATTACATATGATTAATCACAATTTTAATGTTGTCTACCATATGTGATCCAAAAGATCTTAGTACATAATTTTGCATAATTAAAGATGTTGTGGCTACTTTCTAATTATACAAATTATACAGATCACTAGTTATAATTCATATGTAGAAAATCATGCATACATATACAATAATATCCATAAAATTGATCAATTACCAAATTCAACATGGTGTAAACATAATTTTATCAAAATATTTAACAAATTTATGGTATAAACATAATTCATTCAATTATTCATGGTGGACGCCAAAGTGCTAAAAGAAAATCTTATAGAATGATACTAATTCATTAGCCGACATGAAAAATACTAGAAATCAAAATAACAATGATGAATCCTAAATATGCAAGCTAAACTGGGAAAAGCACATACATAATTCACAAAATCTAACTATGTGCAGAGGGAACAAATATTTGTTAGCCTTAAGACTACTCAAGTTAAACCAAATCATTCTCAACCTTTGAAAACATTTACACAATGACAAGCTATCGCAAGCCAATGATGCACCTAACAAAACCGGAGCAGTTCTCCAAAACAACAAAAGAAAATGTTCTCATTACCATAATAGTAATGGTTTCTATTTTCTACTTCTATGATACATAGGAATGCAACAAGATGTGAGAATGAAATCTCTTTCACCAAGTAGAAACTAGAAGTGAGCAATCTTCCTCAAACTACAAAGTGCAAAAATATTTTTTAAAAAATGCTATTTTCAAATTGCACCATCGTCAAAAACTACATCAAGATAGAGATATAACACTCCCATAACAAATGTAAGAAATAATTGTGAAAAAAAAAATTTGGATTGCACAAGTAATTAAAGTACAGAATGTGGAAGAAAATGGAACAAGAAATTCACATGCATAACTTACTAGAAATGCATAATTATTGAGCAAATGGAACTAACCTCTAGCCATTAATGCCTTTGATTAAACTTGTTCAAATTCTTCTTTCACACCGATGATCTACAACGATGGTGTATGCAACCTTCATGTGTCTGTAAAAGGGACTTAAACTACAATCTTACTATGATTTGTGGTGCCTTTGTTCTTCCATCAAGAAAACATTTATAGGTCAAGGGATTAGTTACCATAAGAGACCCAATGCCCACATATAAAAAATGTGTAACCAAATATGGAAACCACATTGATGCATTAACCAACTCATAAAAATGCACTAGTGGGTATGGTGGCCACTTTTATGCATTAACTAACCCATAAAATGCATTAGTGGGCATTGTGGCCACTTTTATGCGTTAACTAATGCATAAAGCACATTAGTGGGTATGGTGGCCACTTTCATGCATTAACTAATGCATAAATCACATTAGTGGGTAATGCATGCTACATCTATTCCACATCCATTATGAGTATAGCTCAATAAAATCAACCCAACATAATTATCAAAATTGGATGTAACAAGAAACTAGAAGCTTCCCCTTATCATGAACACTAGATGAAAAGTTTCTTCACTATGTCTTAACCTCTCAATTTATATTTAAAATGCATGCTACTATTATTATTTGGGAAATAATTATTAATGAGAAGCATGTGCTATTTCCCAAACAAATTATTATCCAAAGTCAACATTATGACAAATAATTGTTACCAAAAATCTATTTATGTATGTGGAGCCTCATTGGAAGTAATGCAATGTAATTCTAAGCACATATGTAGGTTAGTTAGATAACAAGTACTAAAACAATTATGGTTAAATATGAAAGAAAAAAAATTACTTATAACATATTAGAAATAATAAGCTAGATTCAAAAGTTTCCTATCTTATAGCTAAAATTATAATCAGATCTTGCACCTTGATCAAGAAGCTTCGTTTGAGTTCACATGGACATAAGATAGAAAGTGGGAAATGGATTAATCTTCCTAGAGAAGAATGCACATGCAAGTTTTGTGAATTAGTAGCTATTGAGGATGAGTAGCACATTTTTCTTATTTTTCCTTTAACTTATTATCTTCTCCAAAAATATAATATTATAGAAAAATGATTGTATGATTTATTTTTGTTACATATAATGATACTTAGCCACTTTGTTGATTTTATTTTTATTTTTCATGAGATGAATGCACTTTGTATCCAATAGATCATATTTAATCTATAGACATAGTAAAATCTTCAATTTCAACTTAAAATAAATCAAATAGAAGTTTATAAAACATATAACAAGAAAATATCATATAGAAGTTTTGTTGGAATATTACAATTTTATCTTAAGTGTTTAGTTTGAATGAAATAAGAAAAACATGATGCTCATCCTCAACATCTCCTGAACCACATAGGATACAAGTGTGTTCTTTTCTAAGAAGTTGCATCCATATTCCACTTTCAATTTTAATATGATATTAACTAAAATGATGCTTGTTGATAAAAATGCTATATCTTATTAGAAGTGCAACTAATAGATAGTAAACTTTTGAGTCTAATTACTCATGCAATTCAAATAAAAATTTTTCTTCCCTTCTACATTGAACCATATCTTTATTAGAAGTTTAGAACCTACTTGATGAGTGATGAGGTACCCCTACACCCAACCATATGAATCACTAAGTATTATGCATGATCCAGTTGAATTCTATGGACCTATAGTTATCTAATGTACTAGCTCTTCTAGGAAGTGAAATGAGTGTTGAGAATGTTCATTGTCTTCCCATCTATACTTGTGAGGCTCGTGGGTATGGTTTGAGTGTAATTGAGATATATGATTTTTTTTATAATTTTATGTTTTATAGATGTAATTACCTACAACAAGAATAAAGATTAGAGTAACTTAAAATCTAACTTGTTTACTGCCTATCTTGCCTAACACATGTAATCATCCCACATTCTTGAACACATCTTGAATAGATATAGTGCTATTGGGCTACCAAATGTTAAGCATTGCTAGGTTACCAAGTACTATATGTATGCTCAAAGTGGTTGTGCTTGTGTTCATTAAAAGCTGGAAATAAATTGCTTAATTCAAATACATTAAAGTAAAGAGAAAAAAAGTAAAATGCATCAAAGAAAATATTAATCTATTCTCAGTGTTGCAAGGATTGTCAAAAGAGCCTATTTTATTCCTATCACACTGCTACACTGAGGTACATCAATGCTCAAACAAAGAATTGTATACACTTAGACTTCTTCTGTGGGCACTTAGAAAATATCTAGCTCTAAGGAAAAAAAATGGTAAGAGCTTCGCTACTTTGATTGAAAACTAACTTAAAAACTATGCAAAAACTAGAGCCCAGGCATTATATTTATAGGCCAAGATATGTTCCTTGACGTTACATACGTGACATCACATCCAGACCCTAACATTGCATACCTGATGTCATAGGCATTGGAAAAAAATTATTCATCATATCCCCATGATTGAATGAAAACTCATCCTTAAGTGACGAAGAGGAGGAACAAGTTCTGTACAACATAATATATTGGATAGGTATGGGATTGTTGGCTAACATATGGACTAACTCAAATGGAACAACAGACTCTAAGTGCCCAAGTGTATGGAGTTACAATTTTTACAAAATGGGGTGTTCATGATAAGAGAAGTGAACACCCTACATAACACTAACATCCAACACCTCTTGGTAGTAGAAGAATGAGAGGGAAGAGTTCCTACAATCACGAATGATTTCCATTGTGTGGTACTAATGCATCATCCTTGGTGAAGATAGTCCCACTTCTAGTGTATGCTTCTTACTACAATCACAAGAAAATCATGAATTAGTATGCAATGTGTAACATATAACTGTTATATGCCTTGTCTCATTAGTGGTTACACTTAGCTAAGTTGTGACTATGGTAGATTGATTCTTTTAGTAGTGATAGTAGGAAGGTTGACAAGTAAGATATAATGGATAAGAAGTCTATTAAATTTGAAAAATTTTAACACAAGGAAATAATTGAAGAGGGTAAAATAATTCAAAATAATAAAAAGGAAAGTTCACTAAAAACTATTGTGAAGATGTGCATAATTGGATGGCATTGATGAGGTAAACAAAAAGAATTTGATTGTAAAAGTATTTAAGTTTAAAGAACTTAACTAACCAACTAGAAGATATGCAAGTGGGTCCTTCCCAAAGTAGGCATAGGCCTTTTATGCCCTTACATAACTTTAAACCAAGGATTTTGTGGGCTCCATGGATGATTAATGGTTATCTAAGGTTAAGTATAGAAACCTAGAAGAAACTAACTAAGAATTTTGACACATCAAACTAGGAAATCGAACTAAAACATGAAACTGATAGTGAGGTGAGATATGGAAAGTATAGATGAATGTGAAAGAATGGAATGGAGTTCCTAATTATGATCACATGAAGTCCCTTGTGGATTTTGTGGTTAAATGACTTGATAGGATCCATCTTTAGTACATACCAAAACCAACCATATTTAGTGACTTCTCATCGACATTCTAAGACTAGTCCATCCCCTACAATACAAGAGTGCTCCCATAAAAAAACCACTATTCCTTATTAGAGAAGGAGTAGGAAGTGAGGAAACACCTTAGTTAGAGGGGACTAGTCCCACAACTAGTGCTTATAGCTTGTTTATTTTGTCTAAGTGGTATGCTTTGAATTTCCATTAATGATATTTTTTTTGAAATGGAAACAACACCATGTAAAGACACATACATTTATTTTGTCCAAGGGGTGTGCTTTAAATCCTCATAATTTTTTTTTATGAGAACCATATCATGCAAGGATTTATGCATTTATTTTACCCAGGGGGTGTGCTTTGAATCCTCATCATTTTTTTCTAATGAGAACCACACCATGCAAGGACTTAAAGTCACAAATTTATTAAAGTTTTATTAATGAAAAAGGGACTACACATTTCCAAAATAAGGAAAACCATAGAGTTTGTGGATGGATAGATGTTATGGACTTACTGCCTATTGCATGAAAAAGAAACCAAGTCCTAATTATCTGTAACAAAATTCAAAGCCAGAAACCAAATACCAAGAATCAAATAACAAAAATAGTACATACTACCATCAAGTAACACATTACCAATGTACCTAGCACTTATTAATAAAAAGTTAGAAAATCACACCAAATAAAAGAAAATATAAAAGAAATTGTAAAATATTTCAGAAATAGAAAGTGTATTAATGATGGTGTAAAACAAAAATTAGAAAAAATTAATAACATAAAAGCAAAAATATGTAAAATAAAGAATGTGTAAAAAAAAGTTGTAAAACAAAATAGTTGAAAAAATGAAGAGCCACTTATATGGTTAGCAAGGTTGGCCATCTCCCCCATGAATAAGTTGAAAGGAGATCTGAAATATGGAGTGTGGTTGTCCATCTAATGAGGAGATTGTTGTGTTGGCTAGCATATTCTCATGGAAAGGTTTGATTTTTTGAATGTTGACTAGCTATTTTTTGTATGGGCTCTCAGGCTTGTAGATCATCATGGCCCTGGAAGGAAAAGTCTCATAAATGACATAAGGTCCTTCCCACAACATTTGGAACTTAGTTCATTGAGGTACATGTGTGGGGTTCTAGTAGAGAACCTTATCTCCTAGTTGAATTTTAAATTTTCTAATTGTTAGGTCATGATGCCTTTTGTTATAAGGCTTGTGCAACTCATTAGATGATAAGGCTACTAATCAATTTTTATATAGCAAGTTTAGATTCATTAGTTGTTCTTTTTAATCTAAACTCAAGTCAAGGTCAAGGTCACAAGCTATTGAAACTGTATAGATTTTGGATTGAATAGAAAGTGTTGGTAATTTTTTGTACATGAGCTCATAGCGAGAGTAGCCTATAGGAAATTTCTATGTTGAGTGGTAGGCCCAAAGGGCATCATTGAGTTTTGTGCTCTAGTCTTTCTTATACTTGCTAATAGTTCTTGTTAGAATCCTTGTAATTTTCTTATTGGTAACCTTAGCTTGACCCTTAGCTTGGGGATGGTAAGGAATTGTAAGTTTATGTTCAACCCCCAACCATTGCATGAGCTTCTGAAAAGTAGTGCTTATAAAATGAGTTCCATTATCAAAAATCATTGCACATGGCACACCAAACCTATTTTCAATGTTTTCTTATACAAACCAAGCAATAGTAGAGGATGTATAGTTAATGATGGCTACTACTTCTACCCTTTTTGTACAATAGTTAATAGTGAATATGATGTACGTCTTTCCATTTGACATGGATGTGATGGAACCCATGAAGTTAATGCCCCAGATGTCAAAGGTTTCTAGTGGTTGAATCCATTGTTGAGGTCCATCTATTTGAGTAGTTATTTCACCATCTTGTTGGCATTGTACACAAGAGAAAATGTAATGGTGAGCATCCCTAAAGAGTGTTGGCCAGTCGTACCTTGCCATTAAGAGTTTAATGGCCATGCATCTTCCAACATAGTGTCCTCCACAAGGACCTTCATGAGCATCTTGGAGAACACACAATTGATCAGCATCAGGAACACACCAACAAACTAGGCCATTGGCACATACTTTGTAGAGGTGTCTATTGATTTTCATGAAGTGCTTTACCTGGTGAAAAAATCAACTATTTCTTCCTATAGTCCAACCCTTCTGGCATATCCTAAGTAAGGAGATAGGTGAGAATGCCATCATATCATTTTGGCTCATTAGGCATTTGTTTAGTTATAGCCCCAACAAAGAGGAGTTCGTTAGGGAACATGTCAAAGAGTTGGCTTTCTTTCTCTTTTTTGTTCCATCATAACCAAGATAAGTGATCAAGGACAACATTCTTAGTGCCCTTTCGATCTACTATTGTAAGATCAAATTCCTACAAGATTACTAGCCAACATATGACATAGGGACTCACCATTGGCTTATTCATTAGGAAGTGGACAACATTGTGATCAATGTGCACAAACACCTTGTATCCAAGCACATAATTCTTGAACATCTCTAGAGAAAACACCACTACCATCAATTATTTATTTGTGGTGATGTAGTTCAATTGTCCACCCACAATGCTTTGGCTAGCTCAGTGGATGTAATATGGTTGTTTCTTGTCATCTAACTACATCAGCACAGCTTCTAAGGTATAATTTGATGCATCCATCATGATATGAAATGGCCTAGACTAGTCAAGTTCTTGTAGGATTGGATTTTCTACAAGCTTCTCTTTTAGTTGCTAGAATGCTTTCTCACATTTTGTGGTCTAAACAAAACAAGCATCTTTCTTTGTTAGCTCGACCAATGATTTTGCAATCTTAGAGAAATTATCTATGAATCATTGGTAGTAGTCAGTATGTCCAAGGAATGATCGAACATCTTTAATTGTTTATAGCTAGTGGGTTATTCTTTGGATGATCCTTATTTTTTTAGGATCCACCTCAATTCCTTCTTATGATATTATGTGCCCCAATACAATGCCCTCTTGGACCATTAAGTGACTTTTCTACCAATTGAGCAGCAAGTTAGTTTTGACACATTATTTCAAAACTTGCTCAAGGTAGTCCAAGGCTTGCTCAAATGTAGTTCCATAGGTGGAGAAGTTATCCATGAAGACTCCCACACCACTATAAATCTAGTCTTGAAAAATGCTAAGGACCAAGCATTGAAATGTGGCAAGAGTATTGCATAGATGAAATGGCTTCTTGTGATATGAAAAAATCCCATAGGGACTCATGAATGTTGTCTTTTCTTGGTCTTCCAATGCAATTTGAATTTGGTTATAGCCACTACAACCATATAGAAAGCTGTAGTAACAATGCCTAGATATTGTGTTGAGCACTTGATCAACAAATGAGAATAGAAAATGGTCCTTGAATGTTTCCATATTCAATAGTTGAAACACAATGTAGATCCATCATTTTCCACCTTTCTTTGGCGCAATTACAAATGGGCTAATCCACTTGCTATCTACAATGGAATAAATGAACTCTCCCTTGAGAAGTTGCTCAATTTCCTCCTTGATGATCTACTTTAGCTTGGGGTTCAATTGCCTCTGTGGCTATCATTTTGGCTTTATGGCTGGGTCAATGTAGATGTGATGCTAGAATATCCTAGTATCAATCCCTATGAGTTCAAGATATGACCAAGCAAAAGCTACTGACCATCTTTCAACTACCTTCAAAAATATCCTTTTCTATTCTAGAGCAACTTTTGCATTGATTATAATCAACTTCTTATTTTTCAAAAGCACATATTCCATTCTGGCCAGTAGTGTTTTTAGTTTAAGGCGATCTTTCTTGAATTTTTTAGAAATTTCCAACTCTCCCTAGTGAGTATCATCATTTGTATCATTAGAGAGTTATTGATTGATGAGACGCGATATTGCATGCACTGCGATATTGCGTATGTGATATCACAGCCATTGCGATATCGAGTCATCCCCTGCGATATTGCGTACGCGATATCACAGTCTGCTGCCAAATCTATAAATAAGAGGTGGCACTCCCCTCATTTCCCATCCTAGGCTTTAAGTAGGGAAACTCTAGCAGTATGACCACTCCAGAGATAGAATATTTTCCATGTGCCTATAGTAGGAGTCCCCAAGTGAACGGTTCTTTATTCAAGCAGCTTTGTACCTGAATGCAAGTTGTGTACGGAAATAAATACAAGTTTTGTGGATAAACCTTGCAATGCATGGAATAGGTTTATTACTTGTTATTTATTACCTGTTATTTATTACTTGCATTAGCATAGCATGAGTATGACTTGGTTACAAGCATTGACGAATGTGTACGGCTAACCAAGAAATCGACTACTCATCGCGATTAGTCTCTCTCACCCTCAACTCCTAGAATAAAGAATGAGTACGACTTGATTACGACCATCTATGGGTGTGTATGGCTAGTCAAGGAATTGGCTGCTCATTACGTTTAGGCTAGTTAAGTGCCTCAGTACGACCACTTCGAGCACGTGCGTTACGTGTGGTGATCCCAGTAACGATTAGTGTTTGGTAGCCACAGTTGCATAGTTCAGGGTGTGTATGGTAAGTGGGAACAGATGGTGACACTAGCTAATTTAGACTTAGGTCCTTAGTTAGAGTTAGTTATCTTTCTCAACCCTTCACCCTTTAGCATAGGAGAAAAACCATAAAAGACCATAAAAATCATATACCTCAGACTTAACCATACACTGTGACAACAACAAGTAAGTCTGGGAAGATAATGAATGATAAACCCCAAGTGTTCCATGGGATGTTTAGGCATTTATTTTGTGGAGTTCGACCGGATCACATGTGCTACACTCATTTCGTATGGTTGAGTGTAGGGGTACCTCGCCACTCATCATCGGTGTCGTTGCTGTGGACTAAGTGTTTGTACGCCAAATAGAGCATAAGGGATATCACTCACATCGTTGTGAGCCTTAACGAACCTTCGGGTTAATCAAGAGAAAAATTTATATAATGGTGAATTAGCACACAAATAAAAATGCGTTCTTCTCATAAGAACAACTCACCACCTAAGGACCACACATGAGACAGTCGGCAAGATAAAACACATAACCAAAATCAGCCAAGTCCTAAAGAATATAAGATGACATATACTCATCTCGATGAGTATATTTCCAACTTTACTTTTATTATCCATTAGGATGAATAGCTGTGGTGGAGAGATTTGCAAGGTAACATTGTGTTACCCCCAGATCGATCAATCTCTCACATGCTTTTCCATACCTTGGCATANAGAAATAGGAGATGAGAAACCCCTTATCTCAGGTTCATTAGCAAATGATGTTCCCACTCCTAACGATGATGAGAAGGTTGGGTATCAGAACCTACAATCAATGATACATAAGATTGGTTCTAATGCTCGTGAACAACAACTGTTCATAGAGGGAACAACCACTCACGCTAAGGATAGGCACTTAGATCATCACCACGATTAGGACCGTAGCAGCCAAAGAGAAGGCAAGAAACATCGTCATGGCGATGGTTCGCCTTCTTCTTCCCCTTCTTCTTCCCCTTCTTCACATCACTCACCCTCTCCTTCCACATCTAGGTGCAACCACCATGAACATAAAGGTGAGGATAAAAGTAAAAAGGATGAAAGACCTTGACAGAAAGGTCAAGAGAGAGGACAAGGGCAAGGACATAGGGAGAGTAGGGAACAACGAAGACATCACAGGCATCATGAAAGAGATGAGCATGACAAGCCCCTACTTGCAACCCGAAGTATGCTTGACATAACGGAGGCAATTAGGATTTCCACAAGGCACTTAAAGGATAGCCAGATCAAGCGATTAGACATGAACAACATCCCACGATTTGAAGGAGGATAGAATGTTGATCCGCAAAATCATTTACAGGCATTCCATAATGCCTGCACCTTGCAGAATATAGAAAATGAGTGGCAGAAGCTTAAGTTGTTCCCAAGGACACTCACTAAAGAAGTAGAGAGCTGGTACCGGTCCTTAGAATCAGAAACCATTAGGAGGTGGAGTACACTGCTAGAACTATTCAATGAAAAGTATCAAATGTACTCCAAAGTGTCCAATTTGCATAAGCAGATCCAAGGCTGGAAGCAAGGTATACATGAACCCTTGGATGCTTCCATGGCCTACTATTATACATTGTTACATCATTGCTTAGGCCATGGGTATGCTCAGCGGGATCAACTTTGCCACATCGTGGATGGGCTAAGGAATGAAACTAGAAGAACCCTTGGAACTTATGCCCAAGGGAGACTCTCACAACTTAGAGCCCATGAAGTACGTAGCTTGTTGGAGCAAGTAGCAAAAGAAGAGGATGAGCTACGCAAAAGGGAAAGTGCAAAAGAGTACAACAGTGATCCCTCCCTTCGAAAGAAGGAAGTGAAATTTTGTGATGAAGAGGATGAGTCACCAATCAAAGAGTTGGTGAATCAGAAAACTTTGCCAATCCAAAAATTAACAATTGAGGTATCAGTCAATGTAGACCAAATGTGGGATTCCTTAGACTCAAGAATTGAAACATTCTTGAAAATTGTAGAAGAGTCTAACGTTGAACAAAGTAGTGATAAAGGTAAGAAAAAGTGGAGAGATTTAAGCCCCGCACATAACAAGGGTACGAGAAAAATCACTAAATCCAATGTGGTTGTGGATTCGGATTCAGACGATGACGGTGGATGTGAGATCTGCCATTATGACCATCCTAAGGGATGTTGCCCCATCATCTCACACCTACAGGAGTCTGGGGTGTATGAGCTTAATCCAAGACTCAACCAACGGCAAACAACCCACAGGTTACCTTATCCACAAGGTAACCCAAGGTAGTTCCACCAACCCTTAATGTATTATCCAAGTGGAAATCCATCATAGCCCATCAGACAACATCAGCAGTGGCAATACCCACAGTCATGGGGGATGCCACCACCAACACAACAGTACCCTTACCGGTAGCCCGATCCTTATGGATATTATGTGCAGTAGTTGATTTCTCCAAATGACTCTATGAGTCACACAACCCCCAACTGTCACTACCAAGTTCAAAAGTACTTCTGAAGAACTCCTTCTCCTCTGGGAGACATCTCACACTCATCCCATCCTCCTAATTTATCTACACCTCTTCCACCACAAGTAGTTCCCATAACACCTCCTGCTTCAACAATGCAAGGGGAACTTCCTCCTCAACCATAGCAATGTCACGCTACGAGAGCTATAAATATCCAAACTACTGATGGTTCTGACAACTGTAAAAAGAGAAGACCTTACTTCAAAATCAAGAGCCTAGACAAACTCTAGAAACAAAGAGCGGTTGAGGCCATGTACACTCCTCCACCATCTAACCCTTTGGAGCACCCTTCCGTCCAAAAGTAGAGCGTAACGCATACGGTTATGTTAATGCATACCGTAACTGACTGGATCAAGGTGGGACACCTTCCCAGGAAACTAACTGATCCTAGGAGTCCCTTAATCTATTTGTAGATTGCCAGAAATAAACCACATAGGGCTCTTCTTGACTCAGGTTCTGGAGTCAACTTAATTTCACGAGAGATGTATCACGCCTGGAACCTAGCCCAACTCAAGAAGAGCAACATCCAACTAGAGCTGGTAGACTAGTCCATCACCATTCCCTTGGGATTGGTGGAGGACATCATTACCACTGTGTGTGGTTTGTCCTACCTAGCTAATTTTCTAGTTGTTGAAGTGAACAACAATGAAGGGGACTTCTCGATTATAATGGGAAGGGCATGGCTTAGTACAGTAGACACATGCCCTAGGATCCGCGATCTTTCCTTGGAAATCTCTAAGATAAACATTTGTGGAAAGATTGAGAAGAGGAAAGTTCCATGCATCACATACAGTGATTCATCGGGTGATGACATGGAGGAAATGTCTCCATGTAATAGGTGTGCCCTTGAAACTTTGCAACAAAGATGCCTGTATGTAGCAACCACACAAGAAGTAGTAGACACCCCATGGTTGACAGCTAGAAGGAACAGAGAAATGTGCATGGAACGAATTGAGAAAACCCATGCCAACAACGAAGACATAAACACATTGAAATATGAGCGTCGCCAGCTTCCACCCCTCAACCTAAGAACATCAGTTGGGAGAAGTTGGGCACTTCTACAAAATTCAAACAAACGCTCATTATTTCGGATCTCTCCCTTACAACTCAGTCATGGGGGAGATGGCCACCTATGCTAATCATATGGGGCCCTCAGTTCTTTTAAGTTTTTTTTACATGTTTTTTTTTACAACATTTTTGCTTTACACATTTTTGTTTTACACGTTTTTGTTTTACCAATTTCTTTAACTTTTCTAGTTTCTATTTTACAACATTGTTATACTTTTCCAATTTTTGTGTGTGTGTGTGTTCCACCATGTAAGTTTGTCTCATAATAAGCATTTTTCATGATGATATGAATTGTTTTCATATTGATTGCTAATGTTTGGTTTTTACCTTTAAGTCACAATGTTGATACTAAGATATGTTTCTTTTCATATGGCGAGCAATGAGGCCACTTCATCCATCCATCCACCAATTTCTATGGTTTCTCTAGGCTTGGAAATGTACAGTCCCTTCTTAATAAGAACTTAAAAGAATTGGTGACTAGGCATTTCTCAAACTAAGAAAGGACTCAAGGATTGAAAAGTGTTTGACTTAAAGGGAACTTGATGCTTTTGTGTTGGTCATTCTCTTGGGTGCTTGAATGTTTCTTCTTGAGTTTTCTTGTCATTCCAATGTTACCCAGTTATTGGAAGCTAAGATAATAAACATAAGAAGTCTTTGCATGGTGTGGTTCTCATGCATAAAAATACAAAACCCAAAAAAAAAAAAAACAAAGTGAGAATTCAAAGCACACCCCTTAGATGAAATAAACTTGGGCTACAAGAACTGGTTATGGAACCAAAAGTGTTCCCTCTAACTAAGGCCCTTCTAACTTCCCATTCTCTCCTTTGTTTCGTCGGAATGGTGGTGGCTCTTGGAGAGTGCATTCTTGTTATCCAAGTGGATGGTTTAACCAAATGCATTGATGCAAAGTCACTGGATGTGGTTGGTTTGAGGCTAGAGTTGGAATGAGATTTGCCAAGTCACATTAATCATAAAACACGCAAGGGGCTATACACCACCTTGTTCTTGGGATTCCATTCCATTCTCTTCTCTCCATCCTTCTCTCCATTGTTCACCTCATTGCTGGTTGTATCATTAGTGTATATATTTTGGTTGATGCATTTTTTCTCTTTTTGGTAAATGCTTGTGGTTCAAACTTTAACTCTTGTTCCAAATGACATTCTCAGGGCCTACGAACTCTTTGAATGTGGGTTTGTCAGGGCACTAATGGCATGAGCCTACTTTGGGGAGGACCCACTGACATTCCTATTTGGAGCATCCATTAGCTTCTTTTCCCTAACATTTTGCAATTAATTTAATTTTTTTCATTTCCATCTTGACATCCATTTTATCGATGCCATCGTTGTCCCTTTTTATCTATCTTTCTTACTCTTCTTTCTCCATTCTAATGCTACCAGAGGTTCGCGATTAGTCATGGGGGTACGAGGACTGATTTTTTTCGATTTTCTCCTAGCCCTAAAATTTTTTTATTTTCTTTCTAACCCCTACACCTTTGGTAGTCACCCTTAATCTATTCCTAGATCCATATCAACCATACCACAACCTAGCCAATGAGTTTACACCGAAGCAAGGTATCAATTGCATGATGATTCAATTACCCTTGCTAATATATGATTGTATTGTATGTGCAGATGGCGGACATGCAACAACGGATTGGATCTAGAGCAAACACATGAAATGGAGCAGTGTTGAAGCAGCTATGCAAGGAGCAATATCGATAGTGCACTTATGGATGGACAACGAAGGCGCAATCTTGGCATTGGCAGCAGCTCCACTTCTTTCTCTCTCTTTCTTAGCTACCAACAAAGACCTAATGTCATTGTAATAAGGTTTTCACCCTTGTTGTCATGAACACCAATTTTTTCAAGTCTTGTAATAATGATCCGTTCACATATCATCCCATTAGTTCCATTCCCCTCAATAATTCCATACCTTCTCGATGTTATTGTAAGGAACTCGAGGACGAGTTTTCATTCAGTCATGGGGGTATGATGAGACGTGATATTGCATGCACCGTGATATCATGTATGTGATATTGTGGCCATCGCAATATCACATCCCATGCAATATCGTGTATGCAATATTGCGTCGTCCCTTGTGATATTGCGTACACAATATCGCAATCCACCACCAAATCTATAAATAAGAGGCGACACTCCCCTCATTTTCCATCATAGGCTTTAAGTAGGAAAACCCTGGTAGTTTGATCACTCCAGAGACAGAATATTTTCCATGTGCCTCCAGTAGGATTCCCCAAGTGAATGGATCTTTATTCGAGCAGCTTTGTACCTGAACGTAAGTTGTGTACGGCAATAAAGACAGGCTTTGTGGATAAACCTTGCAGTGCATGGAATAGGTTTATTACTTCATATTTATTACCTATTATTTATTACTTGCATTAGCATAGCATGAGTACGACTTGGTTACGAGCATTGACGAATGTGTACAGCTAACCAAGGAATCGGCTACTCATCGCGATTAGTCTCTCTCACCCTCAACTCCTAGAATATGGAATGAGAACGACTTGATTACGAGCATCTACGAGTGTGTACGGCTAGTCAAGAAATCAGCTACTCATTACATTTAGGCTAGTTAAGTGCCTCAGTACGACCACTTTGAGCACATGCGTTACGTGTGGTGATCCTAGTAACGATTAGTGTTTGGTAGCCATAGTTGCATAGTTTAGGGTCTGTATGGTAAGTGGGAATGGATGCTAATGCTAGTTAATTTAGACTTAGGTCCTTAGTTAGAGTTAGTTAGCTTTCTCAACCCTTCACCCTTTATCATAGGAGAAAAACCATAAAAGATCATAAAAATCATATACCTCGGACTTACTTAACCATACACCGTGAAAACAAGTAAGCCTAGGAAGACAACGAATGATTAACCCCAAGTGTTCCATCGGGCATTTAGGTGTTTAGTCTATGGAGTTTGACTAGATCACATGTGCTACGCTCGTTTCATATGGTTGAGTGTAGGGGTACCTCACCACTCATCAGTGATGAACTTACTCTAGTTCATTCATGCTTATGACATATGCACATTTCAAGCTCTCAGTTGGTTCTATGTAGAGTGTGATGCTTTCAAAATCAATGGTCAACCATTGGGTTCCCTCCTATTTTGTGGCTACTACATACAGACAGCTTTGGATTTTTGCTTCTAGGGTGGTTGCTAATCTTGCCTTTCCTGATAGTCATTTCATTCATTTCAATCATCTTCATCACAGTCTCACCTACTATGGTCATGGTCAGAGCCAATAGAAGAAGATGATGCTGAAGGGGAAGAGGAAGGAGAACTAGCACTATCATGATGCGTACTTCCACTTCTTCAGCAATCATGACCATGATCACAATCTTGCTTCTTGTTTGCATCTCTATCCTGACTTGCCCCTCTAGATCATTCTTTTCCATATGATCCCTTATTACTAGAACTAAGATTTTGAATTTCAAATTGCAAGTTCTGGTTTTGACCTCCATCATCAAAATCAAAGAGAGGATTTTCATTAAATGAAAAATCCCTAGAGAAGGGTTCCCCACTAGCTTGTTTGTGCAACAGGAGTAGAGATTCATTAAGTCATTTTCCTTTCAAAAATTTGTAGCATTGCTCTAGCTATCAATCCCATAGACATTATGCTTCAATGGGATGATAGTCCCCGGTGTTAGTATCTTCCATGATATACTTCGCATGGTGGTCTTGAAGACCACATTGTGTAAGCATTTGGTAGAGCATTATAGGAATAGCTCAATCAGGTGGTAGCTATTCATCCTAGTGTAAGATGAAGTTGAAGTTTGGTACATACTCATCAATATGAGTATATACAATTTGATATTGTTGATGCACTAGCTAATAAGATTTATCAGTCTAGGATCGTGAATCACTCCTGTGAGAAGAAGACATTTTTGATTAGCAAAATAAAAATCACAGTGTGCTTTTGAGTATTTGTTGGAGTAATTGTAAGATAAGATATGACTCTTAGGTTCACTTCAATGATTTAAATACTATTCATTGGGTCCCTGACAATGATGCCAATGATGAGTAGTGAGGTAACCCTATGCCTAACCATACGAATCACTAAGCCGTTATGTGTGATCCAATCAAATTCCATGTAACTATAGTTATCTAATGCACTAGCTCTTCTAGGAACTGAAATGTGCATTGAAAAAATTCATTATCTTTCCAACTACACTTGTGAGGCTCACAGGTATGTTTTGAGTGTAATTGAGGTACATGATTTTTTATCGTTTTATGTTTTATAGATGTAATCGCCTACAACAAGAATGAAAAGTAGAGTAAATTAAAAGCTAACTTGTTTACTACCTATCTAGCCTAACACAAGTAACCATCCCACTTTCTTGAACACATTCTCAACACATATAGTGTTGATGGGCTACCAAACGTTAAGTATTGCTAGGTTACCAAGTACTATATGTATGCTTGAAGTGGTCATGCTCGTGTTCATTAACAATTGGAAAGAAATTGATTAATTCAAATGCATTAAAGTAAAGAGAAAGACAGTAAAATTGATCAAAGAAAATATTAATCTATTCTCAGTGCTACAAGGATTGTCAAAAGAGTTTGTTTTATTCCAATCACACTGTTGTGCTCAAGTACATCAATGCTTAAACAAAGAAACACACACACTTAGACTCCTTCTGTGGGCACTCAAAAAATATTCTGACTTTGAGAAGAATAAATGGCAGCAACTTCACTACTTTGACTAAAAAATAACTTTAAAACAATGCAAAAATTAGAGCCCAGTTGCTATATTTATAGGCTAGGATATATGCCCTGATGTCATATAGGCCAGGATATATCCAAACCCTGACATCACGACCATTGGAAAATGGTGATTCATCATTGCTCTAAACCAGCTTATAAATATAGTTTAGATTACTTTGTATCCACTATAATAAGATATTTCAAGTCTTAAACCATTCTATCTTTTGAAAACACCATCCTTGCCTTTTTTTAGAATTTCCTTAGAAATTTGATCATATAGAATTTTTGTCAATTTTTGAGTATCAAAAATAAATTGTCAAATACCTTTTTCTTCTAGAGAAAGTATACTACACTCTAACACAAGCATGAAATAAAATGTTTGTAATTTTACCTTTAATTCATAAAGTTAAAATATCTTCTATACACTTTCAATGGCATTCCAATTTCTAGTTCTAAGACATAGTTTTCAAACTGTGTAGGCATATAAGATAATATCATGGATGGCTATTTCAATGATTTATTTTTATATCTTCCAAAACCAAAATTCAAATGTCCTACATTTTATTTTAATTATATAAAAAACTTTTATTCCTCCAACTATACTATCCTTTATGTATTTATCTAATATATAATCATTTACATATTAAAGATCAAGTATTTAAAAGTATGACATCTCATTCTTGGATGAAAATGAATATGATCATTCTTTGCATAAATTCATTGTGTAGTGAAAAAATAATTTAGATCACTTGCGTAACTTACAAAATGTTAATGAATGAACATGGAATTGAAAAGAAAATAACAGTGAAAACTTTATTAATAGAATGGTTGGCTACATTATTAATGACCCTACAGTATCTTCCTATAATACTTAGGACCTTAAAGGCAATCTACCATTACCACCATAGTTAGGCCATTAGTCTAAAGGGATGATCATTCCATTCTTTTCCTACCTCACCTAGCTCTCATCAATTGCTAATATGGCTTTGTAACTCCCTAATAATATAACTTTTAAGCCCAACTTTAAATGTCACAAGTTAAACCCTTTCCTAAGGGGTACTGTGAATAGTTACAACTCCTCATAAGAAGCTACCCTTCTTTCAAAGGTTAATTACATGATTAGTAATACAATTTCTCCCTTAACAAGGGATGGGATGTTACAATCTACTCCCTTAGAATCCAGCTTGTACTTGGGTGTTTCCTTTATATCCAATTATTCAATAATTACATCCTTGCTATGATCCTTATTTTTAGCTCCATTATTATCTATACATACAAAAACTATGAAATAATTTCTTACTATCATCTAATAATAAATATAATTTATTACTCAATATCATGATGATCAAAAAGTTGACGGTAGGTGTTGAGAATAAACTTCCTATTTTTTCCAGTTTTTTCTACAATAGTTAGATCATTGGATGAGTACTTTGCTAATGGTTTTATTGTGAAGCCTATTTATTCTTTGATCCTTAATTGTCATTGTTTTCACCTCAAAGCTTACATTAGATCTTAGGGGTAAGGTATTCCAATATAGCACATAAGGCACATCATTCTTATGGAACTTCTTAAGTAAACTTACATGGAAAACAATATGAATCTTTAAATTTTCTTGAAGACTTAATTGATAGGATACTTTGCCAATTCTTTCTAAAAATTTAAAAGGTCCATAGTACCTTAAAGCTGACTTAGTATATCTTCCTAGCTTAAGCTAACTCCTAATGAGTTTTACTCTCAACAATACTTAATTCCAAATTTGGAATTCCTTCTTAAGATGATGTTGATTTGCATGTCCCTTATACTTATCCTGGGCTACTTGAAAATCCTATTTAACTCTTGGAATAATAATTTCCATGATTTTCATGTCTTCTTGTTTCCATTCTGCCCTTAAAGTTGGGTCTACCCAAGTTAGTAGTGTATGGAAATTCTATCCATATAAAAATTTGAATGATGTCTGATGTATTAATTCCCAATAATTATTATTGTAGGTAAATTCAACTAGATGCAAATAATTCTTCCATTTTTTGGTGTAACTTTGACATAGGTATATAGAATGTCTTTCCATATTTGATTGACACATTCTGTTTAGTCATATATTTTTGGGTGATATTCCATGCTGAATTTTAATTAGATCCCAATTTCCTTGAAGAAACTTTGACCAAAACTCAAAGATAAACTTATAATCTCTATCATATGAGATTGATTTTGGACACCAATGTAACTAAAATATTTCTTGAACAAATTTTTGGGCTACCTCTTTAGTTGTATTTGTAGATTTCAAAACTATGAAATGATTCATATTCAATAGGCAGTTAAATACCACCAAGATTAAGTCATTTCCTTTGATAGGTACTAGTAATCCCACAATAATATCTATGTAATGTCTTCTTATTTCCATGTTGATATCTCCAAAGGTTGTAATAATCCACTTAGTTTATTTTTTTGGCCTTCACTCTTTAGCAAGTTGGGTAATTTTTAATGTACCTGGATATATCATTCTTCATTTAAGACTAGAAATAAAACTTACATATCATCATATAAGTTATAATATATCTAGGATATCCAACGTATGGTATTTCATGGGCTATAGAAATAACTTAAGTTTCCAATTTCTTCTGGTGTACATACCCTCTATTCATTTATTAATAGACCATCTACGGAAAGGTGGTAATGAGGCTCAGAAGAAATATTAGTTAGAAGTCACTTAAAGGATATTCTTTTATCCATTCCTTAATCTTTTATTCTATAGGGGTTATCACAACACCTATCATCATATTTCACATTTGACTAAGGACATTAGTCATTATATTTTATTTTCCTAGAATATATTTAATCTCAAAACCATATTCAACCAATAATTCTATCCACCTTCATTATTGAGTATTCAATATGCATTACCTTTGTAAATATTCTAGGCTTCTATGATTTGTTTTTAGTATAAATATTTTATCATAAAGATAATGTCCCCAAATCTTTAAAGAATAAACAATTTCCAATAATTCTAGTTCATGGATTGAGTAATTTACCTCAACTCCTCATAATTTATGAGACTCAAAACATACCACTTTATCTTCTTATGAAAGAATTATACTGATTCATACTCCGTAGGCATCTGTAGATACTTTGAATGATATGTTTTCATTTGAGATTCTCAGGATAGGAATTGTTGTTAATAGCATCTTTATTCTTAGAAAAGCTCCCCTACCTTTTTCATAAAACTTAAACACACATATTTCTTGTAAGATATCAGTCTAGGGGACAACCAAGGTAAAATAATCTTCAATAAAACATTGGTACAAGTTTTTTAAGCCCAAGAAATGGTGAACTATTGTAGTATCTTTAAGTTCCATCTAGTCACAAACTACACTAACATTAGATGGGTATACTTGTAGTTCTTGCTTAGATACTATATGGTCCAAGCATGATACTTCTTCTTTAAAGAGTTCACATTTTCTTAATTTTTCCTTTAACTAATGTTACTTGAGGATTTTCATTTTAATTTTTAAATGTTTAACATGTTCCTCTCTTAACTTGGAATAGCCAAGTATATCATTCATAAGTATAATAACAAATTAATCAAGGTACTCTCAAAAGATATTATTCATCAATGTCATGAATGTTGTAGGTGTATTGATTAAGCCAAATGGCATCACAACAAACTCATACAATCCATACCTAGTTCTAAATGTTTTTTTCTCAATATCTTTCTATTTAATCCTTATTTGGTGATAACCAAATTTTAAATTGATATTAGAAAAATAACATGCTCTAGTAAGTTAGTCAAACAAGTCATTGATCATAGGTAAGGGATAGGTATTTTTAATTTTTACTTTGTTTAATGTCCTACAATCAATACAAAACCTTAATGTACCATCTTTCTTCTTAACAAATAAAATTGATGCATCCCAAGGTGAGACACTTTGGTTGAATCTATCCTTCTTCTAATAACTGATCTAATTGTAATTTTAATTCCCTTAATTCTAAAGTGCAAAATCTATATGTAGCCTTTGAAACTATTTCTATAATAGGAAAAATATCAATGGCATGTTCAATAGTTCTTTTATGTAGATAATTCCTAGGTTTTACCAAATACTAAATACTTATACTCTTTATGTTCTTTTAGAATCTCAATGTCAAAGAGTTTCTAGGGTTTAGTTACTTTTACAACCAACATAGTAGCACCCTTCTTGGGTAATTTTTAGCTTGCTAAACAATTATTATGTGAATTTTCTTTTCTATTCCTACCTCCCTTAGAACCACGACTCCACCAGTGGTTAGCACTTTTAAAACATGGGTTTCAAAATGATCAAGAATATCAAATTTTTTCAATAAAGATAGTTCTAAGCTTGCATCAACATCTCCTAATTTAAACTCAAATAATTCACCAAGAAAAGGAATATCTTGTAGGATAAAACTAATTTCTCCATACTTGGTGTGCTTACTTATTATCGTTCCATCTGCAAGTTCTATTTTAACAACTTTCTTAGAAGATAAAATTAAATTTAATGGATTAAATAATGTTAATGAAATAAAATTATCACATGGTCCACTATTAATCAAAAATTTAGTCTTTTAACCCTTAATTTATCCTTCAAAAATGAGTAATGAAAATTGAAATTTTCTCACACTTGACTTTGCTAATGCTAAAATATTCTTCATTGTGGTTGTAGTAGTAGTTTGAATATTTCCTTTGGCCACATTTTTATTGGGTGTTTTTATTGTTATATTGATTATTTCTTTGTATTATTACTCATAATTTTGGACAATTCCACTTAAAGTAATCTTTATCACAATCGAAGCATCCATATCAATTTTTCTTAGTGGGTTCCTCTTCTACTATTCCTTGTTGGAGGGTTGTAGTTCATACTTGATTTGATTCCTCATTATCCTTACTAGTTATATGTTCTTCATTAATTGTTGGGGGATTATGTGCACATTTCTAGGGATGTAGTGGTGTAGGTAGTCCACCAATGAACTTTAAGGCCAACTCTCCTTCATTCTAGTGGCTTACATAGTAAGAGAGGTCATAGAATTCCTTATAGTAATCACACATAGATTGTCTTCCCAATCTTAATGAGTCAAATTACATCTTACATTCCTTGAGGAAAGAATATACTACAAATTCTTATTCAAAATCTTCACAAAATTTGAGCCAATTTGTAATCAAGCCTTGAGATCTTAGTCCATTTCACCATGTTACCACAAGTCCTCTCAAATATAAGCAAACTACTTCTAAACGTTTTTGGCTCAATAAATTTAATAAATCAAAATAATTCTTCATGATATCAAGCCAATCATCTATCTTGGTAGTAGATTCAGGGGCTCCATCATAATGATCAAGTTTTACATTTTGGGCATGAATTTGGATTAATGATTATATTGGAAAATTTTGTTAATACCAATAATCCTCATCTTCAAGGTTCCATTTTATGGCCTTATGAAGAAATATCAGCATGTTGTCAACCAATAAGTGAAGATTGATCTTGATACTGATTCCTAGGGAAAATTTGATCTTTGTACTAGTCTTGGTGATGTTGGAATTGATATTGATGATAATCCCTAAGTAGAAATTAATTTTGATTATGGAATTTCAGTGAATATTGAATTTGGTTGGAAGGTTGGGTTAAATGATCAATTACTTGCTTGATGGAAGTCACAAAGGAATCCATCCTTGAACTTCTAATCAATTTTCTTTTGAACTCTACAATAACTCCCCAATTTCTTTAGACATATTTTACATATTTATCCCATATCCTTAGTTTAATTAATAGAGTTCCTCTTAGATATCTCTAATTACATAAATCTATTGTTCGAGGACATCCATTCAATCATTGAACTAGGACTTCATCATTCTCCAATGCACTCTTTTGGATCCAAACATTGATAAGTCAAAGAAACAAGGCAAGGTGGTTGTTCCTTAGCATATATGGTCCTTTTTATAAGTTATGTGAGATTTAATTGGTTCAAAAAGAGGTTATAATTGACATGAATGAATGTTCTCTTCTTGAAGTCCTAATTGACCACAAAAGACTCTAATTACTGAAAAACAATTCCATTTGTTAAGTTTCTGATTGAGCTTTTTTATGTTTTGAAAAGCTAAATAACAACTTTAAAAACTAATTTTTCTTCTTTTTTAGCTTGAATATGACTATTCCATTGTGTCTAGAAGGTTCAAATCTATTGAAAATTATTCTTGTTTTGTTGAAAATTGTTTCTAGAATCACAAGGTATGGTCTTTTGAAGTTGAAAAAAATTTTCATGCATCTCAAGACTTTCCAAGAGGTCACCTGTTCTAGTACTAATCCAAGATAAGCATACCTAATTATACAATTTTTATCCTGGTTGCTACCAGCTTACCAAATTTCCTTTTTGAGAATATTTTCCATGTTTTTGAATTTAAACTTTACCACCTATATTTTTTGATGTGTTTAAAATTTTCCATTAACTGATAGAAAATATGAAATTTTCTATTGATTCAAGGAAATTTTCCCATTGCCCAACTTGCAGAGAAGGCAAGCCAACAACACTAGTGGTATCTGTTAGAGCTTCATGGGAGGCCACAATGCTACAAAGTTGTACCATAAGGCCTAGGCCAATCCTAAACAACTTTTTGTGATGTTACATGGCCAGGCCTTAAGGCCAAACCATGCAATAATGAGATTGGTTAGCCATTGCAGCTAATGACTCCTAGCCGTACTACCAAGTGGCAAATTTGTTTTTGAAAACAATTAACAATTATTTTATAATATTAAGGTTGTTATAACTTAATATAACCTAGTAACCTAGTGGCTAGTTACAGAGGGATTTAGAGTTAAGGTTAGTAATGATGAGGTGATGGGTTCAACTCCCAATCCTAATATATGTTTTTTAGGCTTAAGACTTGGGGTTAGTAATGATGAGATGATGCTTTAAAATTCCAAACCTAATATATATTTTTTGAATGAAAAATTTAAAAATAAAATAGCTAATTAAAAATTTTAAAATAATTTTGATGTTCACTTTTCTAAAGTTAAAATTATAAATTTAGATTAATGGTAGCTTATCAAGAAATGCAATTTCTTAGAAATCATAAGTCAAGTTTTGATGAAATTAGTACTATTGGAATTGTCTTGGAAAGTACTATTTGTTCAAATTATGATAACTTTGATTTACTAAACCTATCAATTATAAAATCAAGAAGAATATCTTTAGTTAAAACTACTTAGTAATTAACTATATATTAACATAAATTATAACTACGCTTTTCTCTAGTTAGCTGCACCTTTAATAGTTACTAGGGTTTCCAAATTTTTTCCTATAAATTAATGGAAACAAAGCCTTTTTTTTCCAAATCAACCCTCTCAATGTAGCAATTATAGAGAGATTTCTTGGACATATCAAGTTATGAAATGGCTTCTTTGAGGTGTCTAGGTTAAGCTTCTCTTACTACATCAGGTAGTTCTACATCTATTTCTTCTACTTTACATTAGAATAATGTAGTTCAAGCTACTAATATGGTTCATAGTTTTTTAGATGTTGAGGGTTTTGAGTATCTCAAAACCTCTATGTTATTGGAGTTACTATATTTTTCCAATTTTTAAGACTAATAAATGCAGGGACTTCATAGTAGACTAGTGTATTAATTATGATCTATAGGAAAGTTCTCTTTCTAAAACAATTTTGGAAGTTTAGTTATTACTCATGCTACTATAAAAACTATTTTAAGTTTTAATACCTAAAAAAATCATTTTGAACTTTGTACATAATCAACTATATTTAAGGATTTTTGCAAAAAGGAAATGTTTGATTATCTTTCTCATTCCGCTCTTATTCTAAAGGAGTTTTATAAAGTTGATTTTAATAATAATATAAATTTTCAAGTATGTCTATTTATAAATAGAAAGGTTTTGTGGAGTCTCCACTCTTCTCCTGTTACTTCTTATGCAATCTACCTTCCTCATGCTACTGAAACTACTTGGGTATTTGATTGGTCCTTATCTTGTATTTCTACTTTATTCCTTGCTATAGAGCTTGCAACTACCACTAAGAGAAATCCTACAAAATGTTATACCATATTCTCTTTACCCTTAATGATGACCTTAATTTTAAGTTATGATTCTTCCATAAATAGCTTTTGTCAGAAGACTATTCATCTATACCTTAAGTTCCTTGAAAAATAAAAGGTTGTAAGGACTTGAATTGAAGGTTTCAAAAGAGGTCAAGATGCTCTCACATAGGCCTATAATCTAGAGGGGTTTGATGAAGTATAGAATTTTGATTTTTTATTTATATTTTTTGGAGTAGGTTCACTCCATAATTTAATCACCTTTAATGCACTAAATCTAGATATTATGAAAAGATAAATATATTTGCTAGAAAACAAGAAAACTAGCCATCTTCAATTAAATTATTTTAAGATTACAACAAGGTTCACACAATCCACAAACATCCAAAAACCTATCACACTCAAACAATATTGTAGAGGATGAGGCTCTACAATTACATAATGGTTGTTCTCAATGTGAGACAAAACCAAGAGAAATCTCTCCCACAATCCAAGACTAAGATCTCAACTCACAAGTAAGATACAAGAGAATAGAAGACATAGATCAACACATCACAAGTTGATCTTAGAGCTGCAATCACCTATTGCACTCATCCAATGTGCTCACCTCTTCTTTCTTACCTAGTTCTCCTTTCCTATACTCTCTCATCCTTTATGGATAAAGGAATACATAATTGTAAAGATCCAAAACCATAGGAATTTTTCTATTTACCTCCCTATATGTTTTCCACATGGATGTGGATTCTTTTGGATGTTTTCCAATCAATACACCATGTCAGAGCTTTTCTTCTTCATTGACACAGATGTCTCTTGTTTCATGTAGATGTCTCCTATGCAAGCTCTATTCTTAGAAGAGATGTCTACTATTTTTGGGATATGTCTTCTATAGATTGGAGATGTCTACACTTCAATGGAGGTGTCTCTAAGGAGATATATTTTGTGTAAGCCCTTCTCTAGGGAGAGATGTCCACTATTTTTGGTAGACATCTTCCATGGACTGGAGACATCTACACTTTAGGGGAGATGTCTTTGGAAAGACATATATCATTTTAGGAAGACATCTATTTTGATGGTGACAAAAATAAAAATGCTCTTTGTGATGTCGAAAGCCTCTAGATGCCTTCCAACAAGTCCCCATAGACCCTAGAAACCTCCTAAACTTATCAAAATAAGCCAAAAACACCTCCAAATAGTCAAAACATCCAAGAATCCTCATCACAAAAATTTGACATAAAAAATGGGCACACACGTCCAAGTCTTATCCTATTGCAAAACATGAGAAAAAAATTTGTAGGATAAGCATAAAGGGATTTGAAAGAAGTTTTTCTACACAAACTCTCCCACCTTTCAAGAAGTGAACTCATGTGAACAAGGGAGTAGGGGTAGAAGTGATCCCAAACTCAACAAGGTTGATCTCATGGATTCCTATAGCATCATTACCAAATTAATCCTTCTAATGGATCAAATATTCATACCTTGTGACTCCGCAAGTGCTAGAAGCTTTCCTCTACTTTAGTATGATTGTCTTCTTCTCCATTGAAGGATTGGATTGAACAATAGCCCCCTTCAACTCATCAATGATTCCTTGTATGGTATTCTCATTATTTGGTCCATGATAGTGCATAAGATCTGAAACATTAAACACAAAAGACATACCAACATCATTTGGTAAATCAATCTCAAAAGCATTGTTATTAATTTTAGCCTTGATTTTGAAAGGCCCAATCTTCTTAGCTTTTAATTTAGAGAAGTTAATACCTCTCAATTGCTTCCTCTTCAAGTGCATCCAAACTAAATCACCAATAGCAAAATTAGGCTTCCTCTTACCTTCATTCCTCTTTAGGACTCTCTCTTCAATCTTCTTCTCAAAATTTGATTTTACTTGTGTATGGAGATCCCTCATCTCTTGCAGAGAATCAACACTAAGTTGATCTTAGCCATTAAAGCTCTTAAAAGTATCCACCATATTTAGGTAAAACCCATAATTCACCTGAAATGGGCTTTTTCCAATTGCAACATGAAAAGCCTTATCAAACAAAAGCTCAACATTCTTCATCTTTGTGTTGGGAAGTCTCTTACTCATCCTTCCTTCATCATCAAAATCACAACATAGATTATCTTTACACTGTCCAT
The DNA here is from genome assembly GCA_015680685.1 of Gnetum montanum. NCBI lineage: Eukaryota > Viridiplantae > Streptophyta > Gnetopsida > Gnetales > Gnetaceae > Gnetum > Gnetum montanum. Next base: position 237,144 of record MNCI01024945.1, read on the forward strand.
AATTATTAGTCTTATTCTTACCAAAAATGACATCAAAAGTTACATTTCTTTCATCATGCACAACATAACTCAAAACTTCATCATAATTAACACAATGATCATGATGTTCATCATCACAATGGAATAAACTACTACCAAGCTAAAGTGAAAAACTAGAATCCAACACACTAGGTTTCACATAAGGGACATTACTACCATCTACAAGGTAAAGCTTACACTCACTTACCTCTTCATGGCTTCTCATATCCATCTTCAACTAAATTGGACCTTCAACATGTGGCTACTCAATCTCATCAAAGTTTCAAGCTTTAAGATTCCACATAGTAGTCTCTAACTCCAATGGTTTTTCCTCTTTTAAGGTATCATCAATAATTTCTACAACCCACTTTGGAGGTACCAACTCAAAAGGTAAATCCTCTCCCATGGCTTGAACATTAGATTCATCATCTAAACAATCATTCTTCTATGTACCTTGGCTATGATGAGATGCAATTCGCACCTGCGATATCACAAACGCGATATCGCGGTCCATCACCAAATCTATAAATAAGAGGTGGAACTCTCCTCATTTCTCATCCTAGGCTAGAAGTAGGGAAACTTTGGCTGTTTGATCACTCCAGAGATAGAATATTTTTTATGTGCCCATAGTAGGAGTCCCCAAGTGAACGGATCCTTATTCGAACAAATTTGTACCTAAATGCAAGTTGTGTACGGCAATAAAGACAAGCTTTGTGGATAAACCTTGGAGTGCATGGAATAGGTTAATTAATTGTTATTTCTTACATGTTATTTATTACCTGCATTATCATGGCATGAGTATGACTTGATTATGAGCATTGACGAATGTGTACAACTAATCAAGGAATCGGCTACTCATCGTGATTAGTCTCTCTCACCCTTAACTCCTAGAATGTGGGATGAGTACAACTTGATTATGAGCATCTATAGATGTGTACGGCTAGTCAAGGAATTAGTTACTTATCACGCTTAGGCTAGTTAAGTGCCTTAGTACGACCACTTAGAGCACATGCGTTACGTGTGGTGATCCCAGTAACGATTAGCGTTTGGTAGCCATAATCGCATAGGTTCAGGATGTGTACGGTAAGTGGGAATGGATGCGGATGCTAGTTAATTTAGACTTAGTCCTTAGTTAGAGTTAGTTAGCTCTCTCAACCCTTCAACTTGATAGCATAGGAGAAAAACTAGAAAAGCTATTAAAATCATATACCTTGGACTTCCTTAACCATACACCGTGACAACAACAAGTAAGTCTGGGAAGACAACAAATGATTAACCCCAAGTGTTCCATGGGGTGTTTAGCCATTTAGTCTGTGGAGTTCAACCGAATTATGTGTGCTACACTTGTTTCGTATGGTTGAGTGTAGGGGTACCTCGCCACTCATCAGGCTAGAAGACTCTCCTCTCTTCAACGAGATAGCCTCAACTTGACAACAAATATTCATTCCCTTATCACAAGGTATAGAACAATTACATAAATAATGAGTATCATATCCTCTAGTAATGCTCTTGATTCTTTTGAAGAAGTTCCTTGATCCTTACCACTCCTTTGGTCTTGATCTTTCACCTCCCATAACTTATGAGGTAAGAACTTTTCTTGATTAGCCACATACACCATCCTTGACTGTGAAGATTTCTTGGTATCTTTGATAAAGCTCTTGGTTTCCTCCCTTAAAAACCCTTTAATATTGAGCACTCCCTTACTTAGTAAGAGATTCTTGAGAAATCCTTTTCTTATTGATCTCCACTTCACCAAAGCCTTCATCTTCCTTCTTGAACACCTTTGGAAATTCCCCCTTTAAGCCTAGCACACCTATAAGAAGTTCAACCTAGATATCATCATGGTTAGTAGAAACTATTATCATAACAAAAAACCCAAAACTAGTTTCATAATGTTCCTTAATATATTTCCTCTCTCCTAGAAGGGTTAAGGAAGCATTAAGTGAGCTTGGCTACCTCACTTGTTCAATTTTCATAGGAATCAAATCATGGACTCCATCAAGTCTAACAACACTCCACACATTTCTTGCTTGATCAAACTAAGCACCATTGTGAAAATTCCAAGGTCTACCAAGAATTACATCAGGACAATCTATTATAAGCACATCACACCTCACAACATCATGAAAATTTCCAATTTTAAATTTCAAAGTACATTTTTCCCTCACCTTTTGGGAAAAATATTTAGATAACCAATGTACCTTATAAGGTGTTGGATGAGGATTAGTTACCAAATCTAATCTAGTAACGACCTTCAAAGAAATAACATTTTCTTGAGCTCCCCCATCAATCAAAACATGAATCCATTTCCCACTAAGAAAACATCTAGGCCCAATCCAAAAAAAAAAGAATTTTCTATCAAGATGATATCCTCTATTCACATTCCCAATGAATGCATAGGAATTTAATTTAGAAACATCCTCACTTTTTGGAGCATTAGGATTACCTCTCTAAAGATCTTGGCTTGATGTCTCCTCCACCTCCATGGTTTGCACATTATTTCCCTTGGCTACCTTATGAAGCAGACATTTCCATTACTTATGTTCCAATTCTTGACACTTGAAGAACTAAAATTTTGATGAGCCACTACGTTAACCATTGCCTCCCTTGCTTAGGTCCTTCATGCTTGTACCCTTCTCATTAGCTCATTTAGTCTTCTTATCTTGGTTGCCCTCTTTGTCTTTAGATTTAGATTTGAATCCATTCTCCTTACCCTTAGAAGTTTTTTTTTCTTCTATTTCCAAATCCATCTAATTTATTCTCAACTTTGGGTGCCAAATCATAAGCCTCATTACGTTTTTGTGGCTCATAAAAGGTCAACTCTTGCTAGTATGCCATTTTGAGACCTCCTAAAAATATTATAGCTTGCTCATACTTCTCCCAGTTTACCTTAGTTTTATGGAATAAATTAAGAAATTCATGTAAAATTCTTTAACATCCTTGTCATCTTGCCTTAGGAATTTCAACTTTATAATGGTTTCTTGTCTCTAACAATACTATTCAAATTTCCTTTTCAACCTATATTTCATCATATCCCAAACTCTAATAGGTTGACCATTTTGTCTTTCGTAACACTGGAACTCATTTTTCCACCACGTAGAAGCCATACCTTCTAATATGGATTTAGAAATAGCTACCCTCAAGTAATTTGGTGCCTCTTCCAATAGAAAATGCTTCTCAAGTGCCTTCAGCCAACTTGCAAAAGCATTGGTGTTATCTACATCATTGAAAGTCTTCAACTCTACATATAGAAGTCTTGAAGCATTTTTGAATGCTCTAGCAAGCCTTGCCTCATCTTCATCATCAAGATTTTTATAGGAAGTATTGAGCATGGTCAAAGCCCTTGGAGTTATTATTTGAGAGATAGGATTCCCTCCCATTGGAATCCTTGGCTGATGATTTCCTATACTCCCATAGCAAGATTGACCTTCCTCTTCATCTACTCCATTTCAACCTAGCTATGAAACTTCTTCATCTAAACATACATGCTCTTCACCTCCATGTGTTAGAATATGGCTAGGACTAGCTTGTCTATCCACCTTCATGATAATTTCATCTAATCAAGAAACCATCATCTGGAAGGTTAACCTCATGCTTGCCATGTCACAATTTAGAGCTTACACTTGTTTCTTCTTAGGTGTCATCTAAAATTGATAAAATCCTCAACCAAAATCTAACAATAAAACTAGGCTTCGGTACCAATCATGTTAGAGTAAGTTCACTCCATAATTAAATCACCTTCAACACACTATGTCTATTTATTATGTAAAGATAAATTTATTTTCTAGAAAATAAGAAAACTAGCAATCTTCATTTAAATTATTCAAATGTAACAATAGGATTCACACAACCCACAAGCATTTGAAAGCCTATCACACTCAAATGATATTGTACAGCATGATGCTCTACAATCACACAATGATTGTTCTTAATGGAAGACACAACCAAGAGAAATTTCTCCTATAACTCAAGACTGAGATCTCAACTCACAAGTGAGATACAAGAATAGAACACATAGATCAACACACCACAAGTTGATCTTGGAGCTACAATCACCTATTACACTTACCCAATGTGCTCAACCAATTACTCTTGCACAATTCCCCTTGCATACAACCTCTCCTCCTTTATGGAGGAAGGCATACATAATTATAAAGATCCAAAACCCTAGGAATATTTCTATTTTCCTCCCTAGATATTTCCTGCACGAATCTAGAGTCTTTTGGTTAATCGATATGCCACGTTAGAGCTTTTTTTCTTTGTAGACATAGACATCTCTTATTTCATGTAGACATCCCCTATGCAAGTTTTTTTCTCAATAGAGATGTCTACTATTTTTGGGAGACATCTTCTCTAAACTAAAGACATCTACACTTCAAGGGAGATGTCTCTAAGAACACATTTATCTTTTTAGGGAGACATCTTCTCTAAACTAAAGACATCTACACTTCAATGGAGATGTCTCTAAGAAGACATTTATCTCTTTAAGGAGACATATTCCATGAAAGCCCTACTCTCAAGAGAGATGTCTATTGTTTTTGGTATATGTATTCTATGGATTGGAGATGTCTACATTGTAGTGAAGAAGTCTATGGAAAGACTTCTATCTTTTTGGGGAGACATCTATCCTGAAGGTGCCAAAAATAAAAATGCTTTTTTTGATGCTAGGAGCCTTTAGATGCCTCCCAATAGGGTTCCCATAGATCTTGGAACCTCCTAAACTCATCAAAATAAGCAAAAAACACCTCCAAACATGCCAAAACATCCAATAATATTCATCATAAAAATTTAACACAAAAACTAGACACATGTCTCTAGGTCTTCTCCAAGTGGAAAACCTACAAAAACAACTTGTAGGATAGGCACAAGGGAATCAGAAGAGATGTTCCTACATCATTTTTCTTATTTAGTGATTATTTATCTTTATGATATTTATGTGATAGTGTACTCTGGACTACAAACCAATCCAGGGGAAGGTGCTAAGAAGACATCTCTAGGAAGGGATGATGTGGCAATAATAGAACTTAGTTCTAAGGTTTTATCATCAAACACATAGTATTTTATATATATAGATATATATATAACAACACATTGAACAAGGTTCTAGTGGAAAGGTTTTAAGTAGTATGAAAAATGAAAGAAAAAGGAACAAGAGGTAACTTAACTAATAGTTATCAATTATAAGGTTTTGAATACTTTTCTTTTCTTCTTATGTGACATCCATATCTTTATTACAAGTTTCTATGGATTGAGGGTACTTTATGCAAGAGTTGTAGATGGATTATTCACATGAATCTAGTTTTGAGCAAACTATGATGCCACCTTTAAAATATCCTTGAGTGTAGTCTCCATAGATGACTTTAGTGAAGGGTTTGATGCTATATGGGAACCCACAAACCATATTAGAATTATCTATTTCTAGATCCCTTTTTGTTATCATGTCTTCCTTGATTACCATCAAGGGTTCATCTTACTCCTTAGGATAAATGATGGCTACTATGGAAGAGGAACTTGTTCTTCTTTATGACTTGAGTGATCGAATTACAAAAAATACCCTATACTTTATTCATGAGAAGTTATATCAATTAAGAGAGTCTAAATATTGTGACTTCAAAGAGTGATTATGACTGAGTGAAAGTTGGTGGTTCATCAAATTTTCATGCCATCCATAATGATGCTTTAGAGGTTAGTAAGTATCTTGAACAAATCTTAGGAAAACTAAAGAGTGCTACTTGCTTAACTTGACACTTATTGAATTGTGAGTGAATACTTCAAATTGAAAATAATCAGCTTCACATAAACAATGAACCTATCTTATTTTATGTATATATATATTCTTTTCTCTATTTTTTATACTTATAGCTTTGATCTTATGCATATAGAGGAAGGAGAAGAAATGGTAAGAAGATGTGACACAATAGATTCTTCAAGTCAACCTATTGAAATTTGAACTTGTGAAGGTTGATGAGGCAAAGGCTTCTACCAAAAATGCCACAAAATTTATTAGGCAACTTTGTGATGGTTTGATTGGATGTTAGGATGTACTCAATAAATATGATTCTACCAAAAAATAGTGTGAGGCCCAATTCAAAGTTATTAAATATCTCCTTTAAATTTTTAAATTGAATGTTTGATTTCCTCCATATCCCCTCTTCATGATGTATTCCTTTCTTTTATTAATAATAGGAATTTAACAATATTTTTTCCATTTTTATTCCACTTTGACTCCTAAATCATGGTTTTCTCCAATACCAAATGTGACATCCCATTCCCATATGTCAATGAATATGATTGTTCATTGCATGAATTCATCATATAGTGCAAAAATAATTTAGATCACTCAACTTTCAAAATGATGATGAATGAACATGGAATTGAAAAGAAAATAATAGTAGAAAAATTATTAATAGAATGATTGGATACATTGGTAAAAATCATAGGTTATATTCTTATGATACTTATAACCTTAAAAGAAATCTAGCATTGTCACTATGGTTAGGCCATTAGACTGAAGAGGTGATCAGTCCCTTCTTGTCTACCTTCATCTGGCTCTTATAACTTGCCAATCTAGCTCTATAACTTCATGCCGATATGCCCTCTAAGCTAGGCCTTAAGTGTCATAGGTCAAATCCTTCTCTATGGGGCATTGTGAATAGTTAAAACTCCTCATAACAAGGCATCCCTTCTTTCAAAGGCTAATTACATGATTGATAATATAATTCCTCCCTTAACACAAGACGAGATGTTACAAAAAAAGTCCATAATTTATACATTTCAATCAAAAAATTTTAAAAGCATATTATGTATTTTTCATATCCCATATTATCATTTTAGTTTTATTTATAGACTTGCAATTTGAAAAAATGTAAACTTTTTCTAAGATTTTCATCATATTAGACATAACTTTTTGAGAAGTAGATATTAAAGTAGCACAATTTTCATAAAGGTGTAGGTTTATTGCTTAAAAATTATTTTTACAAAATGTCTATTTTCTATTATATATCTAATTCCTCAACTGATAATTGAAGAGACCAAAGAGATTTTGGTATAAAGGATAACTTTGCTTCATCCCAAATTTGCTCCAAAATTTATAATTATTTTGTGATTTACTACCTTTGAGCTCGATAATAACTTTTTCATAAAACTTTTGAGTCCTTATGAGTTTTGTAGAGAGGCCTATTTTATTTAGACATAACTATAACCTTTGCTAACTCACTAAATCATAAGCCTTTAAAATATTAATAAATTAATAATTAAATTTTTGTTAGGCTTCTTTGCAAGTTCAATGTAGTTCCTAAGAATGTTGAGATGATCAATGATATAATGGTTCTATTTAAGAAATTTAGGATATAAATCATCTAAATATATAGATTTTCTACATGTTAATGTATTAATATATCCTATAACTTCATCTAAGGTAAAATGCAAAAAAGACTTGACAATGTAACAATAAATATCTTCTTCTCCTAAAAAATGATTATTATAAAATGCACAAACATCATTAAAATAATAATTCAAAAATGTATAAACTCTATAAAGGAAAAAGTTCAGAAATTGTTAAGCTCATTTTTTATTATGTAGATAAACTATTCCTATTGTACTATGACAATTTTTTTAAAAAATTTCTAACAAAGGCACTAATGCCTCTTAACTAAATAATCTCCTTGTTCACGACTAGCATTTTGATATCTTTTCAAGCTTAGACACAATCACCATCAAAACAAGTCTTATGAGCTTTAAGTATTTGATCATTATTAACTTGTTTAGCTACCTCAAATAATATTTACTCCAAATTCTTAGTATGTATGAAAGCGCTTCAATGATTTTACACTAAGTTCTTATATACTATTTATTTTTTTACCTCTACAAGTAATCATGTTTAATGAGATTGTTTTATCAGACTACATACTAATTTGTAAAATAAATTCCAAATAATGATAATGAGATTTTACAAAGTCTTCTCCTAGTATAAGCCTTGTAATATACTTGATATGATTATTAAAAGATAAAAGAAAGCTAATACTCAAGCTACTTTGAGGTCTTTGTAAATGTGAAGTACATAGACCTTAGAAACTTGGTAAGCTCATTATAAATGAGATCTAAAGTCTTTGCTCAATCCAATTATGTTTATCCTAGACTATTTATATTACTATATGTAGGATGTCAAGACTAACTATTATAAGCAATTTGTATACCACCAAATTCATGATATCATTAAATAATTTATGTTTACTAGAAACTAACTCTAGCGTAAATATGTTTGCCAAAAAGAATTACTCCTAAATTTTATAATATATTTTTTCAAATGCTGAAAAGAAAAATATCTAGCTAACTATATAGTATTATAAAGTATAGCTTCTCTAGGGGAAAAAAACAAATAGCAAGAAACACATAACTATGTCAAGGATATATTTTTAGTCAAATATATCACTTATTATCATCTACCTTGGCAACCTACAAAAAATTCGCAAAGAGTTCTTAACTAATTACAAAATACCTTCTAAAGGTCTTTATCATATTCTAAGTATTTTTTTAATAAAAATTTTACTTGCTGTAGAACTACCGGATTATTTGAACCTTCATTCTCTTAAGTTTCTACTAAACCAAAAATATCAAAACTATTAAAGAAATTAATACTATTCAATGATAGAATTTCATTTGTAATGTTTTCATTAATATTAATAAATTCCAAATGCAAATTTAGATTGTGGATGTTAATGGAAGCAAAGTATGAGAAACCAAACACTTTTAAAATAATTTTGTTTGAAATTTTTTTGTTTATCTTTTCATTATTAAATAAATACAAATTGTAGAAGACCTTTTGGAGATTTGGATATTTTGATTTAAGTTTCCTTTATAAGCAAGTCCAAGTAGAACATGTAAATACATATAGTAGATATATCTGGCTAAAAATATGATAGCAAAAGTCTTTTTAAGTTTTAACTTTTTGCTTCTTTTCACCTAGAGAAGCTACTTTTTATGAACAAAAATGTTTATCATGAAACTCTTCCTTTTCATCCCTTGGCATGGATAATTCTAGTTTTGTTTATAGAGGAATAATTTACATATGTGGTGAATTTAATGCTATAATTAGATTTGAGTAGATCCCTATTAGTCACTAGAATCCTTAAGAATTTTTAAAATATGAAAAAAGTGTAGAATGGAATGATTGGAAAGATAAACTATTTAATCATAAGAGAAAATATTTGTTAGATTGGGGACAAGGAGTAGATTTATTAGTTCTAAATGATATTAATAAATATTCAAAATTAAGTGGCTTCACTATTGGAGGGCCACAAGAAAATTCTAATAGTGATTTTGTTCTTTCTAACACAGATAATAAGATAATGTTAGTAACATCAAATGTTTTGAAGTAGATGAATAAATAATTGAATCCTACCTTTGCCTTTTATGCTTCATAGTATTAATAGATATATAACATATTAGATGTTCCAAAAAGAGAAAAAATTTCAAAATAACTAAAAAAATGAAAGACCATTTTCAAAATGAAATTCCAAAGATTTAGAATCTAAGGATAAGTGTTATAAAAATTTTAATTATAGCTATACTAAATATTTTCAGAGGACAAAATAAAAACGATCAAGAATGGTTGGATAATAAATTTAAGATAACTAGAATGTTATTGAAGATTGAAAAGTTACCAAAGAAAATCATGTCATATACAAATATAGGAAATTTGTCAAACAAAGATAGAATAGCTTATTACAAATGATAAAGAAGGATCCCAAATATTTTTGACATTCATTTCAAAGTAAAAGAAGGATACACTATGCTTTTTCTCTCAAAGGTATTAAAATTTTTTATCAAGCTTTATTTAATAGAAATGGTAGAATAGAAGATTTTCATAATAATGGTAATAAATGTTTTATTTATCTTGATGACACAATGCATGGAATAAAAAAAACTACCATGAGAAAAAGCTACTAACGTAAATAAATTATATAGAAAAATGCTTAAATGAAGAGGGTCATTGGTATGAAATTTCATTAAGAAAAAAGTAAATTTGGTTGTACAAATGAGGTTAGAAAAAGAATCGTACATGAATAAATCAATTTTACTCTTTAAAAAATGAGATAAAAAATGTAACACCACACCCTAGCACACTTGGCTTGGATGAAGTGATGCTTAGAATTGCTAGTAACAACACAAAGGAAGAATGACAAACTAATAAATTAATAGTGCATGATAATACATTAAGAATAAATCACTCAATGTAAATATATTATGGAAGGTCAAACTACATAAAAATCCATGCCAAATAAAATACTAAGAATATATTTCAATTTATGAAATTGCATGTTTCTACATAAACTAAAAATCTGTACAACTCTCATAATATGCAAAACATAAGCATCATCATATGGATAAGAGTATAATGACAGTCATATAACTATAAACAATATACACTAATGTACATAGAAATATACATCAATTAATCCCTAAATATTTTTCCCTCCTCTCTCTCTTTCTCTCTCTCTTTGTGCTCACTTACACTCCTATGACTTCCACCTACAAGTAAATAAAGTCAATATAAAATTGAGTGGAAAGCCTTTATGCTTCCCTTACTAGATGATCAACAAGTATTGCACTGGAAGAGAGGAATGGGATACAAGGTAACCTATGTCAGCTATTAGTCTTGCGTATGCTCAAAGAAACACATGTATGTATGATATCATATATAACATTGGCATAATCATTACTAAAGTGAATAGATGACTATGACATTCATAAATATAATTACTATCAAACATAATCAATAATACATCCATTAAATTACATTGCATACATCTCTACTATCCTATTCATGCCATTATACCCACTCCATACCATCAAACAACACATGGACCATAAGATATATTATCCACATAGCCTCACGAACTAATACCATCATATACACCAATCCATGTGGTCACTAGCATATCCACACCTAGTGCAGCATGTGAAACATTGTCATGAGTACTCATAAATAGCCATTGCTTTCCAGTTTTTATTTATCCAACTAGTGCTAGGATCTATCAACTCATGTCCAGCAACTATTAGCCTTTTGGAAGACTAATTATAGGGATGAACACACCTATACCACATACCAACCATAGGGACAAACATACTTATACTCTCTTACTCTCAGGATGAGGCATAAGATAGGAGCCTTACTAATGCATCATAGAGGGGGTTAATCCATAACTACCTCCAAGGTGTCTCATCACCAACCAATCCACATCCTTATGCTAGCACCACCCACCAGTGACCATTACAAGCATTGTTGCGAAGACATGTACAAATCTAGGATAGCTTAAGCTAACACATGTTGTAAGCATAACATGCCCAAAACAAACATAACATGATCACATATATCCACACCTAATACTCACAATAATTCCATGAAAAAAAATACCACAACTTAACAAAACAAAATATTGCACCATGGCCATACTTCTTGAACTACTTATGATTTCATAAAAATGACCACTATTATAACCTCTAAGATGATATATGCCAAAAGAGAAAATAAATTTCATAATTAGAAAGTACGTCTTAAGATGACCCTAATGACATTAATTTGAATTTAATTAGGCTCTTGAAAGTAAACTTATTTACATTTAAATTTTATTTAATCAAATAAGAAATAATAACATTTAATTAGAGTTAGTGGTAATTAAGACCCCTTGAAATTCTTGCATAATAATAGGTCCATAAAATATAATATTTTAACCATTCTATCCTCATAATCATCACATCTAATATTCTACAATTTTATATCATTTCATACTAATGAGTCATCATGGGTTGACCGCATCAATGGGATCCCATCGACGCAATCGCATTGATGCATGGTTTGCTACATCAATACATACATGTTGATACAGTGTCTAGTGTGGCCTTTATAAATGTGTGCACCAATTGCATTTATGGAATTCATTGATTGATTGCTTAGCTAAACTCTTGGATTTTTCTTCTTCCAGAGTTAGAATATTTTCTACATACCCATATTAGGAGTGAGTATATGAATCTTTATTTGAGCATCGATGTACTTGGACATCTTGGTGTGAATGGCAATAAAGATGAGCTTTCTTCATCAACCTTGTAGCACTTGGACTCAGTGCAATATTTACTTTAATGCATTTATTGTTTATGAAATTTATGTTCATGAATTTAATTAATTAATTAATATTAGATAATTAATACACATAAGTACCACCATCCCGAGCATACAATTAACACTTGATAATCCTAATAGTGCTTAACACTTGGTAACCTAGTAGCATTGCAACATGATTAGGATGTGTATGACATATGGGAATAGATGATTATGTTAGGATTAGTTAAATAATTAATTAGTTATTATATTAATTAAACATTTAATTAATTTATTTTTGTAACTTAGGTGAATTAAATAAAAAAAATAAAAATGATAAAAATCATATGCCTTAATTACACTTAACTATACCATTACACCTCAAAAGTGGAACTGGGAAGATAATGAACACATCTTTGAGATTCACTACTTAGGAAAAGTGTATCATTCGTGATCATGGGATCTCTTCTCTCTCTCATTCTTTTGCTGCCAAGAGGTGTTAGGTGTCAGTGTTATCTAGGGTGTTCAGTTTTCTTATCATGAACAACCCATTTTGTAAAAATTATAATTTTTTACATTTGGGCACTCAGAGTCTATTGTCCCATTTGAGTTAGTCTATATGTTAGTTAATAATCCCACACCTATCCAATATATTATGTTTTATATAACTTGTTCCTCCTCTTTTTTACTTGAGTACAAGTTTTTATTTTGTCATGGAGGTATGATGAATTGCCATTTTCCTATGGTCGTGACGTTAGGGCTGCAATGTCATGTACATGACATCTAGGCTTGGCTTTGATGTCATGTATTCAATGTTGGAGTATATAATCCAGCCTATAAATATAGTGCATGGGCTCTAGTTTTTACATAGTTTTTAAGTTAGTTTTCAATCAAAGTAGTGAACCTCTTGCAATTTCTTTTCCTTAGAGTTAGAATATTTTTTGAGTGCTCATAGAAGGAGTCTAAGTGTGTATGGTTCTTTGTTCAAGCACTAATGTACCTGAGCACAACAGTGTGATGAGGATAAAACAAACTCTTTTGACAATCCTTGCAGCACTGAGAATAGATTAATATTTTCTTTAATGCACTTGACTTCTATGCTCTTTACTTCAATGCATTTGAATTCAGCAATCTATTTCTAGTTGTTAATGAACATAAGCATGACCACTTCAAGCATACATATAGTACTTGGTAACCCAGTAATCTGTAATGTTTGGTAGGCCCAATATCACTATATGTCTTCAGGATGTGTTCAGGAAAGTGGGATAGTTATTTGTGTTAGGCTAGATAGGCAATAACAAATTAGAATTTAAATTACTTTACTCTTCATTCTTTTTTTAGGCAATAAAATCTATAATATATAAAGTAAGAAAAATCATATACCTCAATTACACTTAAACCATACCTTTGAATCTCACAAGTGTAGTTGGGAAGACAACAAATACTCTTAACATCCATTTCACTTCCTAGAAGAGCTAGTGTACTAGATAACTATAGGTCCATGGATTTCAACTGGATCACATGTAATTCCTTATTGATTCATATGGTTGGGCATAGGGGTACCTTGCCACTCATCATTAGCACCATTATTGAGGAACTTTTGGTTTTTTCATGCACCATCTAAGATCCAATAATAGTATTTAAATCATTGGAATGAACCTTGGAGTCATATCCTATCTTACAATACTACAATAGCTATTTACAAGCACACTATGATTTTTATTTCTCTAATCGAAAATGTCTTCTTCTCATAGGAATGATTATCTATGCAAGACTAATAAAGCTTATCGTCCAATGCCTTAACAATATTGAATTGTATACACTCACCTTAATGAGTATGTACCAAACTTCATCTTCATCCTACACTAGGATGAACAACTACGGTGGCACGACATGAAAGGAAACATTGTGTTGCCACCTAGTCAAGCTATTTCTAGAATGCTCTATCAAATTCTTACATGATGTGGTCTCCAAGACTACCATGCAGACTATATTGTGGAAGATACTAATGCCAAGATTATCATCCCACTAAAGCACAATGTCTGCAGGAACGACAGCTAGAATAACACTATGAATTTTGGAAGGGAAAAGGACTTAATGATTCTCCATTCTTATTGTACCAACAAGCTAGTGGGTAACACTTCTGTAGGGGTTTTTCATTGAATGAAACTCCTCTCTTTGATTTCAATGATGGAGGTCAAAACTAGAACTTGCAATCCACAATTCCTAATCCTAGTTTTAGTAATAAGGGATCCAATGACAAAGAAGGATCTAGAGGGGTAAGTCAAGGCAATGATGTAGACAAGAGGTAAGATTGTGATCATCTTGGAGATCGTTTAAGAGGTGGTAGCAGGCACCATGATGGTGTTGGTTCTTCTTCCTCTTCCTCTTTGTCATCATCTTCTTATTTTGGCTCTAATCGTGTTTGTAGAACGTGAGATCATGATGGAGGTGATTGAAATAAATGAAATAACTAACAAGACCAAAATGATCAAGGAGATCATTAGGAAAGACAAAATCAAGAGTGTAGAAATTCAAGAGAGGTACATCACCATGAACAAAGGGGTAGTATAGAGCATTGTAGGAATCATGATCAGGGCCTCAATGAGCCTTTTCTTACTACCCAAAGTACTTTTAATATCACAGAGGTAGTAATAATTCCAATAAGCATGTGAATAATGGTTATATCAAAAGGATAAACATGAATACCATTCTTCGATTTGAAGAGGGATATAACTCTAATCTGAAAAATCATGTCCAATATTTCCAAGATGCATGTGCCTTGTAGAACATAGAGAATGAGTGGCAAAAAATTTAGTGGTTCCTTAGGAAATTCATCAAAGAAGTAGAGAACTAGTACTGGTCCTTAGAGCGAGAATCTATCAGGTGATGGAGTACCATGCTTGAGTTGTTCAATGATAAATATCAAATGTACTTTAGAGTGTCCAACTTAAAAAGGAAAATCCAAGGATGGAAGCAAGGAACACATGAACCCTTGGATGTCACCATCAGTTGATACTACTCCTTAATGCAAAAATGTCCTAGTTATGATTATTCTCAACTAGATCATCTTTTCCACAATGTAAATGAGCTTTGATTAGAAATGAGAAGAACCCTTAGTGTCTATGCCTAAAGGAAATTATCAAATCTAAGTATCCATCAGATACAAAGATTAATAGAGTAGGTAGATAAAGGGGAGGATGAAATAAGAAAAAGAGAAAGTGAAAAAGAGTATAATTGTGATCATCCCATTTGCAAGAGGAAGGTTCAATTTTGTGATAGTGAAGATGAGTTCGTACTTGATCAAGGGGTGAATATGAAACCTTGCCACTTCAAAAATTTCAATCTAAACTTATGGCCAAGTTTGATAAATTAAGGGACTCAATAAATAACAAATTTCAAGCTATTCTTAAAATTTTTGAAGAGTCCAAAGAACAAGGTAGTGATCATGAGTGCAGGAGGCATAAGAAAGTTGAACATGTATATTACAAAGGTAAGTGCAACATTGCTACAATTGAAGAAGTTGCAAATAGTGAATCAAATGAATGATTATGGGTGTGATGTCTATCAATATGAACATCCTAAGGGATGTTTCCCCATTGTGTGACATCTATAGAAGTCTAGGGTGTATGCCTTACATCCATGACTTATACTAAGACAAACATCAAAAAGGTTACCTTACCCTCAAGGTAATCTTAAGCAGTTCACCAAAAACAACCTTATTATCCAAGTGGAGCTTCACTACAATTGTATGAATATTATCAATAGTGGCAAAAACCACAATCATGGGTACCAGCACTGCCAAGGCAACAATACCCTTATCAGTAGCCTAATCCATATGGTTACTATGTTTGAAAACCCATGTCTCCATGTGACTCCTCCAGTCATGTCTCTAATTTTTATCCTTACTACCATCCTTCATATTATTATCAAGCTCATTCTCCACATGAAAGAATGGATACCACCTATTACCCTTATCCTCCTCCTATCTTTGCACATACTCCTCCTCCAGTTGCATAGCTACCACCTACTACACCTATGTAAAATGAACTGCTACTCCAACTACAACAACATAATGCTACAAGGGGTGTTAATCTATAACTGAATCATCAATTGAAGGGGTTAAATGCTCAATTAAAGAATAGACCTTTCTTTTAACCTTGTAGTCCACCTAAGCCCTCTCATACATCCACGATTGACCACCCTACTCCTGCATCTTCCTATGAACCCAATACATTCAAATCAAACTCTAGCTAGGATCCATACTGTAATTCTAACTCATACTATGTATAATTAAATTTGTGTAGGAAATATTCCCAAAAAATTATCTGATCCTAGAAGCCCACTAATTTACTTGTATATTGTTGAAAATGAACCATACAAAGCTCTTCTTGTTTCAGGTTCTAGTGTTAATTTATTTTTTCATGAGATGTATGTTGCCTAGAACCTATCTCCTCTCAAAAAGAGCAACATAAGATTAGAATTGGTAGACCAATCCATCACTATTCCATTGGGACTGTTGGAAGACATTTTGACCATTTTTTATGGGTGGTCTTATCCTACAAATTTCCTAGTAATCAAAGTGGAGAGCTGCAAAGGGGATTTTCCAATCATCATGGGAAAGGCATGGCTAAGCACTATCAATGCAAGAATGGGCATTTGAGATCTTTCCCTAGAAATATCTAAAGAAAATGCATTTGGAAATAATGAAAAGAAGAGAGTTCCATGCATTGGATATAGTGATACTAGGTGTGATTGTGTGTAGAAACTTTGGGCTATAAAGTAAGCATCCATCTCTGCATGCAAATCTTGTAAAGTAGAAATTCAAAGGTGTCTATATACAGTACCCACAAAATAGGAGGGTATCTAATAGATGATCATTGATTCTAAAATTAGGACACTTTATATGAAACTGACTAAGAGCCTAACATGTGCATATGTCACAAGCATGGATGAACTCAAGCAAGCTTGATGAGTTGTTGTTGGTTGGTTGTGTTGATGAGGCTTTGTCAATGAAGCTGACCACATCGATATGGCCTCATCCACGAGGTCCCATTGGTGCATCTTGATTTATGTTGATGATGCCTCATTGACATAATGTCTATCCATCACCTATAAATACACACCTACTAGCCGCATTTATGGGGAGTCTAGATTTTAGTAGTAGTGAAGCTCTTGCATTTTTTCCATCTAAAAGTTAGATTTTTTTCCCTGAGTACCCGTAGTAGGATTCATTGATTGTATGGATCTTTAGTCAAGCATTGTTGTACCTAAGCATGATAGTGTTTGCGGCAATAAAGACAAGCTTTCTGATAAACCTTATAGAAATTTGGATAGATTAGCTCTTTTATTTATGCATTAAATATTTTCAATTATTCGTTAATTATTCTCAATTATTTTACAGATATTTTCCATCAATTTAGTTAATATAATTATTAAGTTAGATAGATTAAATACATAAGTACGACCACTTTGAGCATAACACGTATTCACTTGGTAATCCCAGCAACATTATTGCTTGGTACACCCAATAACGTAGTGTTTGGTCATCCAATAGTGGATACATGGGTTTAGGATGTGTACAAAAAGTGGGAATGAATACTTATGTTAGGATTAGTTAAATAGTAGTTAATTAATTAATTTAGATTAGTTAATAAATTCCTTTTACCTACATTTTGAGCATCCAAAACATAAAATACAAAATGATAAAAATTGGATGCCTTAGTTACACTTAACGATACCAATGTACATCACAAGTGTAATTGGAAGGACAACGGTTGAATTTAAGGTTAGATTCACTTACTAAAGGGCTAGTGCATTGGAAATGATAAAGTCCACAAAATTCAATTGAGTCACATGTGAACACTTCGTGATTCATATGGTTGGGCATATGGGTACCTCACCACTCATCGTTGGTGTTGTTGCCAAGGACTTTGTTTGTGGAATGTTTGCTATTTAGGTCTAAGTGGATACCACTAATATCATTGTACAAACCTAAAAGTTAATAACATTCCCACTATACATAAAATATTAAAGCACATTGACAATTTCATTTTATTTTATAAAATGTCTTCTTCTTCTTATAACCATGATGATACTACACCACTAATCCCACAGGAATGCAAGGTGGTATATGATCATCTAGATGAGTTTATGCTAAATTTTACCTAAGATGAATAAATGCAAAGGTGTGATATGGAGGGAAATTTCATTTTGCCTCTCGATAGATCTATGCCTAGAATGCTAATTAAAACCCTTAAGAAGTTGGGCATAGAAGATCTTCACAAAGAGTATGTTGTGGATGGATATGACAGTCGAAACTATCATCACATTGAAACACAACATAAGTGAGATAAACATCAAGAGAGACTCCATGAAGCCACAAAGGGGAAACATTACAGTAACCCCTTGTTCCTAATAGATCAAGAGGATAATGATGATCCTCCCTTGGAAGGTTCTCAACATGAATATTCTCCACCCCTTGCTAATGATGGTGAGAGTGTGAACTTGACCCTGTGATCAATGATTCATAAATTGGATTCAAGAAAAAGTGATAGCCATGGTAGGAACCTGGGTGAACATTGTAATAAAAAGGGATCTGATGATGATGATCATAAAAAACATAAGGGTGATGGTAGACAATGTAGTGGTAGTGGTGGTTCACCTTCCTCTTCATCCTCTTCATTTGATTCCAAATATTCCTCTTCATCTGACGATTCTCAAGAAAGCTGCCATCAAAACCACTATGATGAAGGTGATCAATGAAATAATAATGACTGTGAAGACTACCAAAATCGAAGGGGTGGCCAAAAAAATCATTAGCATCATGATTGTAGCAATGATGATGAACCTTTACTAGCAACTTGAAGTATGCTTAACATTACAGAGGCAGTAAGAATTCCAATTAGGCATATGAAGGATAGTCAGATCAAGCACCTAGATATGAACAGTATCCCAAGACTCAAGGGGGGACAAAATTCTAATTTATAGACACATCTACAATCTTTTCAAGATATATGTGCCTTATAGAACATCAAAAATGAGTGGCAAAACTCAAGGTTTTCCCAAAGAAACTCATTAAGGAAGCTAAAAGTTGGTACTGATCCTTAGAACCAAAATCTATCCATAGATGGAGTACCATGTTAGAATTATTAAATGAAATATATCAAATGTACTCTAGGGTTTCTATTCTAAGAAGGAAAATCAATGGCTAGAAACAAGGAGCACATAAACCCTTGGATGCTGCCATGGGCTGATACTATTCACTCTTACATAGATGCCTTGACCATGGTTAGTCTCAAAGGAAACAACTTTGCCACATCATAGATGGGCTTAGGGCTAATATAATAAGAACCCTTAGGGTGTATGCCAAGGAAGGTTGTCTAAAATGAGTGCTCATTATATCCAAAGGCTAATTTAGTAGGTAGTAAAAGAAGAAGTTGAGCTACAAAAAAGGGAGAGTGCTAAAGGGTATAATAGGGATCCATCTATCAAAAAATTAGAGGTCCAATTTTGTGACAAGGAGGAGTCACCACTTGATGAAGTGATGAAAAAAAAAGACCTTTCCTATCCAAAATTTTTTTTTTGACATTTCAGCCAAGGTTGACAAGTTATGGGACTCTTTGGATCAAACTGCTTTGAAGATTGCTGAAGAATCCAAAAAGCAAAATAGTGATCATAATTGTAGATAACAAAAAGAAGCTAAACATGCCTATCAAAGAGGTAAGGGCAAAGCTATTACAATAGAGGAAGTTATAGAGTCTGACTTTGATGATGAAACCGAATGTGACATATGTTAATATAAATATCACAAAGGGATGTTGCCCTATGGTGTCACACTTACAAGAATTTGATGTGTACACACTAAACCCTTGCCTAGCATGTAGGCAAGCTCCAAGACAATTACCTTATCGTCAAGGTAGTCCAAGATAGTTCCACCAACAACAAAAAGCTTACTACCTAAGTGGAACTCCTCCACAACCTTATGAATTGTACCAATAGTGGTACCAACCATAAGCATGGGGAATGCCACCCCCAAGGCAAAAATACCCTTATACGAAACCAAATCCATATAGGTACTATGTTCAGCAACCCATCTCCCCTAGAATTTTAGTAAGTCATGCATCATTCTAGCATCACTATTATCCTCCAGACTACCACAAAACACATTCATCATCTACTCAAGGGGAAAACCCATATTAGTATCCTTATCATCCTCCACGTCCCTCAGCACCTATAGCTACACCTTCAACTCAGTTACCTCTTGCTCCATCTATGCAGGGTGAAATTACTTCATAGTTGCAACAATGAAATGATACAAGGGCTATATGCTCAAAACTAGTTTTTTAACCAAGTGGTCTAGATGATCAATCAAGGAAATGACCTTTCTTCTAGCCCAGCAATCCTCTCTAGCCCTCACAACTTACTTTGGCTAATCATCTTGTATCTTGAGTACCCTATCCTCTACATCAAATACCTTCGAGCACCCTTCAAACCAAGTGCTGCCTAGGATCTACACTATAAGGCTAACTCATGTTGTTTTTGATTTGATCAAGGCTAATAAACTTCATACAAAAAGATCTAATCTAGTAAGTCCACTCATCTTCCTACAAATTGCTAGACAAGAACCATGCAAGGCTCTTCTTAACTCTGGTTCTAAGGTTAACCTCATCTACCATGATATGTACAAAGCTTGGAACCTACCACCTCTTAAGAAGAGAAATATCTATTTAGAATTAGTAGATTAGTCAATTACAATTCCTTTGTGTAGTTTTTGGGTGATCCTATCCTACTAACTTTCTGGTAATCAAGGTAGACAATTTCAAAAGTGACTTCCCCATCATCATAGAAAGGCCTTGGTTAAGCATGATTGAAGTGCAAACCGGTATAAGGGACCTATCTCTCGAGATATCTAAGAAGAATGAGTTAGGAAAAATTAAAAAGAAATGTATTCCATACATCATGTACAATGATAAAGAGTGCAATTGCATGTAAAATATTTTGTTAATCAAAAGCACATACATTAAGTCATGCAATTAGTATGTGCAAGAAATTAATATTCAATGGTGTTTGTACACAACAACACAAAGTTGGAGGGAACCCAGTGGTTGATAGTTGATTTAGATAGCAGCACAATATCCATGGAGCCAACTGAGAGCTTAACTTATGAATATGTAGAAGGCATGGACAAAATTGAACAAGTCCATTCCCAACTCTCTGATGAAGATGATGATAACTGTTGGGAAGAGATGGAGATCCGTGATCACTTCAAGCATGAGCCCTTAGAACTAAAAAATTTACCAATCAGAATTGAGTATGCATTTTTAAAGAATGGTAAACTGGTCATCATTAATGCCAAACTTGCTCCTAAACAAAAAGAAATGTTGTTGACAATGTTGAATAAAAGGTCAATAGCCTTTTCTTGGTCATATCCAAATCTAACACGAATTGATCCAAGGATATGCCAGCATCACATCTACACTGACCCATCCATGAAGCCTAGAAGGCAACCACAAATGTGGCTAAACCTCAAATTAAAGCAAATCATTAAGGAGTAAAGTAGATCAACTCCTCAAGGTGGGGTTTATCTATCTAATCATAGATAATGAGTGGGTTAGCCCACTCATAATTGTACTAAAGAAGGATGGTAAATGGAAAGTTTGTATTGACTTTAGGTTATTAAATATGGCAACATTTAAGGATCATTTTCCTTTTCCATTTGTGGGTCAACTATTAGACACCATATATGAGCATTGTTATTATAGCTTCTTGGACAGCTATAGTGGCTATAACCAAATCCAAATTACACCAGAAGACCAAGCCAAGACAACAATCATGACTCCCTGGGGGCCTTTTGCATATTGTAAGATTCCATTTAACCTATGTAATGCCGCTACAACATTTCAAATCTTGGTTCTTAGTATCTTTCAACAAAAAATTGGTAATGGTGTTGAAGTATTCATGGATGACTTATCCACCTATGAAGCTAAATTTGAGCAAGTCTTGGATCTACTTGAGTAAGTACTAAAGAGATGTGTTGAGAAAAACCTATGGCTCAATTGGCAAAAGAGCCATCTCATGGTCCAAAAAGGCATTGTTCTAGGTCACTGAGTTTCACAGAAAGGGATTGAGGTAGACCCAGAAAAGATAAGGATCATCTAAGGAATAACATGTCAACTAGAGAGCATCAAAGATGTTTAGTCATTCCTTGGACACACTGGTTACTACTAGCACTCTATTGAGAATTTCTCTAACATTGCAAAGCTATTGGTAGAGCTTACAAAGAAAGATGTATCTTTCATTTGGACCAAGGAATGTGAAAATACATTCCAACAATTAAAAGAGAAACTCATAGAAATACCAATCCTACAAGCACCTGATTGGTCCAAACCATTCCATATCATGAAAAACACATCTAACTATGGTTTGGGAGTAGTCCTCATGCACATGGACAATAAGAAATGTCCATATTATATCCACTACGCGAGTCAAAGCATTGTAGGGGCACAGTTAAATTACATAACCATGGAAAAGGAATTAATGATAGTGGTGTATGCAGTAGAAAATTTTAAAAATTATGTGCTAGGTTACAAAGTATTCGTACATACAAACCACATTGCATTTTTCTTCCTTATACGGTGGCTTGTGATCTTACAAAAATTTGATCGTACTATGGTAGATCAAAAAGGAACCAAGAATGTGATCAGTGACCATCCTTTAGGCTTAAGATGGGATAACAAAAAGGAGGAGAACCTACTCTCTAATCAATTTCCAAATGAACACCTCTTTATTGGAATAATAAATGAACAAATTCTTGAAAAAGCAATATGGTATAATGGCATCCTCACATATCTTCTCACTCAAGAGATTCCACAAGAATTGGATTTTAGGGAAAAATAACAATTTATTCATTGGGTTAAATACTTTATGGAAATTAATGGACACCTTTACAAGGAGTGTGCCAATGGCCTAATTTTTTGGTGTGTCTAGGACGACGATCAACTATGCATTCTTTAAGTTTCTCATAAAGGACCTTGTGGAGGCCACTATGTAGGGAGATGCATGACCATAAAAATCCTAATGGAAGGGTACTATTAGCCCACAATCTTTAGGGATACCCACTAGTTTGTCAAGTCTTGTGAATGTTGTCAACATGATGGGGGGGATGACCACTTGTATGGAAGATCCTCAATAGTGGATTCAACCACTAGATGCTTTTGACATATATAGTGTTAACTTCATGGGTTCCACCACATCCATGTCTAATTGGAAAGCATATATTATAGTAGCAATTAACTATTGCACAAAATGGTTTAAACCAACAACTGTTACAGATTGCACATCATCCACTACGATAAAATTTATACAACATATTATAAATTGGATTGGGGTACTGCATTCACTAATTTCTAATAATGAAACTCATTTCATAGGTACCACATTTAGTAAATTAATGCAATCCTTGGGGGTATAGCATAAATTAACAACACCTTACCACCCACAAGCCAATGATCAAGTAGAGGTAACCAACTAGGAGATTACAAGAATATTAATGTGAACCATTAGCAAATATAAGAAGGATTGGAGCATAAAAATTAATGATGCTCTTTGGGCTTATTGATTAACTTGGAAACTTCCTATTGGATATTCTTCCTATGAGTTAGTGTATAGGAAACTTCCAATACTCCCAATATAATCTAAGCTCTTTACACTCTCAACAGCCTATGATCTAAACCTTGACCTATGTTTAGCACACAAGGAAAGATTGATCCATTTGAACATGCTAGAAAAAAATCACTTAGTGACCCTATCTTTGAATGAGGTGAATAAGGAATTTAGAAAGCAATGCCATGACCTTAGAATTAGGAAAGTAAGGCTTCAACTAGGAGATAAGGTCCTCTACTAGAACCCCACACATGTACCTCAAAAGGAAAAATTTCAAATAATGTAGGAGGGACCTTATGTAATTGATCAAACCTTTCCCTCTAGGGCCCTGATAATCTACAAACTTGATAGCCCAAATAAAAAGTAGTTGGTCAATATCCAACAAAACCTTTCGTAGAACCAAGATTGGCCAGTGTAACTACTGCCTCAACAGATGGACACCCATGTTCTATTTTTTGAATCTCCTCCTTCAAACTCAGTCATGGGGGAGATGCCCATCCATGCTTACCATTGCCATGGCCTCTCAATTTTTCTACCCTTTTTGTTTATTCACATTTTTGATTTTACAAACTTTTTATTTTCAAATTTTTCTAATTTTATACCATTTTTAGTACATTTAAATTTTCTTGATTATTTTACACTTTCTAATATATCTTACTTTATTTTTTTCTTATGTTTCTTTTGATTAAGTGTGATATTTTTTCATTTTAGCTAATAAATCTACTTTATTGTCATAGTACACAATGCTACTATTGACATTTACTCATGATGGTTTGTGCTTAATTTTTGATTGTCAATGTTTGGTTTCTAATTTTGAATTCTAATGTTTGATGATTTTGACATGGTTTATTTTTTATGGGATAGGTAGTGAGTCTATGTTATCCACCCATCAAAAGAACTCTATGGTTTTCCTTATTATGGGAATTTGATGTCCCTTTCTCATTAAAAAAACTTTTAATCAATTAGTAACCTTGGTAGTTCTAGAATTAGGAAGGATCCAAAGGTTTGTATAGGGTGTGACTTCAAGGGGACTCAATACTCTTTGTACTCTTCTTCTTGCTTGAGTGCTTGAGTTTTTTTCATGGACTTCTTACCATTCAATACCACCAATGATAGGAAGACAAAAAATGTCATTGCATGGTGTGGTTCCCATCATTCAAAAAAAAAACATAAATGATGAAAATTCAAAGCACACCCCTTTGACATGAATAAGTCCTTGCATGGTATAGTTCCCATTTCAAAAAAAATAATGGAAATTCAAAGCACATCGCTTGGACAAATAAAAGGGCTACAAGCACTAGTTATGGGACTTGAAAGATATACACCTATGCCTAAAGATCCCCTCTAACTAAGGCCCTATCTCTATCACTTCCTACTACTCTCCTCTTTGTGGAATAGTGGTTGTCTTGTGGGGACACTCTTGTGTCTCAAGTGGGTCGATCGGTCTTAGAGTGGCAATGCAAAGTCACTAAAAGCAGATGACTTTGGTTTGGACTACAAATGGAACTTCTTAGGTCATTTTAACCACAATTCGACAAGGTACTTCTTATGATCTTAATTTGGATCTCCATTCCACCTTCTCTATCATCCATCCATGCTACCATAACTCACCTCATTGTCAAATTTTATATTATGCTCTATGTCTTAGTCTAACGTATTGGGACTCTTGAGTGGATTATTTTGGATTGGTCGTTAACTTATCATGATCATTAAATCAACTATGAGGCCCATAGACTCCTTAGTTATGGTTATGCAAGGGTAAAAAGGGCATGAGCTTGCTATGGGGAGGTCCCACCTACATAGCTTTTAGCTTGATTAGTTCAGGTTCCTAACCTTTGACATCGCTACAATCTTATATTTTGTAGTTTTCATTGTGTAAACCACTTAGTACTCCTTAATCTTTCATTGCATTCATCCATTAAATTAATTTTTCTCCATTTTTCCAAATTTATGAACTTCAACATCCTCTTCTCATGATTTCATACTATTCTTGGGCTTTTAAGCTTTCATTTGATCCCCATTTCATTGAAAATTCCTTGTATTTTAAAAGTTTGACCAAAGTCAACAAAGGTCAATGGTGGCCAATAGATGCATTGTTGAGGCCTCGTCAATGCAATACAAAAACACTATATATACTAGTGGATACTTTGGAACTTTTTGTCATTTTCTCATAACACATGGGGAATTTTTGCAATTTTTCATAGCTGAAAACCTTCCAAAGTCCATAACTATTTATCCAAATCACTCCATTTCTTGATCCTACACTTACTGAAGGTAAGATCTTTATCTTGGGGGCTACAAACCTTAAGGTTTCTAATGTAATTTTTGAAACTTTGTTGTAACTTCCCCAAGGGTTAGTAATCTTAATCATACATAAACATCAACGTTTTCCAAGTTAACCCTTTCAAAAACATCCTAGATGATTTATCAATGATAAGACATAAATAGAAATAATAATTAAGTTAATTAAATCATCCATAATTACAACTTAGCCAAGTGTAACTAACCTTAAGAGTTAAGGTATTCCAATTGTTTTAAGGTTAGATAATGATTGCTAATACATGGTTCTATTGTGATTGAAAATGACATCCAAATAAAAGCTCTCGCAGAAAAGAGAACCCTCACAACCACAAGAGAAACAACCTAGAGCTAGAAGGGGCCAGCAAGAACAAGGCCAAGAATAGCAAGAGGTGACCCATGGAATGGGACCTCTTCAAGAGGAGCCCAAAGTGGATTTTTTTTTTTGACAAATTCTAGAAGAAGAAGTGCCTACAAAACAATCTCAATGAGGAGAAGTGCCTAGATGTGTGCCTAGGCTTGAGGACACTCTAACTCAAGCCTAAATAGACATCATCAAGGCCCAAGAGGCACAAATATTAGTTCTTCAAGAGATAAAATTTGGACCATTTTAAGAAAAATCTCCAGAGGATGTCATAACACAATTAAAAACCTCTCTCATATGGCCAATCATCACGACTAGTGGGGAATGGTACATAAGAAAGACCTATCTCTTCTAGAGTAGCTAAAGGCTAGGGTCCATTGTACAAATCAAGGAAGTTCAAGTGTCCTACTTAGTGGAGGCCATCACATAAGCACTGGGGTTACTAGATATTAGAACACAGTTGGCAAAGATATGCACAAAAGGCAATCCTAAGGCAAAAAGGAAGTGGACCCAACGATGCTATAGGATGGACTCTAAGGAGTATGGCGCACTCACACTAGCAGAGTGAATTTATTTCAAGATTGTATCCTATCATCTCAATCCAACAGTGAGGCCAAGCAAGGTGACTACTTTCTTTGCTCGTGCATGTGTGACTCTAAGTGGGAAATTTCCTATTAACCTTCCATAGTTGATTTATTTAGAGATCAAGAAGCATTTCAAGGAGAACAAACAAAAGGAGGGCCTTTCCCTTTCCATGCCTTATAAGAAAAATTTGTAAGAGGGTAGGTATTTTTCACTATTCAAATGACACTCTTAGGCATACTCCCTTGTCCTCATGGGCAAAAATCATGAAAGAAAAAATTCCAACAACCATTCAAGAAGAGGAGCTACCACCACCACGACCCACTCAGGAGATAACACTAGAGGCCTGTGCAATCCTTAAGTGTCTATGATAAATTTGAGAGTAGCTCTTGACTGAACAAGAGTAGCAAGTAGGAATGAGTGGGATGGATCCATCTGTGTATCGACCAACAATGAGTTACCTTAATGAGGTGGACTGAACAGTTAGCCAAATGAAGACGGGTGGTTTCATTTTCTTTGTCCAAAGAATGCAGCTAACTTCAAGGTTAGATACCAACACTTGGGAGGTGATAGTATCATTAGCAACCCATCATCTATTCCAAAAAATCTCTGGGAATGCCACCATTTTCTTGATGAGGTTGGAGGAAGGTGAAGAGGCAACTATCTTGGTGATGTAGCACTAAGGGTAGGAAATAATGGTAGAAGTGGTAGCTGATTGTGTAGCCAAAGCATTGAATGCATCTATAGCATCTATACCAGATGTATCTACACTCCAAGATGTATATACATATATAGGTATAGTCAGCAAAGAATTGAATGCAAACCAACATGAACAACTACTAGAATAATTGGTAGGAACCAAGCAACAGACTCAAGATATCTTTGATCTTCTAGAGAACATCACTGCAACCTAGTCAAAGCTATTGAATGCAAGGGGAAAATTCATCATTTTGGAGGGGCAACTAGAAATGACCCAAGAGTAAAATCAATGCTTGGTTGTAAAGCATGTTAAAATTTTTTCCCAACTTGTAGAGAAAAAAATCCTCAACTCGACAACAACAAGAGATAAAGCTATCAAATATCTTCAAGAACAATTTCAAAAGGTTGAGGAGGAAGTAGTAATGGCCATCTTCAAATAGTTCATGGTAGAAGCTAAAATGTATTCAATTGAAAAGGATTTGAATTAGATGTGCTAAGAAAATGAAGCATTGATCATGAAAAATCATCACCTATGATATGTTGATGCTCAAAGAGATCAAATGTAAGAATTAAATCATCAATAGTAGGAGTAGCTTATTAGAGTCAACACTGAACTAAGAAAATTGGTTGTGGAGAACTAAAATATTAATGGAGGAGGTATGCACCTTATAAAAAAAGTCTACCATCAAAATTTTCACCTAGAAGAATGAAGCTCTCAAGTTTGAGAGGGCTAAAATCCACTATAGGGACCAGTTTGGCTTGTAAAAGGAAATTAATGAAAAAGAAATCTAAATGGCAAAGGCTAAAGTAAATGAAGCCCTCCAACAACTCCAGCAAGAAAGAGAGATGTGCCAACCCATCCTTGATGGGATTGATGCCTACAACAAAGTGGAGATCCACTTGAAGGAGTTGCATATTGAAGAGATGATAGAGAATATGGAGTTGGCCAATCTTTGTTACACAAATTTGGTAATGTTGATAGCTAGATGGAATTGGTCAGAATTGGAGAAGCATGTGGCTAGCTCATATCTATTATACAAGGTTGAGTTCAAACACCACAAGGACACCAAGAAAATTCTTGAGACTGCTAATGCTAAACTCAAAGTCCTCAAAAGTTGATTCATAGATCAATGATCCATTGCTAAGGACCTAGCTATATGGATAAATAACTAGTAGGAGTTGAAGAACACAGTATGAGTGTTTGACATTGAATGAAAATAGTTCACTACCTAGTTTATCAATGTCAAGAAGTTGTTTCTAGCAATCCTGTGTCCATCGGATGTGGGTGTTTCAACCCACATTTGGAAAGCTGCATGGACAGTGCGTGATCCCAAGAGTAAGGAGGAGAAAATGAAAGCACTACTAGATGCTTTATGCCTCTCACATAAAGTGGTAGCAGTAGTAGGACAACCATAGTTGCCTCAACCATTTCTAATGCATGAAGCTGGTGAAGGTTCCTTGAAGCCTTAAGAACCACCACTACCTAGGACCATTTGATCTTCTCCAACAAGCTTCACATCATCAAGGAATGTGTTGTCAAAATTTTTTAATAATTGTTTCATGGTGTTTAATTTTGTGTCCTGAACACTACCATTTTTGTAATTTATTGATACATACACTTGGGAACTCCATTTTTTGTCAATTCAGTCAAGTTTGTTTTGTTGAAAGAAAAGTCAATCAATAATCCCATACATTCCCAATTTAGTAAAAGAACTCAAGGATGAGTTTTCTTTCAGTTTTGGGCATATGATGAGTCATTATTGGTTGGTTGCGTCGATGAGGCCTTGTCAATGTAGCCAACTACATTGATGTGGCCATGTCCATGAGGCCCCATCGATGCATCTCAACCTATGTTGATGATGCCTCATCGACGTAGTGTTTGTCCATCACCTATAAATGTGTGTCTATCAGCCACATTTATGGAAAATCCAAATTTTAGTAGTAGTGAAGCTCTTGCATTTTTTTCCATTCAAAAGTTAGAATTTTTTCCTTGAGTGCCTACTATAGGAGTCATTGATTTTATGGATCTTTATTTAAGAATTTTTGTACCTAAGCATGATAGTGTGTGTGGTAATAAAGATGAGATTTCTGATAAACCTTGTAGTAGTTTGGATAGATTAGCTCTTTTATTTATGCATTCAAAGTTTTCAATTATTTGTTAATTATTCTCAATTATTTTGCAAATATTTTTTAGAAATTGAGTTAATGAGATTATTAAGCTAGATAGATTAAATACATAAGTACGACTGCTTCAAGCACAACATGTATTCACTTGGTAATCCTAACAACATTATTACTTAGTATGCCTAGTAGCATAGTGTTTAGTTGCCTAGCAGTGGATACATGGGTTTAAGACATGTACAGAAAGTGGGAACAGATACTTATGTTAGGATTAGTTAAATAGCAGCTAATTAAGTAATTTAGATTAGTTAATCAATTCCTTTTATCTACATTATGAGCACATAAAATATAACTACAAAATGATAAAAATTAGATGTCTCAGTTACACTTAACCATACCAATGTACATCACAGGTGTAACTGGAAGGACAAAAATTAACTTTTTATGGTTAGATTTACTTACTAAAGGGCTAGTGCATTGGAAACAATAAAGTCCATATAATTCGACCAAGTCATGCATGAACGCTTCATGATTAATATGGTTGGATGTAAGGGTATCTTACTACTCATTAAAGTTCATCACCAACTCTCTAATGATAGTAATGATCATAACCACTAGGAAGAGTTGGAAATTTTTGAAAAGTTTAAACAAGAAAGCCTCGAACTAAAAATGCTATTGGCCAAAATGGAATATGTGTTTTTGAAAAATGGGAAGCTAATTATAATCAATTCAAAACTTGCTCCAAAGAAAAAAAAGATGTTGTTGAAGGTAGTTGAAAAATGGTTAGTAGCTTTTGCTTGGTCATATCCTAAACTCACATGAATTGATCCTAGGATATGCCAACATCACATCTACACTGACTTGGCCATGAAGCCAAAATGATAGCCACAAAGGTGATTAAACCCCAAGCTAAAGTAGATCATCAAGGAGGAAATCCAACAACTCCTCAAGGCAAGGTTCATTTATCCCATTGCAAATAGCAAGTTGGTTAGCCCACTTGTAATTATGCCAAAAAAGGTGACAAGTGGCGAGTTTGCATTGATCCTAGGCTACTAAATATGGCAACATTCAAGGATCATTTTTCATTGCCATTTTTTGACCAAGTTCTCAACACAATATCTAGGCATTGCTACTACAACTTTCTAGATGGTTATAGTGGCTATAACCAAATTCAAATTTCACTAGAAGACTAAGAAAAGATAACATTCAAAAGTCCCTAGGGGAATTTTTCATATCATAAGATGCCATTTCATCTATGCAATTCTCCTACTAGATTCCAGCAACTGGTTTCAAGCATTTTTTAACAGCAAATCTGTAGTGATGTAGAAGTCTTCATGGATGAATTCTCCACCTATGGAGCTACATTTGAGCAACCCTTCGATCACGTTGAGAAAGTGCTAAAATAATGTGTTAAAACTAACTTGTAACTCAATTGGCAGAAAAGTCACCTCATGGTCCAAGAGGGCATTGTACTAGGGCATAGAATATTAAAAGCAAAAATTGAGGTAGACCTTGAAAAAATAAGGATCATCCAAGGAATATCTCACCAACAAAAAATAGTTAAAGATGTTTGATCATTCTTTGGACATACTAGCTACTACTAGTGATTCATAGAGAATTTCTCTAAGATCACAAAATCATTGGTTGAGCTAACAAAGAAAGATGCTTCCTTTGTCTAGACTATAGAATGTGAGAAAGCATTCTAGTCACTAAAAGAGAAGCTTGTAGAAACTCCAATCCTACAAGCACTTGACTAGCCTAGGCAATTTCATATCATGACAAACACATCAAATTATGCCTTGGAAGCTATGCTGATGTAGTTAGATGACAAGAAATGACCATACTACATCCACTATGCTAGCTAAAGCATTATGGTTGCACAATTGAACTACACCACCATAGAGAAAGAATTGATGGCTGTGGTGTTTACTCTAGAGAAGTTTAAACACTATGTTCTTGGATATAATGTGCTTTTGCACATTAATCATAGTGCCATCTACTTCCTGATGAACAGGCCAATGGTGATCCCTTGTGTCATATGGTGGCTAGTGATCTTGTAGGAATTAGATCTTACAATGGTAGATTGAAAGGGCACTAAGAATTTGATCGCTAATCATTTGTCTCAATTTCAATGAAACAACAAAGAGGAACAAAGTCCACTATCTAACATATTCCCTAATGAACTCCTCTTTGCTAGGGCTAGAACTAAAGAAACTTCCAACAAGCCAAAATGGTATGATGGCATCCTCACCAATCTTCTTACTCAGGAGATGCCACAAGGGTTGGACCACCAAAAGAAATAGTAGTTTCTTAACCAAGTAAAACACTTCATGGAGATCAACAAACATCTCTACAAGGTGTGTGCCAATGGCTTGGTTCATTGGTATGTCCTTGATGTTGATCAACTACATGTTCTCCAGGTTGCTCATGAAGGTCCTTGCAAAGGACACTATGTTAGAAGATGCAATGCCATTAAAATCCTAATCATAGGGTACTACTAGCCAACACCCTTCAGGGATGTTCATCATTACATCCACTCTTATGAATGATGCCAATGAGATGATGGAATGACTATAGAAATGGAGGAACCTCAACAATGGATTCAACGATTGGAACCATTCAACATCTGGGGCATTGATTTCATAGGTCCCATCATGCCCCTGTCAAATGGAAATTTGTACATCATAGTCATTGTTGACTATTGTACAAAATGGGCAAAATTAGTAGCCATCATCAACTATAAATCCTCTATTACTTAGTTTATACAACAAAATGTTGTAAATAGGTTTGGTATGCCACATGCATTAATTTTTGATAATGGAACTCACTTTATAGGCACTACTTTTCAGAAGTTCATGTAATGCTTGGGGGTTGAACATAAACTCACAACACCTTACCATCCCCAAGGTAATGGTCAAGTTGAGGTTACCAATAGGGAAATCATAAGGATTCTAACAAGAACTATTAGTAAATATAGAAAAGTCTAGAGCATAAAACCTAATGATGCCCTTTGGGTCTACTGCTCAACATGGAAACTTCCTATAGGTTATTCTTCTTATGAGCTTGTGTATGGAAAATTACCAACACTTCCTATTCAATCCAAAATCCATACACTTTCAACAGCTTGTCACCTTGGCCTTTACCTGATTCTAGCCCAAAAAGAATGACTAATGAATCTCAACCTATTAGACAAAAACTAATTAGTAGCCTTATCATCTAATGAGCTGCACAAGGCCTATAACAAAAAGTTTCATGACCTAAAAATCAGAAAAGTCAAATTTCAACAGAGAGATAAGGTTCTCTACTAGAACCCCACACATGTACCTCAACAAACTAAGTTCCAAATGCCCTAGGAAGGACCTTACATCATTTATGAGAAATTTCCTTATGGGGCCATGATCATCTATAAACCTAAGAGCCCAAACGAGAAAAACCTAGTTAACATTCAACAAATCAAACCTTTCCATGAGCATGTGCCATTCAACACAACAAAAGCCTCATCAAATGGACAACCAAGCTCAANTTGTCCCCTTTTCATTAATAAGAATTTAATAAATTTGTGACTTTGGTAGTTTTTGGAATTGGGAAGGATTCAAAGGTTTGAACAAGGTGTGGCTTCAAGGGGATTCAATATTCTTTGTGCCTTTCTGTTTGCTTGGGTGCATGTGTGTTGTCATGGATTTCTTATCGTTTTGCATCATCTAATAAAAGGAAATTAAATAAGTCCTTGCATGGTGTTGTTCTCATCAGAAAAAAAAAAGAGACGGGAATTCAAAGCACACCCCTTAGAAAAAATAAATGCATATGTCCTTGCATGGTGTGGTTCTCATCAGAAATAAAAAATGATGATGATTCAAAGCATACCCCATGGACAAAATACATGCATGTGTCTTTGCATGGTATGGTTTCCATTTCAAAAAAAAACAATGGGAATTTAAAGCACACCCCTTAGATAGAATAAATAGGTTACAAGAATTGGTTATAGGACTAGTCATCTCTAACTAAGGCCCTTCGTCACTTCCTAATCCTTCTCTAATAAGGAATGGTGGTTGTTCTATGCGAGCCCTCTTGTGACTTAGGGGATGAACTGGTCTTAGAATGTTGATGCGAAGTCATTGAATGTGGTTGGTTTTGGTCTAGACTAAGGATGGATCCTATCAAGTCATTTAACCACAAATCCACAAGGGACTTCATGTGACCATAATTAGGAACCTCATTCCAGACTCTCTCTCATCCATCTATGCTTTTCATAGCTCACATCATTGCCAGTTTTATGTTCTAGTTTGATGTTCTAGTTTGATATGTTGGAATTCTTAGTTGGTTTCTTCCAAGTTTTTGTACTTAACTACTGTAACCATTAATCATCAATAGAGCACACGAACTCTTTGGTTTGTAGTTATGGAAGGGCATAAAAGGCTTATGCCTGCTTGGGGGAGGACCCACTTGCATATTTTTTAGTTGGATTAGTTAAGTTCTTTACCCTTAGACATTCTTACAATAAAATTCTTTTTATTTACCCCATCAATGACATCCAATTATGCACATTGTCACAACATTTTTTAGTGAAACTTTCCTTTTTATTATTGTGAAATCTTACACCCTCTTCAAATATTTCCTTCTGTCAAACATTTTCAATTTAATGGACTACTTATTTATTTATTTTACCCTATTTGTCAACCTTCCTACTATAACTACTAAAGAATCAATCTACCATAGTCACAACTTAGCCAAGTGCAACCACCCATGAGACAAGACATTTAACAACTATGTCTTATACATTGCATACTAATTCATGATTCTATTGTCAATGTAATGGGAAGCATGGACTAGAAGTGAGACTATCTTCACCAAATATGATGTAGTAGTACCACACCATGAGGATCATTCGTGATCATGGGATCTCTTCTCTCTCTCATTCTTCTATTGCTAAGAGGTGTTTGGTGTTAGTGTTATCCAGGGTGTTCACTTCTCTTATCATGAAAATCCCATTTTTTAAACATTGTAATTCTGTATCCTTGGGCACTCTGAGTTCATTTTCCCATTTTATTCAATCTATATGCCAGTTCATAATCCCATACCTACCCAATATATTATGTTGTCTAGAACTTCTTCTTTCTCTTTTTCACTTGAGGATGAGTTTTCATTCAATCATGGGGGGTATGATGACTTAACATTTTCCTATGGTCATGACATCAGGTATGTGACATTGGGGCCATGATGTCATGTACATAACATTAGGTCTTGGCTTTGATGTTAGGTATCCAACATTGGGGTGTACATATCAACCTATAAATATAGCACTTGGGCTTCTTTTTCATAGCTTTTGAGTCAGAGTAGTGAAGCTCTGGACATTTATTATCTCAAAGTTAGAATATTTTTTAAGTGCACGTAGAAGGAGTCTAAGTGTGTATAGTTCTTTTTTCAAGCACTAATTTACTTGAGCATAATAGTGTGACAGGAATAAAATAAACTCTTTTGACAATCATTGCAGCACTGAGAAGATATTAATATTTTGTTTAATGCACTTTACTTCCATGCTCTTTACTTTAATACATTTGAATTAAGAAATTTATTTCTAGTTATTAATAAACATAAGAATGACCACTTTGAGCATACATATTGTACTTGGTAACCTAGCAACATTTAACGTTTGCTAGCACAATAGCACTATATGTGTTCAAGATGTGTTTGAGAAAGTGGGATGGTTACTTGTGTTAGGCTAGATAGGTAATAACAAATTAGATTTTAAATTACTCTATTCTTCATTCTTGTTGTAGGTGATCAAATCTATAAAATATAAAGTAAGAAAATCATATACCTCAATTACACTTTTACCATACCCTTGAACCTCACAAGTGTAGTTGGAATGACAAAAAATGTTCTCAATGTCCATTTCACTTCCTAGAAGAGCTAGTGTACCAAATAACTATAGGTCCATAAAATTTGACCAAATAATGCATAATTCCTTAGTGATTTATATGGTTGGGTGTAGGGGTACCTCACCACTCATCACCTTGGTTTGAGGAAGAATGGATCCCATGACCCTCAAGGCTTCACAAAAGGAAATCAAGGTAGGAACAAGGACAAGCACATGATAAAGATAAACATGATGATCATGGTCATGACTAAAGAAGAGGAAGTAGTAGGCATCATTTTGGTGCTAGTCCTCCTTCCTCTTTATTTTCAACATCCTCATATTCTTCCTCCTCCAACTCTAATCAAAGCTACAGAGGAGGAGACCATGATGGAGGTGATTGATGGGATAGAGATGATCACAGAACCCATTAGAATAGTAGAGACTAGGGGTGTGGGAATTCAAGAAAGGCCCAACATCATGAATGAAGGGATAGAAGAGGGCATCATAGGCATCATGGTCATCACAGGGATCATAATTATGATAAGCCTTTACTTATAAGCAGAAATATCCTAAACATTGCAGAGGTCATGAGAATTCCAGCAAGGCATGTGAAAGGAAACTGAATCAAATCATTGAACATGAATAATATCCTAAAGTTTGAAGAAGGATATAATTATAATTTACAAAATCATCTCCAAGAAATTCATGATGCATGTGCCTTACAAAACATTCAAAACAAATGAAAAAAATTGAAGCTATTTCCTAGGACACTGATCAAAGAGGTTGAAAGCTAGTATCGATTCTTAGAAATAAAATCAATTATATGATGAAGTATAATGCTTAAAACCTTTAATGAAAAGTATCAAACATACTCCTAAGTGTCTAACCTAAGAAAGAAAATCCAAGGATGAAAGCAAGGAACACATGAATCCTTGGATGCAGCCATGGATAGATATTACTCATTATTACATTGATGCCCAAGTCATGGATTTTCTCAAAGGAAGTAGCTCTACCATAACATATATGGGCCTAAATAGAAATAAAGAGATATCTTTAGGTCTATGCCCAAGGGAGGCTTTCAGAACTAAGAGCCCATCAAATCCAAATGCTAATTGAGTAGGTGGTCAAAGAAGAAGATGAGCTATGGAAAAGTAA
This sequence comes from Gnetum montanum, assembly GCA_015680685.1. Classification (NCBI taxonomy): domain Eukaryota; kingdom Viridiplantae; phylum Streptophyta; class Gnetopsida; order Gnetales; family Gnetaceae; genus Gnetum; species Gnetum montanum. Next base: position 273,999 of record MNCI01024945.1, read on the forward strand.
AAGTGTAGAGGAGTATAACTAGGATCCTTCCATCCACAAAAGTGAGGTCCAATTTTGTGATAAGGAAGAGGATGCACCACTTGATGAAGTGGTGCAATTAAAGATATTGCTAATACAAAAATCTATTTTGAAATATCGGCCAAGGTAGGAAAAATGTGGGACTCTTTTAACAAAAAGCTTCAAACTACTCTTCAAATTGCAAAAGAGTCCAAACAACAAGGTAGTGATTGTGAGCAAAGGAGAATGAAGGAAGTTGAACATGTCCATTAAAGAGATAAGGGAAAAGATACTACTATTGAAGAGGTTGTGGATTCTAAGATAGATGATGATAATGGGTGTAACATCTACCACTACGAGCATCCTAAGGGATGTTGCCTAGTTGTGTCACACTTGTAGGAATCTAGAGTGCATGCACTGAATCCTAGATTGTTAGAAAGGTAAGCACCTAGGAGTTTGTCTTATCCTCAAAGTAACTATAGATAGTTTCACCAATAAGCTAATCATCCAAGTGGAGCTCCACCTCAACCTCATGAGCAATACTAGTAGTTTTAGCACCCACAGTCATGGGGGATGCCACCACCAAGGTAGAAACACCCTTACTAGCAACTAAATAAATATGAGTACTATATTTAGCAACAAATTTCTCCACATAACTCTTCCTATCATGCCTATTTTAAGCACCATTACTACATTCCTGAGTACTATAGAGCATAATTTCCAAGAGGGGAATCCCCATTTCCATTTTAGCCTTCTCATTCTTCTGCACATGTACCTCCACCCTCAACTCAATTACCACCTACTCCATCTATGTAATATGAAATTCTAGCCCACCTATAGGAAATAAATTCCAAAATGGCTACTAACTTATAGTTGACTCTCCAACCAAGTGGTTTAGGGAATATGCCCCAAAAAAGACCTTTCTTCTAAATCAACAATTCTACTATGCCCTCATAGACACATGTGGCTAATGACCCTACTTCTCCTTCATCCTATGCAACATGATTCAAGATCCCTTTGAACCAAACACCTCCTAAAGTGCATACTATAATGTTGATGCATGCGGTTATGAATTGGACAATGGCAAACCATCTTCTTAGGAAGTGATCTGATCTTGGAAGTTCCCTCATTTAGTTGAAAATCACTAGGAACGAGCCTTATAAGGCTATTCTAGACTTAGGTTCTACTATCAATTTGATTTTACATTAAATGTACAAAGCATGGAACCTACCTCCTCTCAAGAAGAGCAAGATTCATCTTAAGTTAGTAGATCAATCCATCACTATTTTCTTTGGATTAGTGGAGAATATTTTGACCACCATGTTTGAGTGGTCCTATCCTACTAACTTCCTAATGATCCAAGTAGAAAACTACAAGGGGGAATTTCCAATCATCATGAGAAGGATTTGATTAAGTACAGTACATGCATGGTTGGGAATTAGAGACCTCTCCTTGGAAATTTCCAAGGAAAATAATTTTGAAATCAGAGTTTTTATCAACTTCAAACTATTGAACATGGAAATATACAAGGATCATTTTCTATTATCATTTATAGATTAGGTGTTAAATACCATTTTTAGGCATTGCTACTATCATTTTCTAGATGGTTATAGTGGCTCTAACCAAATCTAGATCACACTAGAAGGTTAGGTCAAAACAGCATTCATGAGCCCCAGGGCAACTTTTGCATATAGAAAAATGTTGTTTGACCTATGCAATGCCCCTTTCAAATTCCAATGCCTTGTCTTGAGCATTCTCTAATAGCAAATTGATAGCAAGGAAAGTCTTCATGGATGACTTCTACACCTATGGGACTACATTTGAGCAAGCCATGGACTATCTTGAGAAAGTATTGAAAATGTGCATGGAGATAGACCTTAAGCAAAATTGGTAGAAAAGCTACTTGATGATCTAGGAGGACATTATGTTGGAGCATATAATTTCAAATAAAGGGATAAAGGTGGAATCTAAAAAAATAAGGATCATTTAAGAAATCACTTGATAGGTAGAAACAGTTAAAGATGTGAGGTCATTCATTAGTCACATTGGCTATTACTAGTGATTCATTAAGATTCATCAAGAATTTCTCTAAGATGCTAAACCATTAGTAGAACTAAAAAATAAGGATGCTTCATTTTTTTGGATTGAAGAATGCAATCGTGCATTCTAGCAACTCAAGAAAAAGCTCATGAAAACTCTAATTCTATGAGTACCTGATTAGTCTAGGCCCTTTCACATTATGATAGATGCATCCAATTATGCCTTAGGAGTTGTCCTCACATAGTTGAATAATCAAAAACATCCTTACTACATCCACTGCATAAGAAGAAGCATTATGGGTGCACAACTAAACTACATTACAATGAAGAAAGAATTGATGGAAATGATGTTCACCTTGGAAAAATTTAGGTAGTGTGTGCTTGGGTACAAGATGTTTATGAACACTAATCACAGTGTAATATAGTTCCTAATGAATAAGCCAATGATGAGCCCCCTTTTCATACAGTGACTTGCAATCTTGAAGGAATTCAATCTCACTATGATAGATTGAAAGGGGACTGAGAACATGGTTGTTGATCACTTGTCTTGATTGAGATGGGACAATAAAGAGGATGAGAGCCCACATTCATATTAGTTCTTTGATGAACTCCTCTATTCCAAGGTTATAACTAAATAAGTGCCCATTAAAACCAAATAGTACGATGGCATTCTTGTCTATCTTCTCACCCAAGAGATGCCATAGGAGAGGGACAACAAGAAGAAATAATAGTTTCTTCACTAGAACAAACACTTCATAGAAATTAATGAACATCTTTACAAAGTGTGTGTTGCTGGCCTGGTTCAATGCTGCATACCTAATGATGACCAAGTGTATGTTCTCCAATATAGTCATGAGAATCCTTGTGAGGGACACTATGCTAGGAAACACATGGCCATTAAGATCCTCATCGCAAGGTATTATTGGCCAACACTTTTTAGGGACACTCACCACTTCATCCACTCATGTGAACATTTCCAAAACAATGGTGGAATGACTATTTGTAATGAGAGGCCTTAATAGTGGATCCAAGCATTTAAGCCCTTTGATATATGGGGCATTAATTTTATGGTTCCCATCATTCCCATGTCTAATGAAAAGGCATAAAACATAATAGCTGATGACTACTAAACAAAGTGGGTAGAAGTAGTAGTTGTCACTGATTGAACATCTTCTTTGGTTGCTTGTTTTATACAACAACATGTCGTAAATAGGTGTGGGATGCCACATGCACTTATTTCTAACAATGAACCTCATTTTACAAGAACCATATTTTGAGAGCTCATGTAGCTCTTAGGGGTTAAACATAAATTAACAACATCCTACCATCCCCAAGCTAACAGTCAAGTGAAGGTTACTAACCTAGAGATAACAAAAATACTAATAAGAACCATTAGTAAATATAGGAGGGATTTCAGCACAAAACTTAACGATGTCCTTTAGGCCTACTACTACACTTGGAAATTTCCTATTAGCTACTCTCCATATGAGCTTGTGTATAGAAAATTACTAATACTTCTAATTCAAATGGAGCTCTGTGCATCATCAATAGCTTATGATCTTCAGCTTGACCTAAGTCTAGCACAGAAAGAAAGATTAATGAATTCAACTTGCTAAATGAGAATCAATTGGTGGCCCTATCATCTAATGATGTGCACAAGTCATTCAATAAACAATGACATGACCTTAGAATTAGGAAAGTGAAATTTCAACGAAGAGAAAAGGTCCTATACTAGAATCCCACACACATACCACAAATAACTAAGTTCTAAACATTGTAGAAAGGACCTTACAATCTATGAAACCTTTTCTCCTGGGGCCATGTTAATCTATAAACTTGAAAGCCCAAAAAAAAAGCTACTGGTCAACATGCAACAACTAAAGCCTTTCAATGAACCCAAAAGAGCCAATGACTAAAACACCTCAACGAATGGACAAGCACTCTCAATTTTTTACATCTCTTCATTCCAGCTTAGTCATGGGGGAGATGGCCATCTATGCTAAACCAAACAATGTGGCTTCTCAATTTTTCAATTTTTTGTTTTACAGTATTTTTAATACATTTTTCTCTTTCTTCAATATTATTTTATTTGGATTTCTTTTGTGGTTTTTCTTATATTTTGCTTTTCTTTCTTTATTGTAGCTAGGACTTGGTGCAACTGTAATTACTAATTGATTTTTACTATAATGTTATTTAATTGCTTATGTTTGGATTCTATCTTTGAATTTTGGTGTTAATTACTAAGACATGGTTTCTTTTTCATGATAACAAATAGTGAGTTCACATCATCCACCCATCCACGAAACTCTATGGTGTTCCATTGTTTTGGAAATATGTGGTCCCTTCTTAAATAAAAATCTTAATGATTTTGTAACGTTGGTAGTTTCCAAACTTGGGAAGAATTAAATGAATAGACAAGGATATGACATTAAGGGGATTTGATGCTCTTTGTACTTGCCTACCCTCTTGGGTGCATGAGTGTTTCCATGGATTTCTCACTCTTCCACTATCGACCAATAATTGGAAGAAAATTCTTTGCATGGTGTGGTTCCCATCCAAAAATCAAAAAATTTAAAATAATAATAATAATAATAATTCAAAGCACACCCCTTAGACAAAAATAATGAGCTATAAGAACTAGTTATGGGACTAGAAAGAAATGTTACCCATGCCTAAATGTCCCTTCTGACTAAGGTCCATCCCACTTCTTGCTTCTCTTTTCCTCTCTTTAGGAATGGTGATTGATCTATGGGGATATTTTTATTCCTTGGGAGGATGGACTAGTCTTAGAGTGTCAATGCAAAGTCACTGAAAGTGGTAGATTTTAATTTAGACTAAGGATGGATGTTATTAGGTCATATTAACTACAAAAATCTACAAGGAACTTCATGTGACCACAATATGGGACTCCATTCCACACTCTACCTCATCCACCTATGCTTTCCATACCTCACCTTACTACTTCTTCTCATGTCTTGTTCAATGTCCTAGTTTGATGCATCAAAGTTCCTAGATAGTTTTTTTTATGATTTGGTCCTTAACTAACCATAATCATTCATCATCCATGGGGTCCATAGACTCCTTAGTTTGAGGGAATCAAAGGCATGAGCCTACTATGTGGAGTACCAACTTACATACCCCTTGTTTGGGCTAGTTAAGTTCCTCCTCCTTTAGTCATGTTTTCTTTCAAAACCTTCTACATTCCACATTGGTTACATCCATAGTTGCACTCCTTCATGGAATTTCTCTAAGAATTTTTGTATTAAATCTCCTTTTTATGAATTATCTAGCCCTCAATAATTTCATCATGTTCTTGACTCTTTTAGCTCCCTAAGAACTTCAATTTTATGTAAAAACTCTTTGTTTTTATCCTTATTTTTTATGATTAAAAATTCTATTGTTTATTCATATTGACATGACACAAAAAATCTATATATAGTGCAATACTTAGTGAATTTTTTTTTCATTTTCCTTCAAATGAAAGAAGAGTTTTTACAATTCTTAGAGCCTATAACCTTCTAAAGCCCATAACTTTCAAACTGGTTGTCCGATTAACCTCATTCTCTAGTCCTATAGTTACCAAAGGTGAGATCCATGTCATGGGGGCCACAAACCTTAGGTTTTTGACCAAAAAGTTTTAAATTTTTTCAAGCTTGCACAAGGTTTAAGTAATAAAATAATATTAAAATCACTAATATATGAGAGTTAAACCTTTCCAATGAACTCAAGTAGATACTAAAGTCAAATAATAATAAAATAATATTAAAATAATCAAACTTGCCATGATCACAACTTAGCCAAGTGTAACCAAACTGATCAAGATAAGGTACTCAAGTAATCCAAAGTTACACATCAAATGATAATCCTTGATCATGGTTTAATTAAAAATGACATCAAGACTCAAGTGTTCGCAAAAGAAGGACCATCCCAACCAATGGACAAGCTACTCAAAACTAGAAGGGATCAATAGCAAGAACAACCCCAATAGTAGGTAGCTAAAACTCATGCAATGGGACCTCTTTAGGAGGAGCCTGAAGTGGAATATGTTTATCAAATTCTAGAAGTTAAAATAGAGAAATCCCACTGAGATGTTGTACTAGGACTAAGGCCAAACCTTGAGGTCATGTCTAAGGAAATTCAATGTTCAATTCTACAAGAGCCAAACTTTGGAACCTTCTTTGACTTTTCTTAGAAGAAGTCAAAACTCAATTGGAAAGCTCTCCCATGTGGTCCATCATCACCTCTAGTGGGGAGTGATAAATTGAAGATACATATCTCTTCTCGAAAAATAGGTAGATTGATGCCACTATGAAGATTAAGGACATTAATATGTCCTACTCAATGGAGGTCATCTCTTAGGCCCTTAGATTACCTAAAACTACGAAAAATCTGGTAGACATCTCAACACAAGTGAACCTAGAGGTGAAAAAGAAGTGGGCTCAATGGTGCTATGAAGTGGATTATAAAGAATATGGTGGACTCACAATGGTAGAATGTTCTTACTTCAGGATCACAACCTACCACCTCAATCAAACAATGAGGTCAAGTAACGTGATAGTGTTTTCTACCCATGCATGCATCACTCTAAGTAAGAAATTCCCTGTTAACCTCCCATGGGTAATCTATCTTGAGATAGAAAAGTGCTTTAAGAACAATAAGAAGTGGAGGAAGGAACTCCTCTTTCCATGCCTAATCCAAAAATTGTGCAAAAGGAGAGGAATAGCCTGCTATTCCAATGACATACTTAGATATGCTCTTACTACTTCTTGGGTAGAGATGATGAAAATATAATATCGTTGTCACATCGAAAGAAGAGGAGTAGCACCACCACCACCCACTCATGAAATAGTGCTAGATACTTGTGCTACCATGGAGTGCATGTAGAAACTCCTTAAGAAACCCTTGTAATTATAGCAAGCTAGAACAAGTGGTAATCCATCTATCTAATGACCAATCCTAAGTGACTTGAACGAGGTAACTCATACCATCAACTGGTTTGAGGATACAATACTAACATTCTTTGCCCAAAGAATGCAAGGACTTACACACTTGAATCCTAGTGCTTGAGAGGTAACAATGTCCATTTAAGGACAACAACAATTTCTAGAAATCTCTAAAAACATTGCTACCTTCTCAGTGTGCTTGGAAAAACATTATGGGGTAACTATCTTGGTGATGTAGCACCAAGGGCAAGAAACAACAACTAATGTGGTCACTGACAGAGTGGGTGATGTCCTCAATGTTCTTATAGCATCTTTGATAGATATTACTACACTCAAAGATGTGCAAATGTCCATAGGAGTTGCAAGTGGGAGACTTAGCGTAGCCTAGCACAAGGAGTTGATAGAACAACTAATTGAAACCTAACAATCAATTCTAGAGGTGTTTGACCTTTTAAATGACATTTCTATAATTTAGTCAACATTTTTGAAGGCAAAGGACAAGTGCCTCATTTCCCATGTCCAACTTGAAGAAGCCACATTTGAAAATCAGTGCTTCATTGGTGAAGTTGTAAAATCTAGAGCCCACCTTGCTAATACCACTATATTCATCCAAGTTGTAGTCAAAGATGAATCTTTTTAGTAGCTTCAAACCAAACTTCAAGAGGCTACGTATGCCAAGGAGTCAACAATCTTCAACCAATCATTAGCAGATGCCACCATCTACAACATTTAGAAGGACTTGTCAGAGGTTCGCTAGGAGAATGTCATTCTAACCAAGGTTAATCATCACCTACATAATTTTAAGCTCTAGAAGGACCAGATGGTTGAATACATGAGATAAAAATAGGAGTAGATTACCAAGGTGGCCATGGATCTGAGGAGGATGATAGTAGAAAATTGCAATCTTTCGATGGAGGAGGTCCATGCTCTTCACTAAATGTCTACAATCAAAATCATCACTTGGAAGAATGAGGCCCTGAAATTCAAAAGTGTTAAGAACCATTACCAAGACTAGGTCAACCTATAGAAAGAAATTAATGAAGAAGAAGTCAGACTAGCAAGGGCAAATGTGAATGAAGCACTCCAGTAGCTTCAATAAGGACATGAGATGTAGTAGCCCATCTTTTATGGACTACACGTGTACAACAAAGTAGAGATCCACCTTGAGGAGTTGTAGATTAAAGAAATGATAGAATACATGAAGCTCACCAACCCCTGATATGTAATGTTGGCAATGCTTATTTTTGAAAGGCTAAGGTCAAAACTAGAGAAGTAGGTGACAAGCTTGTACCTGTTGTATAAGGCCAAGTTCAAGAATCACAAAGAGATGAAGCAAAAACTAGAAATGAAAAATTCTAAACTTGAATTTCTTGGAGAGCACTTCATTGATTAAAAATCAATAATTGAGAACCTAGACCATAGAATTAATGACTACCAAAAGCTGCAAAATGTTATAACACAAAAAATTCACAGCCTAGTTTGTTAACGTGAAGTAGTTATTCCCTATAATGTCTTGTCCATGGGAAGTTCCCATACCAATCCACATTGGTGATGCTACAAGGACTGTGTATGATCCTCAAAGTGAGTAGAAGATGAAAGCATTTATGGATGCTTTCTATCTTCTACTAGTAGTTGTAGCTATAGTCAGACAACCATAGCCTCAACCACAACAGGCACATGTATCGAAGGAAACATAAGGTCCTTCAACATCTTATGAACCTCCACCTCTTGGGACCATTTGATTTTCTGTCATCTTCAACACACCAAAGGGGTTTTCTATCAGTATTTGTAATGGTGTTCAATTTTGTTTTCATGAACATTAATTTTTGTAAATGTTGTAAATCTGTACACTTGGGTACTTAGCGTTAATATAATTCAATTTTGGTGTTAATTAATTAGTCAATAATCCCATATCTTCCCAAAATTTTGTAGGAGACATTTTCCTCCTTTTGTTTACTTGAGGATGAGTTTTCATTTAGTTGTGAGGGTATGATGAGCCATCATGGGTTGACCATGTTGACACATGATTTGCTATGTCAATGTGTATGCGTCAACATAGTGTCTTGTATCATGTATATAAATGTGAACTAATCACATTTATGGAATTCATTAATTAATAGCCTAGCTAAACTCTTGCATTTTGTTTCTTCTAGAATTAGAATATTTTCTAAGTGCTTGCAGTAGAAGTGAAAAGTATATGGATCTTTATTTAAGCATCGATCTACCTAGACACCTCAATGTGAATGGCAATAAAGATGAGCTTTCTTCATAAACCTTGCAACACTTGGACTTAGCATGATATTTACTTTAATGCATTTATTCTTTCTGTAATTTATGTTTATGTAATTAATTAATTAATTAATTAATAGCAAATAATTAGTACACATAAGTACAACCATCTCAAGAATACTATTAACATTTGATAAACCTAGTAGCACTTAATGCTTGATTACCCAATAGCATTGCAACGTGTTTAGGATGTGTATGGAAAATGGGAATGGATGCCTATGTTAGGATTAGTTAAAGAATTAATTAGTTATTAGATTAATTAAACATTTAATTACTTTATTCTCAACACTTAGGTAAATTAAATAAAAGACATAAAATTCATATGCCTTAGTTACACTTAACCATATCATTGCACCTCACAAGTGGAACTGGGAAGACAATGATCATGTCTTTGAGATTCACTACCTAGGAAAAGTGTACTTAGATAGCGAAAGTTTGTGGAATTTGGTTGGATTGCTTAGTGAACACTAGTGATTTGTATGGTTAGGCATAGGGGCTAGTCATTGCTCATCACATACATCAAATATTTATTAATAAACAATCCACAACCAAAATCGTAAAATTTCAAGGATTTGCAAAAAAATATTTCTAAACTCAATCTTTTAACTATCCATTCTACATGCCTACATCACATAATCATATACACCAATATAGCAAAAAGATATAGGGAAAAGATAAAAACAACGCACCAATTATAATTAGTAAAACAAAATGTCTAAAATAAGCATAAAACCCTCAAAAATCTAGCAAGATGTACTTTCACTCCAAACATGTTTTGTACCCATGTAGATATGACTGCAACAATCCCAAATTCAAGTTCAAAGTAAGAAAATTCATCCACAAAGCTAAAATTCTAGAAAATGAATGAAAAAATAAAATAAAACTAAAAAAATGGGAAAGAAGTCTCAAAATCAATTTTTTGTTTTGTAAAAATAGATAACCAAAATTCTTAGTGTATTTGGTAAAGAAGGTGACGCAAATAAAAAAAATAAAACACATAATGATTTATAAACCATATACAAAGAATATGTTCCTTATACAAAGTAACATTACTCTCTTTTCATTCCATATGTCATGTGCAAAATTGAATTCTCACTTTTACTTTTTTATTTTGAAATAAATATTTTCATAGGTCTATTTTTTTCTTCCCAATTAATGTCATGCTCTTCAAAAATGAACACATTGGTATTCCAAATTAAAATATGTTTGAATCTATGTGATCCATATCAAATGCTCTATACATCCATTTTCTAAAATCACATTTAAGAAACACCTAACATGGTGTTATAGTTCAAATGCATGAATGCTAAAATCATACATAAATCATAAATACATAGCAAATAATTTTTTTATATCCTAGTCCAACATCCTTGCTAGTCACATCACCTATCTAACACATCACACAAGGCTAGTGTACATAATCATGTTACTTAAGCATGTAAATACATCATAATCATAACATAGCAACATAGTGTTACAATTCAAATGCATAAACACCAAAATCATACATAATGCATAAATGCTAAAATCATACATAAAGCATAAATATATATCAAATACTTGTTTTTGTATCCTAGTCCAACATCCTTGCTAGCCACATCACTTGTTTAACACATCACATAGGGCTAGTGTACATAATCATGTTAGTTAAGCATATAAGTACATAAGAATCATAACATAAAAGTGAAAATATCCTAGATTATAAAGAAAAATAATAACAAAATAAATCATCCTTGATAACCCACTGAGACCATAAAAATAGTATATACATCATAATTATACTTCCATACCCAATGTCTCTAGAAGGGATGCAACTCTCTCCTCCTTAAGAATCTTCCTCTTGGAAGATCTTGGGATGAGTTACACACATGTCAGCCTTCATCTCCCAAATAGCCTCTAAAGCTTTATGTCTATTCCAAAAAACCTTGATCATAGGCATAACTTTACTATGTAGCTAGTACAACATGTGATTAATAATCTCTACTAGCTACTCTACATAACTAGCATCAAACTGTAGCTATATCCCTGAATGATGAATCACGTGATGTTCATCAAACACATAGCATTACACCATATATACATAGAACACATCATATACATGTACCAACTAATGAGGTAATGCTATCCAATAGACCACTCTCCCAATTCTCTATAATAACTTAAAAGGACAAATATACCTAGGAGCCAATTTTCCCTTTTGACAAAATCGTATAAGGTCCTTCAAAGGAGAAACATGAAGAAATACATTATACTTGACTACAAACTCTACACTGATTGGCATATGCTACCTGCCTATCCTATGTAGCTCTTAATCTTTCTCAAATCTCCTAAACTTGTTCTATGGTCTATCTTACCAAATCTATGCTCACCTATTGGTGATCTTCTATGGTATTCCAACATAAAGGAATTCTACATGGCCTACCATATAAAATCTCATATGGTTCTACCTACAAACGCTTTTGATAATAGTTATTATATGAAAATTTATCTATTAGTAGCATCCAATCCTAGCCATCTCTATACTATAAAGCATAGGATCGTCACATGTCCTTGAGAATTTAACTCACCTACGTAGTCTATCCATCTATTTGTGGATGACATGCCAAACTCATGTTTAACCTTGTATCCATCTTCTTCTAAAATGCCTACCAGAAATGTGACATGCATCAAGAAGTTCTATCATTAACAATATTCCATGGCATAGCATGCAACTACACTATCTCTACAAGAAAAAGATGTGTAGTCTCTATTACACTAACTAATGTTCATGTGTTAAGGAAATGGACAAATGTTTCAATAAGTGAACAACTACTAATATAGCATCATGGTGACTATGAGCCCATGAAAGACCAATAATGAAATCCATAGCAATGGCATCCCATTTCCACTAGGGAATATCCTGGAAATGCAAATATATCCTATGCCTCTAATTCTCTATTTTCACTTACTAGTAAATAAAATATCAAGAGAAATACTTCCATACATTCCTCTTCATATCAAGCCACCAATACATCCATCATAAACCTTGGTACATCTTCTAACTACATGGATGCATTTGGTATTTACTCATGTGGGTCTCATCCATCAACTAAAATTGTAGAGCTTCTAGAATACATACTCAACCATCCATCTATAACACACCATGACTATCCATAGAGAATGATCCATTAGAGGAGATCTACTTCCTCAATTCTTCATACCATGGATCATGTTGTTATTGTTCTTGAATCAACTCCTACAAATCTAATTGGATCATCATGCTATTAAGCTTACTAGCCACCCTACTTAATGGATTAGCTACTTTATTAGTCTTGATAGGCCTATATTTAATAGAAAAATCAAAGTAAGTAAGAAACTCCATCCATCTATGCTATCGCAGGTTTAACTATAGTTGACTCATAAGATATTGAAGGCTCTTATGGTTAGTCCAAATAGTAACCTTCTTCCCATATAGATAATGCCACCAAAAATTCAATGTGAATATCTCTAAATCATGCATGAAATATCTAGTTTCATGTGGCCTCAATTGATGAGATGCATAAGCCACAACCTATCCATCCTACATTAACACACAATCAAATCCATCCCCCGAAGCATTAGTGCTAACATCATATGGATGTTCTAGTATAGGAGATACTAACACTAGAATAGTCACCAATCTATGCTTCAACTTTTCAAATGCAACCTAATAAGCTAAGCTCTATACAAAGCTAATCTCCTTCCTTAACAATAAATTCAAAGGAAATGCTATGCAAGAAAAAAAATTAAAAAACCTATGGTAATAACCTGATAATCCTAAAAAGCTCTACACCTCTACTACTGACTATGGTATAGGCCAATCATGAATAACTATAATCTTTATAGGATCCATATAGATACCAACTCCTAACATTACATGACCCAAATAATTAAATCTCTAATTGGAAAAATAAATACTTGGATGGCTAACTATATAGATATTACTCCCTCAAAGTCTATAATGCTATTAATAGGTGCTCTACATGCAACTAGGCATCACTAGAATATACCAAGATATCATCTATCAATACAATCGTAAACTAATTAAGGAATGGCTACATCAAATTATTCATGAGGTTCATGAAAACTCTTGGTGCATTCTTCAATCCAAATGGAAGCACCAAAAACTTAGAATGGCCATATCAAATTCTAAATGTTTTCTTTGACACATCTTGCTCATGAACCCACACCTAAAGATACCTAGACTTGAGATGAACCTTCGAGAACACATGAGCTCCCAAAATTTGATCAAACAAGTCATCAATGTGTGTTAGAGGATATTTATTTTTCATAGTCACTTGGTTAACTGGAATGTAATCTATGCATAACCAAAAACTCCTATCTTTCTTTTTTAACAAAAAGTACTAGTGCACCGCACAATGATACATTGTGCTGAATGAGGCCTTTGACTAGCAATTCCTATAGCTAAATCTTTAGCTCTACTACCTCTATGGTAGACATCCTATGTGGAGCCTTTGAAATAGACTATGTACTAGGTTTAAGCTGGATTTCAAACTTAATCTCTCACCTTAGTAGCAAACACAGTAATTCTAACTAGAACACATTAGGAAACTCCTAAACCATAAGGATTTGATCTATCTCCACCATATTTGTTTTATAAATTGTGACCACAAAGCATTCATGACCTTTTCAAAGCATCCTATGATACATCTAAGAGGATATCAAACCCAAGTGCACAAACCCCAGACAAGTTTATACCTAAATTTGAGCACCATTAGTTGACTATAATCTTGGGAGATTTTGCCCTCAGTCCACACTAGCATTGAACTATGATAGTTAATCCATCTCCAAAATTACATCATATACCCCAAGATCCATAACATGTAAATCAATAACCCATTGCACACCTTTTTCATTCTTCTAGTACACTTATACACACCTAATCAACTCAAGTCTCATAACCCCTAGTAAAAGATACTATTAATGCAAGAAAAATAAACTGTCATGCAAGAGCTACATGATGTGCAACACTAGGATCTACAAAAGAATGGCTAGTATCTAAATAAAATAAAATCAATATATAAAAGCCCAAAATTGTACCTCTTGTCTCCATCACTATGTTTAGCTACATGTCTAATGGCTAGGGCATACATCCATCCTTGAGTTCTTTGGTTCACTCCTCCTAATGAAGCAATAGATGTTATCCATCCATCCTAAAATACTAGTCACTATCCTTGATCTCTGCCTTCTTCCCTACTACTTACTTGCTCTGAGCACTCCCTAGCTCAATATCATGATTGTCCACATGAAAAATAATTTTGGTAATTCCTTTGTAGATGGCTAGGCTATCCACATTTATAAAAAATAATATATCCATAACAAACTCCAATAGTAGGGCCATGAGCTACTATTGGATGCTTAGCTCCATATTTGTGAGCTTGCTTGGTGGGACTAGGCCTACATCTAGATGTTGATCCTCTCTTCTATCCCTACTATCTCTCTCTACGAGTCGCATCCTCCTACTAGATCCTCTCTAAATTCATAGCAACTACTCAAGCCTCATCATAGGATGTTAATTTAAGGGGTGGGACATGGTCCTTTAGAGAGGATCTTGAATATCTAATAAGCCTTTTTATCCATGCCTAAGCATCTGAATGCATATCGGATACATAGCTGCTAAGCTTGGAGAATCAAGCATCATACTCTACCACAAACAAATACCCTAATACAGATGATAGAAATCATCCTTCTTGTCCTGGGCATATTGGGTAGACATATAATAGGCTCAAAAAAATGTTATAAGATCATCCCATGTCACCTATTGGCCAATCCATCCCTTGGCCTACTCCTTAGTCATCCACCAACATTGAGTAGTCATAACTAACTAATATACTTCCAATTAAGTCTAATAAACCGATGATTAGTTCATCAAGTCAAAAGCCCTTTGCAACTCCTCTAACCACTCTGTAGTTGTAGTAGGATCTTCAATTCCATTAAATTTATAAGGTCCTAACTTCCAAAACTGCTCCAGTAGTTTCCTACTAATAGTTTCCTATTTGAATCTCCTAGGCCTCTACTGCCACTACCACCTCCCACTTCCTTGATAGTGGGAATAGAAGCATCACTAGTTGCAACATGTTGCTATAGAATCTATGATAGCTATTGAATAACATCTAGTTATGTACTTGCAAGATCATCGCTAGATGCCTAACGAGGCTACACCTATATATCATTAGGCACTTTTGACTTGTGGACTCTACTAGCATCATGACCATGTCTACTATACATATCTATCACCTGAAATCACAAATTGGTAAGTACACTAAACATCATACAACATCAAAGTAAACTTACTTCGATACCATTGTATAAGACCCTATCCTACCACACCTGGCTAGGGTGAAGTGATGCCTAGGATCACTAATAATAATACAATGGAAACATGATAAACTAACAAACTAGTGGTGCATGATAATACATTAAGAATAAATCACTTAGTGTATATATAATATGGAAGGTCAAACTACACAAAAAATTTATGCCAAACCAAAGACTAAGTATACATTTCAATTTATAAAATTGTATGTCTCTACATAAACTAAAAACCTATACTACTTTCACAAGATGCAAAACATAAACATCATCATATACATAAGAGTACAATGAGGATCATACAAATATGAATAGTATACACTACTATACATAGAAACATATATTAACTAATTCCTAAGGATTTTTCCCTTCTCTTTCTTCTCTCTCAGTGCTCACTTGCACTCTTGCAGCTTCCACTAGTAACTAAATAAAGTTATTATTAAACTAAGAGGGAAGCCTTTACACTTCCATTGCTAGATAGTCAACAAGTGCTACATTAAAGGAGAGGAATGGGGAACAAAGAAATCTACATTAACTTTAGTCTTGCGCATTCTCAAAGCAACACATGTACATATGATATTACATATAACACTAGCATAATCATTACTAAAGTAAACAAATGACTATCATATAGTCATAGATCTAATCACTATTAGGCATAATCAATCATACATCCCTTACATCACACCACATACATCTCTATTATAATGTTCATGGCAGCATACTATATCATTAAAAAACACATGGACAACACAATCATAGATCACTCATAAGATATATTATCCACGGTATGATTTAGAAAATAATACCACCATACACACCTTACGCATGTGGTTGCTAGCATATCCACACTCAATGTAACATGTGAAACATTGTCATGAGTACTCATAAATAGCCATTACCTGCATGTATTTTATTTATCCAATCGATGCTAGGATCTATTAAACCATGACATACAAGCACTAGTCTTCTAGAAGATTGGTTATAGGTATGAACATACCTACGCCATGTACTAGCCGTAGGGATGAACATAGCTACATTCTCCTACTCTTAGGATGAGGCATGAGATAGGAGCCTCACTAATGCATCACAGTATGGGTCAATCCATAACTACCTCCAAGGTACCTCATCACCAACTAGTCCACACCCTTATATTAGCATCACCTACCAATGACCATTACAAGCATCATTGCAAAGACATGTACAAATCTAGGCTAACTTAAGCCAACACATGTTGCAAGCACAACACATCCAAAACAAACATAACATAACCACATATATTCACACCTAATAGTCACATTCATTCAATAAAAACAATACACCAACTTGATAAAATATAATTTTGCACCACAACCATACTTCTTAAACTACATATAATTCCATAAAAATGATCACTATTGTAACCTCTAAGATGATATATGCTAAAAGAGAAAATAAATTCTACAGACTCCCAAAAGCAAAGTTATGTGTGTTTAAAATTTAATTAATAAAATAATAAATAATAATATTTAATTACAGCTAGTGATAATTGAGACTCCTAAAAATTCACATGCAACAATAGGTCCATAAAATGTAATATTTTACAATCATGCTAGCCTCATCAATATTACATCTAATATTCCACATCATTTCATATATCACATATTTATTAATAAACAATCCACAACCAAAACAATAAAATTTTGGAAATCTACAAAACGATAAGTACAAACTTAATCTTTTAACTATCCACCCCACATGGCCACATCACATGATCATATATACTAATCTAGCACAAAAATATATGGAAAAGACAACCCATCAATTATAATTATATGGAAACAAGTATTAGACCCTCAAAAATCTAGTATAATATGGTTTTGCCCCCAAACAAGTTTTGTAACCACATAGATAGGACTACAAGAATTCCAAATTCAAGTTCAAAGCAAGTAAAAGCTATCCACAAATATAAAATTCTAGGAAAAAAGTGAAAAAATAGAAGAAAACTAAAAAATAGGAAAGAAGAAACTCAAAATCAGTTTTTGTTTTTGGGAAAACAGAAAACCCAAATTCTCAGGGTACATGCGAAGGAAGGTAGTGGAAAATTTTAAAAACAAAAATACATAATGGTTTATAAATCATATACAAAGGATATGTGCCTTATACAAAGTAACCTTACTCTTTCTTCATTCCACGTGTCATGTGCAAAATCCAATTTCTACTTTTACTTTTTTCTCTAAAGAATTATATTCATAAGCCTATATTTTTTTCCTTTCCAAATAATGTCATGCTCTTCAAACATGTATAATGAACACACTAGGACTCTAAATTAAAATCCATATCAAATATATAAGATCCATATCAAATGCTCTATACATCCATATGTAAAAATCACATTCAAGCAACACACAACATAGCACTATAGTTCAAATGCATAAACATTGAAATCACACATAAAGCATAAATACATATCAAATAGTTGTTATTGTATCCTAGTCTAATATCCTAGCTAGCCACATCACCTGTCTAATACATTACATAGGGCTAGTGTCCATAATCATGTTAGTTAAGCATGTAAAGACATCATAATCATAACATAAAAGCCAAAAACTATTACCTTGTAAAGTGAAATCATAACAAAATAACTCATCCCATATAATCTACTGAGACCATACATACAATATATACATCACATAATCATAATGTCATACCTAATGTCTCCAAAAGGGATGTAATGAAAAAGATCTAAATAATTATAGATTGATTATAATCAAGAATATTTTTGGAAATTTTTTGGGCAATATTCTTGAATATATGCTTAGAAGATGGGCTAAAGAAAATAAGATATGTACAATTTTCGAGGTAGAATTTAGGTGACAACATTCTACCATAGATCATCTCATTGATTTAAAATATCTTATTGATAAAGAAAAAAATTTACATAAGAAAACTTCTATTTTCTTTGTAAATTTTTCTAAGACCTATGATTCTATCATGTGAAGTAAGTTATAAAGGTTCTTGGAAAATTTGGGAGTTCCCAACACATTATTATCAACTATCAAAAAACCTTGTAAAAAGGTATGCATTCAATTTACAAATGGGAAAGAAATAATTTCATTTAGTAGTTTTGTTAATGTTAAAGAAGGATTTCCTCTTTCTCCTACTTTATTTAGGCCTTTTATTAATACTCTTAAAGAGTAGACACATAAAATACGAACTCAATTTGTAATTACAACTAAAATTAGTCTTGTTAGACTTTCACTCTATGTTGATAATGTTGTCTTAATTTCAAATTTCATGGAAGGATTACAACAACTACTTGATACTCTTCATGACTTTTGTTAGTACTTAAAAAATGAAAGTTAATATTCAAAAAATAAACATTATGATTTGTGGCACATGTAATAAGATGTACAATTACATTATAGGACATGAAAATATGGATGTAATTTTCTCTTATAAATATCTTAACCTACAATGTTCTTGCAATTACACATGGAATTAGTGCGTTACCCAAAGAGTTACAAGTGATATGAAAGGCTTATTTCCTTTAAAAAGAAAATATAAGAAGGAATCTAATCTAGCTTAGGATATTTGAAAGCAACTTTATCATGCCATTATTCAACTTACTATTCTTTATAAGTGTATTGTATAGGATCTTACTCCAAATAAATATTGGAATAAATTTTTTTAAAAAAAAAAACCAAAAGCTTTTTGTGCTCAATAAATTTCAAGTGAAGAGATAGATACAATATGATATTATACTTCTTAAAGCATAGATGATGTTGTGAGAGGGTAAAGCTATTTGTCAATTTATTGACTACACTCTTAATTTTTCTCCATCTTCATTAGATAAACATTCCCCCAAAAAAATGATAATGGAAGCCCATGATAAAGGATGGCTTCATAAGAGAGCTCTATGGCTTAATAAATAGAGTATTTAAGAGTACATTATCTATTCTAATCCTAGTTAACTAAGTTCACAATTTGGTAAAACAAGAAATAGTTCGAAAACTTTGAAAAAATATAGAAGGAAGAAAACACTCTTATTTCAATAGTATTAGGAGAGGCCTGAATTCAAAGGAAAACTATTTATTTATTACTATTCCTTATAGTTAAAATGCACAATTAGTAGAATACAAATGAGATCTTATCATTTGAGCTTGAATTAGGTGGATTGCTAAAAATTCCTTGTAAAGAAAGAATATAAAGATTGTGCAATACAAATAGCATTGAAGATGAACACCACATTTTTCAGGAATGTTTTGCACCAAAGCATATTCAATAGATAAGATATTACAAATACCAAATTGGTGGGTTTCAATTTTCGTTACCATTATTTGGCGGATACGCCATTACCAGTGAGAAATCGGTAACGCTAATATTTTGTGCGTAACGCTGACCAGCGTTGACTTTCCCACGGCCCATTTCGGTAACACTATTTTGTGCGCAACGCTGGTTGCTGCCATGTGATGCTGACGTGTAAAATTCCATGTACGCTATTTCCGTAACACAACTTTGTGAATAACGCTGACGTGTAATGCTGACGTGTAAAATTCAAGAGATAGGCCATTTCGGTAACGTAACTTTGTGCATAACCCTAACGTGTGATCAAAGGTTGTGTCCTTTGCATTCTTATAAATACATAGATAATGCGTAATAATAGTGCATAGAGCATCAGCAGGAGGACAGCTTGAGTTCTACGTAGATCCAGCATTCTAGCCGAAGATAGAAACCATGCGCGGATCAGAACAGGATCGAAGCATGCATCAGGATCTGACACCATTCGTGGATCAGAACAAGATCGAAGCATGAATGAGGATCTGACACCATTCGCGGATCAGAACAGGATCGAAGTGTGCATCAGGATCTGATACCATTCGCGGATCAGAACAGGATCGAAGCATGGATGAGGATCTGACACCATTCACGGATCAGAATAGGATCGAAGCGTGCATCAGGATCTGACACCATTCGCGGATCAGAACAGGATCGAAGCGTGGATGAGGATCTGACACCATTCGCGGATCAGAACAGGATTAAAGCGTGCATCAGGATCTGACACCATTCGCGGATCAGAACAGGATCAGAATAGGATCGAAGCATGGATGAGGATCTGACACCATTCGCTGATCAGAATAGGATCGAAGCGTGGATCAGGATCTGACACCATTTTCCCTTCCGTTGGCAGCGCCTGCGAATTCTTAAAGGATGAAATTCAGAATTACATGAATTACTCCCCTGGAGGGCTGTGTCCTGATGATGAAGTTAGTGCTCAGAGGCTGATGCTCAGCGGCTGTGAGCCTCTGCCTCGAAGAAGATGCTTCCCTAGAATCCCGAAAAATTACAGAAACCAGTCGTCCTGAAGCGTAGTAAGGATTAAGAAAAATCCTTGAACTAGAAAATTGATAAGAGGGAGAGTTCGAGGAACTCACTGAGGAGAAGGAACAGAAGCATTGGGCAATTCAGCCATGGCAATGCAAGGAAGAATCCCTTCCCTGCAGCCAAACCCACCATCACAGCTCCTCGAAGATCCACTCCACCACTCCAACCACCAAGAACTGCCACCCCGCCACAACACAGGTCCACCCTGCAACAACGCAGAGCTGCCAAGCCACTGCTGCCAAACGGATACAGCTGCAGCCGCAGCAAAGAAAACCACAGAAAGCTGCCACCACAAGTCACCAAATGCAGAGGGAGGCGGTGGAGTGGCCAGTAACTACAACGCGGTGAAGCGCGAAGCACATAATCATCGTTGAATTGACCAGGGTCTTTGCCTTGTGGCTTACATTGGTTTACATTTTTAAGGTTACCTTTCACATTATCAAATACTGTTATTTTTACTTTTAATTATGAGGAAAAATATATAACTAAGCTAAAAATCAGGTTGCATCGTCATTTCAAAGGTTGCGTCGGTTAAAAATCATAAATACGTATCATTGGATGAACAGTTTGCATTGGATTGTTGGATTCAGGAGCGCCTACTGAAGCACAGTAAATTAGCAATGGGTACGAAACTTGCTCAGCTTAATATTTTAATAATTCGTGGAAATCTGTTTTCCAAATAATTTTAAAAAAACAACTAATTTTTAATTTTAGGTTTGGGTTATATATAAAAAAATATTGGGTGCCTTACGTTTTTTTTTAAAAATAACTAATCTTTATTTTTAGGTTTGGGTTATATTTTTTAAAAAATATTGGGTGCCTTACATTTTTTTTAAAAAATAAATAATTTTTTATTTTTGGATTAGGGTTTTATATAAAATTTAATACAACCCATAATACTACATAAGAATTCTTATTCCTGTAAATACAGATCCTGCAGGTGATAGAGTGCGTGAGTTAAACCGAGCGAGACAACAACGTCTCAGAGATCGAAGAAGAGAAGCTCGGGAACGGGGAGATCCATTGGAGTTGCAAAGAATGGAACAACATCGCTTACGTCAAAGAACGCGTCGAGCAGAAATGCAGCAACAACAGGTGGAAGGAAGTGAGGTTTGTAGATGAAATTTCATTTTTGTTTTAGATGAAATTCATTAACTGTTTGATTTAATAAAGGTAAACATATTAAGTCACTTTGTATAATAATATTTCACAGAATCGAAGAGATCATAGACAAGGACGAGGAAGAGGTCGTGGACGTGGACGTGGACAAGGACGACAACGCATAGATGAACATGAAAATCAATTAGCAGTCATTCCTACTGATGAAAATGTTCATCAACCTTGATTGCATCAAGAAGTTATTTCAGATCTAGGACGTGGTCGTGGTCATGGACGAGGTCATGGAGATTTGATGGTTGAAGATGAATTAGTTATAGAACAAAGACGTGCACAAGGGTGTGAAAGACAAGAACATTTTAGACAATGAAAAAGACAAGCAGAAGTGGCAGAAATGTTAGATTTAGTCGCAAGACTTGGTCAGGAACAAGGTCAACCAAGATTGCGAATGGAACATCAACAAATATCTTCTGAACATACGAACAATCAGGTATCTCATCCAAATCTTCATAAGTCTAATACAGAAATCATGCATGCAATAACAAGATTTTCAAGCGAGGTTGATAAGTTTAGTGTTCCCCGATCATGTGGTATTTGCAATGAAAGTTTTTTGAGTATCTTAATGAAACCTATACAAAGATTTGGTCCAACGTGTGCAAGGTGTGCAAATGAAAAGGCAATGGGGATCTTGAATCATGCTGGTGATGAGATTAAGTGTTTCTCTGTTGATAATGATATGGATCCAGAACCCCAGCCAATAATCTTATCAGAACTATCAGAAGTTGAAGAAATGCTTATATCACGAATTAATCCTATTTTACAAGTTACACATGCTATTGGAGGTCAATTACAATATAAAGGACATACCATAAGTTTTATGCAAGATGTATCTGACATTGCAACTAGGCTACCTTTGAGGATTCATGAAATCCCAATGCTGATACTAAGACGGGTTGATCAAAATGGAACAACCTATAACTTTGTTGTAAATAAAAAGCGTGTGTATGCTGCCTTATTGTATAAGAAACAGAATGATCCTTTCTATCAGGATGTAGAAATAAATGAGCATGCTTTGGATGATGTCAGTGATATAGGAGATGTTAATGTCTTTGAAAGGATTCGTTATATTAGATTGTCTGAGGAGGATGGTGAGATGAGATTACAGTTTGATGGTCCTTTGGTTGATTTAAAGGAGGAAAATATTATTAGACACACATCATCAGTAGCATCACGTCCAGTTCTTCTAGGGAAAGAACTTGATCTGGTAAGAGCTTGGTTAGAAAATCCAACTGTTGTAAGTTCAGATTATGCGCAATGGCCAACACTTTCAGAGTCACCCATCAATGAGTTCAACACAGTTGGAATGCTTCCAATGTCATTTCCAACGTTGTTTCCACGTGGAAAATGTGACTTCCTTGCAAGAAGGTCCAAGGATGTCATGTTACATGAATATGCTAGACATCTACTTCGATATAGGGATGGCAGATTTGGACGTCATAAAAGATTCAGGTATCATAAATTAGTTACATTTACATTGCTAAATAGCATTCATGTTTTTGACATCTTATGAACTAATTACATAGGAATTTTATTTTCATTTTTTTCAGGTATCACATTTATAACATGATAATGAGACATCGTGCACTGAAATCAACATCAGTATTCTTCAAAAAAAATATTACAGAAGCACCTTTGACAATCCAAGAATTACGTGAAGGACTTCAAAATGCACCATCAGATAATTTTGTTGATAATTTGATGAGATTTGGAACAACGATACGAGGAACGCCTTCGTACTGGAGAAAATGCAAAGCGCAGTTGTTTGATTTGATAAATGAGTTGGGTGCACCAACTGTTTTTTTTACTCTGAGTGCAGCAGATCTTTATTGGCCAGACCTACATAAGGTAATGCCTACAGAACCCCCACAAAATGTTTCTGAGATAAGAGAGTGGAAAATGAAAAATATTATTGAGAACCCACATATAGTTGCTGAGTTTATGCATCTTCGACATAAGGCATTTCGAGAAATGATTTTATTTCAAGAATTTGATGTGGTTGATTACTGGACAAGATATGAATGGCAACATAGGGGATCACCACATGTCCATGGCTTTCTTTGGATCAAGGGAGCCCCAAACATAGATGAACTTGATTGGAATGACCCAGAAGCAGTTAGAAAGACAAGAGAGTTTTTTGATGCAATAACAAATGCATGGAATAGTAGATTCAATCAAGATGGAATATCCAATCATGTAAGTTGTTTAGAATTTGTACATATTTATTTTAAATGTTAGAAAATTGTTTATGTTTTTTTGAAGATTCATTATAACAATTATACAAATCTTTCATTTGTAGATGCAACGCGTTAATAATCCCAGGCATCCATGCGAAATTCAAAGTCAACAGCTGCAATTTATGGATCTTGACATTGATTATGATGAGCTCCTAAATTCAGTTCAGCGACACACACAATGTAAGAGAGGAGCATGTTTAAGAATCCGAAATCATGTGCAAGTTTGCAGGTACAATTATATTTCTCTGAATACCTATATTTTTATTTGCATCATGAATGTATGATATCTAGGAAAATAATTTTATAACTTTAATTTATTACCTTAGGTATAATGTTCCATGGCCATTGCGAGCTCAATCAGATCTCTTTCAAGATCCTGAAAACAAAAATCATGTTACATATGAACCACGTAGAAATGATCCAAGGTTGAATGTTCATAATAGAATGATCCTTCAAACATGGAGAGCAAACACAGACTTTCAACCAGTCCTTGACAAATATGTTGTTATTAAATATATTGCAAAATATGCGGCAAAATCTGAAAAGAAGTCAAGATGCTTTCATGATTTATTACTTCGTATTGCTGAATCTCGAAACCCTGAAGAAAATGCATTGACTGCATACAAAAGACTGATGATGGATGCTGCAGCTGATAGAGACATAGGTGCCATGGAGGTTTGTCATATGCTATATGAACTTCCATTAGTTGAATGCAGTCGACAATTTGATACTATAAATGTGTCTAGAGATATGTATAAAAGAGTTGTACCAGATGTAGATGGAGATGAGGAACCAGAACCATATACAACCCTTATCAATGCATATCAAAAGAGACCACTAGAAATGGAAGGAGTTTCATTGTTGAATGCTACGAAATATTTTACCTTTATCTCAAAGAAGAGAGAGCTACCAGTGTGGAAGCCTCGACAACAACCAGTTGTTGTAAGGACATTTCCAAAATTTAGAGTAGCTCCAAGAGTAGGAGAGGAGAAATGGATAGATTACTGTTGGGCACAGCTACTACTACACTATCCTTTTAGAGATGTCAAACATGATTTGGGAAGAAATGATGAAGAAATTGAACGAAGATGGATTTCGGTTCGACACATCTATGAATTGGAACAGGAGACATTCGATGAAGAGTTTGAACGTGCTTGCGAGGAAGAGAGGCAGTATACAGATATTATTCCGGAAAGACAGGATGGTGTTGAATATGATTTTGAAGTACTAAATCGACATCTACTTGCATCAGCTCATTTTCAACGAAGTGAACTTGAAATGCTTGGATTAAGAGATCGAGATAGACAGAATGAATGGTCAGCCAGCTATCCAGGAGAAGATGTTGCAAAGATTGCTACATCTTTTGTCCATGGTCATAGATCACATGGTATAATAACACATTCAGGAAATAACGACAATCAGGTGGACATATCTTCTCTAGGAGTTCAACAGAAGAAATGCTACAAGATTATCACTGGCCATCTATATATGCAACAATTCGAAATGGATGAAATTTCTCCTCTGTTGATGATTATTCAAGGTACAGCAGGCACAGGAAAATCGTATCTCATTGATACGATTCGTAAAGAATTCAGTCGAACTTGCTCATCTGGAAAGAATAGCTTATTGGTGCTCGCCCCTACTGGTGCTGCAGCATATAATATTAATGCAACTACAGTACATTCTGCGTTGAAGATTGGAATCGGAGAATACAAACCATTGGCTGCATCAACTTTGTCATCATTGCAAAATAAATACAAATACTTGAAGTATATTATTATAGATGAAATGAGTTTCATAGGTGGCAAATTGCTTAGCAGCATTGACCGAAGGCTTAAGGAAATATTTCCAGATAATCGTTTGGATAACTTTGGTGGTAGATCTATGATACTCATTGGAGATCTTGCACAGCTTCCACCTGTTAAAGATGTTATATCGTACTTATCATCTCAGATGCATGTGAAGAATTTGTGGTTGGCATTCAATAAATTTGTAACCTTGGATGCTGTGTATCGACAAAGGGGTGATGATTTGCAACAACAAAGATTTAGAGAAGTTTTGATGAATGTACGAGAAGGAAAGATGAGTGATGAGGATTATGAATTTTTAAGCCTGAGAATGCAACTTCCATCAACATCGGATGGGCGAGATGGATTTGAGGATTCTGTGCATTTGTTTGATACGAAGGATAAAGTGCATATGCATAATGAAAAAATATTGCTCAAAATGCAGAAGCCAGTTGCACGGTGCATAGTAGATAGAAGGACAAATGGTGTGAATTTTTGGGATGATTCAGAAGGAGAATTGGACCGAGTAGTGTTCATTTGTGAGGATGCAAAGGTTATGCTCACTGTTAATCTATGGCCAGAAGCAGGATTGGTTAATGGTGCATGTGGAGTCATTAAGAAAATAATATATAGTCCACACTGTCAACCTCCACAATTGCCATCGTATGTCATCGTTGAATTTGACTCCTATATTGGAGTATCATCTGATAATGAACATCCTCGACAAGTACCCATTGCACTGATCATACGTGGAGGATCTCGCCAAGTACCACTTAGATTAGCATGGGCTTTAACGATACATAAGTCACAGGGAATGACATTGGAGAAAGCATGTATAGATGTTGGTAGCAGAGAAACAACAGGTCTAACATTTGTGGCACTATCTCGAGTGAGGAGTATTTACTGTTTGAAGATATTCCCTCCGATCTCCAAAGAAAGATATATCAAGATATTTAAGGCTTCGCACCTTCAGAGTAGATTGGATGAAGAGCAATGCATTAAATCAAATGAAGAATGATCTCGTTCTTTTCTGTCAATTAAATTTTACCTTTTTGAATGTTAGATCATTTGTAACTATACATTTTCAATTATGCAAGTTTGTACATTGATCATTTCTGCTGTATTACAACATGTTTATGATCATTCAATAAAGCATTCCATGGTCTTACAATATTTCTATCTGTTATGTTTAAATCATCGCTGTAGCAGAAGACGACTGGCGATCACTAACTTAGTTATATATATTTATAATATATATCTATAAATTGGCCGATAGAATCTTATAAGAATACAAGTAAAAAGTTCTTTGACTAAAAAATTTCACGCTTTCTGGACGAAGAACAAGATTTAAAAACCCAAATTTTCGTGCCTTTTGGACGAAGAACTAAGAGTTCTGTACCTTATTTTTCCTAAGGATGGGTTTTCTGAAAAAACAAATTTAATGAATTAGTGTATGCTCTCAC
>MNCI01024945.1:319784-354483 GCA_015680685.1 Gnetum montanum
CATTAAATAAATAACAAATAAATAAATAACAAAGTGAATGCTGTAATGATGAAGTAATCTCAATCTTTATTGTTGTTCATGTGCATGTTCAAGTACGGCACACTTGAATAAAGACACCGTACAATCACATTCACCACACTGTGGGCAGACACGGGAAAAATGCTAACTCTAGAGGGATCAAACTGCCAAAGCTTCGCTACTATCTAACTGGGATTCCGAACAAGGGAGAGTCGCATCTTATTTATATATATGGTGGCGGACTACGATATCGCGTACACGATATCGTGGCCTATGCGAATCGCATCTCATCACAAGGGAATGCTTTTTTACATTGTTGTATTTCACTTCATGGGCTACTAACACATGGCTTAAGTAGTAAACTAGGACCTCTATGCCATCATATCGCTTTTGACAAAGCAGAGAAGTAATGGACATGTCAAAAGTGGTAAGGTAGATGTAAAAGGGTTCATCTCCATCCAAAGGGTGAACCACAGGAAGTTACACTATCTCTTGCTTAAGATTCTCAAATGCTTGTTGGCATTGAGTTGTCCACTCAAAGTGGGCTCCTTTCTTAAGCAAATGTTGCATTAGTTGTAACTTATTGGTTAACCATGTAATAAACCTACATATGAATTGTAGTCTACCTTGCAACCCTCATAGCTCCTTAAGATTGGCTAGTGGTGCTAAGTTGATTATGGCCTTAACCTTATCAGGTTCTACACATATTCCTACTTCAAATACTACAAAACTGAGCATCCGACCCATTCTGACATAAAAAACATACTTCTTGGGGTTTAACCTAAGATCATGTTTTAAGCATGATTAGATCATTCGCATGATTGTGAGCCACTTTGGACTTAATGGTGATATCATTGACATAGCCATTAAGCAAGCTTAACATGTAATCACTAAAGATGTATGTCATTGTGTGTTAATACATTTCTCCTATGTTCTTGGGTCTGAAGGGCATCATGGTATAACAAAATGTACCCTAGGGGTTCATAAAGCTTGTGCTAAGTTGGTGCTTATGGTTGATCCTAATTTGGTTATAGCCTGAGAACCCATCCATGAAGGATAACAAGGCATGTCTAGTCATGGTATCAATCAATTGATCAATACTAGGTAGCAGAAAATCATCTTTGATGGTTGCCTTATTCAAATCCTGTAAATCTATGCAAATATATATACTTTCATTTTTCTTAGGCACAACTACGATGTTGGAGACCTATTTTACATAGTCAATGGCTCAGATGAAACAATCTTTGTAAAGCTCGGTGATTTCATCATGGATGGCCAATGCCACCTCAGGTCTAACCTTGCACATCTTTTGTTTTACTGTTTTAATGCAGGGATAAAGAATGTTATTGTGTTGGACTAGCCAAGGGACTAGACCTAGAATGTCCTCATATGACCATGCAAATGTCTTGATGTTATCATTTAGCACCTTAACGATGTCTTGGACATGCTGGGGATCTCAGTTTTAGTGTTTTCACCTCACCATTAGGTATTGTCATAGGGATCTCACAAAGGGAATCCTCTATGATATCCCCCACCTCTAGATCAAGAGCCTTAACTAGATGGTTGGACCAGTCTAGTGGTGCCTCTATGATTGCTATGTATTTAGCAAAAGTTGTAGGCTTAAGGTCTAGGCAATGTGGGTCAGTGCATTGCTTGATATCACCATGAGGTCCTGCAAGGACCAATGGTGAGGGAAGTTGCTTAGGCATGGCCATGTCATATTCCTACAAAACAAACTAGTAAAGCATTAAGTAGAACGTATCTTAACCAAGTTAATGCACACAAATGAATAAAAAGAAATGCAATGAAAATTTTCCTAAGTATGCATAAGGGCTATAAAGAAGGGTAAACATGTGTGTGCCAGCTAGTTTTATGTTTTAGCAAATAGTAGACATGTTAGACGTGCCATTTTGGAGAATGCTAGCCATACTTGGGAAGCCAACTTAGCTTGAGCATTCATTGGTCAACAAAAAGTTGAAAATTTTGACTAAGTATGAATGATTATGCTCTCACCAAAATTTGAAAAATTTTGGCTAATTGTGAAGCATAGTATAGGATTAGTGGATCATTAAATCACCCCAAGAAGGTATATAGGCACGTTTTATCATGGGCATTTTCAAGTTTTCAAAATGTGAAGTTCAGAGAATAGTCTTACCATTACTATTGTGCACTACTAGTGGAGAATGTAGTTGGAGCAAGATGACACATCAAAGTGGATGCTTGCACCTAGGACTGGCAAATGTGGATGAGAGGAAATGGGCATAAGGATGCCTACCACAAGTGCATGTGGAGGAGAGGAGGTTGTTGACATTAGTTAGGTACCCAAACTATGCTCTCCCCTTTGCACATTTTCATCATCTATTTTGGTCATTTTGAGGGTTTGGGATGTAGACATTCTAGTGTGCCCTACCATGGTAGTGGCCACCAACACCACATGTCATTTTTGGCCATCGAAGCTACAAGGAGAGCTCAACAGTGATGAGGGCTTAGGTTGTTGCATGGACAAGGGTTGTGTTTTCTTCAACATCCATGGGTGTTCTCTATTTTTATGAAGAATTTTTGGACATATGTGATGTTCTTGGAAGGGCCATAGGCTACATATCGTGGCATGGCAGCAATGGAAATAGCTACCATTGTGCAATACAAGATAACCCCAAGGGCCACGCATAGGGTTGCAAGGCCGTTGTTGGGTTTTTGGCATTTTTTGCAGTAAGAGGGGTTTTCATGGCATGTGCACGCAAGGGCATGAGGATTTTGATCACAAGCAGGGGCATGAGGGTAGCCTAGGGAGTAGCCTACCACAAGGGTGAGGGGTGCAGTAGAGGTTTGTTCTACATTGTTTTTCTGTTGGGGGTTGTGAAGGAAAAATTATAGATTTTTTGGTTTGGCTATGACCAAGGGGATGATAGGGGTTTTGTTCTACATTATCCTTGAAAAAAAACTATTTATTCATGGGTGGAGGTGGAGGCCCTACGCATCATGTGCCA
Organism: Gnetum montanum; assembly: GCA_015680685.1. Taxonomy (NCBI): domain Eukaryota; kingdom Viridiplantae; phylum Streptophyta; class Gnetopsida; order Gnetales; family Gnetaceae; genus Gnetum; species Gnetum montanum. The sequence continues at coordinate 322,790 of MNCI01024945.1, forward strand.
CTAGGGCTGTGGGGTTACTACATCCCATGATGCAGTGGTAAGGGATGTAGGTGTGATTTCCCCCCATAGTGCAACTGTAAAGAATGCAAGGGAACTCAACACCAAAAAGCATTTTTTGTTCTCCTTTTTGTTGTGAATTTTTTTTGTAGGAGGCTTAGGGCAATGACATCAAAGGAGGGGGAAGGGACAGGGCTTGGTGGGCATGCTAGGTGTAATGGTGTGACACTACAAGGAGGCTACACACAATAGGGTGTGGACATGGTGCACAGTAGTGTAGTGGGTACAAGGCATGATGGGCATGGAAGCCAGTGCCATAGCAGTGCGTAGTGTGTAGAGAGCATTGGGGCAACAACCAAGACTTTTCTTCCTATTGCTACAGTTAGGACTATGCTCCCCATGCCTTGGAGGCACAATTGATAGTTAAGTGTTTGACAAAATGATAGTCCCAAAGGTTAGTTTTTTGGGACTACGCTCCATAGAGCTTGTGGTCAAGGAGTAAGAAAAATTTTCAATTCTAAACTATGCTCTCCATGGAGGCAGTTCAAAGTTAGAATTTTTCTTTCTGTAAATTTTGGACTATTCTCTCCACTGTAATAGTATAGATTTAGAAAAGCTTTTTGGATTTCTAGACTACACTCTCAATTAATGCTAAACTTGGAAAATGTAACAATGCTAATCCTACAAACTATAATGATGCAAAACCTATGAAAACATGCTAATGAAAAACCTATGAAACCTATGAAAAAAAATGCTAATCATATGCAAATGTGTTATACCCTAGTGAGTACTAGGTGTGTTAAATAAATTGGTTGATGTCCTATACTCATGGGGCCCTTGAGGGCATTGCCAAAATTAAAAATTTTTGTTAGTTCCCATTGCATTATGTTAATTTTACTAATTTACTTTAATAATTGAATGCCAAAATTTACATATATGTATGTATACTAATGCGTACTTATTGTTTGTCGGTTGCAGGATGCTATTGAAATCTATCATGATCATTGTGGAGCTTGTGGGAATCTTGTGCTACATGAGTGAGCATGTTTCTAACATGCATGTGCTAGATATGTAGGTGGGTGTTCAGATGATGTGGTTTTAGCTAGGGGCTCATGAGTTCCTAGAGTGCTTACTATAGCAGTTTACTAGGATCATGTGATCACACTTAGTAGTGGAGGCTACTAACACCATCACTGAGATGTTGCTACCCAAGGCTAACTAGGACATCCTGAGGTTTATCTCAAATGAGCCTACTGCTAGTAGTGATGGGGTAGCTGATTTAGGCAACAACCCTAGGAGCACTCAATACCTATCAAGGAGATGGCATATGATTGGGTTTAGTTGCTACAACAAGAGCAACATCCTCTTCATCACACTGTGGGTCCACACCTTGTTCTAGAACCCACATAGAACTATCTATTATGCTAGATGGTAAGTACTTTCATGGATTTTGTAGTTTGTCTCTTACTACTTGCCCATGATAGATTACTAATGGCACATGCTTAATGCCAGATTCAGAGTTGATGAGGAGGGCCTACATGATGAGGTAGATACTCTAGCCTTGACCCACACCACCTTGGAGGTATTCTCCTCTAGCCTGAATGTTTAGGCAGTTGTGGTTGAGTAGATGGGGTCTGATTTGGAGGTCTATCATACTTGATACCCAAGGGCATATGAGCAGTGTAGGATCTAGGATTGGTTAGTTTGCAAATATTATTCTATGACATGTATCTTCTCACATGTCTTACTATCTCTACATATAATGGATTGTATTTCATTTTCTATACTTGATTTTAAGAATAACATATCTTTGTAATTATGGAAACTAGGGTTTCTTATTTTAGAATCCTAGAATGATGAACTCTATAAATATTCTTTACATCCTACTCCATATCTTTTTCAGTAAAATTTTAGTTGCCTGAACTATGTGTTCATCATCTAGAATTCCAAAATAAGCATCATCAACATTAAGCTCTAAATCATTTATAGGTGTAAATCGCTTACCACTAGAGACACTATATGCCATCAATATATAGCCATGAACAATAGTAACAAGATTTTTGGTCATTAAGAAGAGAAGTTCCTTAACATACTCCATACTCATGGATCTAATTTTGAACTTGTCATGTGCCTAATTACATTTGTCAATTTTGATCTAGTAGCTTGTTAAGAAATTAGGGTGAAAATATCCCCTCTATGTTTTTGTGACCTTTATTCTTCTATTAAAAAATTGAATAGCTTTATTGCATCAAAATTATGATTTATTTTTTGATTTAAATGAAATGATTATGGATAGTTCCTTAATAGATATTATAAACTACACAAAAATAAATATTAGCTTTATGTATAAGTAGAAGCTCATTATATGAATTGTAGGGTTGATTCATATGATTTATCATATATATAATAATAGATGACATTCTCATTGTCCTTATCTATTTAAGAAATCTCTTTATAGATGCCACAACATCATGCTTAGTAAAGTTAAAATTAATGCTCTATGTGCCATATCTTTTCATTGAAGTAGACACCTTAGTCTGATCCATGTCCAAGGTAATAAGAAACATTTTACCATGAATTATTTCCTTCATAGAAGAAACTAGCTTCTTTGACTAAATGTAAATAATGTCATTATGTTTAATTCAAGTTGCAACAAAAATTCTCTCATCATCAAGGAAATCACTATTAAAGGATCTTGTAAAAATATGAACATCTTGGTATCTTCCTTTAGGCTTCATTTTAGTCATGTACCAAGGCTTAGCAGAATTCATTTACATATTTTTCTTCTAAACAATATTACCAATTTGATTCTATAACATAACTCAAGTAAGGATTATACCATACTATATAAACTTCCTAAATTTATGTATTGATTATGTAACTAAAATTATAAAAAAATTTGAGAAATTTCATGACAAAATACATCAATATCCTTCATGCATACTTTTATGATCCTATGAGGATAGAGAAGCTCATCTCATCCAAGATCTCAAAGAACATGCATGGATGAGCAACCTACTTACAAAAAACCTAATTACAATGGGTGATATTAATATCATGATTAGGTAACATATAAGAATAGAGCTTTTCATCTCATCTAGTCTCTCATTCATCATCCAAATAGGAATATACATGGATGAACAAACTATCTAATCATCTTGGGTGATATTACTCACTTGATTGACCATCTAATAAGAATAGAATAGTTCATGTCATCCAATCTCTCAAGCATCATCCAAATAGAAAATGCATGAATAAGAAACTTATAAGGATATATCAATTCATGTATCTAGTCCTTCAAAAATCATCCCAAAAGAACATGATGGGATGAACAACTTACCTAATCATATTGCATGATATTATTCTCATGATTTAGAATTCTTTAAGGCTGTATAAATTCATGTAAGCTAGTCCCTATAGAATCATTCAAATAAAGCCATGCATAGAAGAACAACCTACCCAATCATACTAGGTGATTTAACTCCCATGCTTGAGCATCGTATAAGGATATAGTAGTTCATGTAAGATAATTCTTAGAGAATCATTTAAATAGATCAAGAAACCTACCTAATCATAGTGGATAATATTAATCTCATGAACTAGAATCCTTTAAGGCTATGGAAGTTCATGTAACTCATTCCCTAGAGAATCAATTGAAAAAGAACATGCACAAATAAGCAAGCTACTTGATAATGCTTAGTGATATGACTCTTCTACTTAGGCATCTAATAAGAATATATTAGTACATGTAATTTAACTTCAAGATAATTATCCAAATAGGAACATTCATGGAAAAGAAACCTACCTAATTACATTGCATGATATTACTCTCATGATCTAGAATCTTTTAAGGCTATGGAAGTTTATGTAAGTTAGTCTATAGAGAATCATTCAAACAAGAGCATGAATAAATAAGCAATATACCTAATCACACTAGATGATACTACTTTCATGATCAAGTAACCTATAAGGATAGATCAATTCATATAAGTCAATCCCTAGAGAATCATCAAATAGGAATATGTCGAGATGAGCAACCTACCTATTCACACTAGCTAATATTACTCATACAATATAGAATCCTTTAAGGCTATGGAAGTTCATGTAATCTAGTTCCTAGAGAATCATTAAAATAAGAACATGAATACATGAGTAGCCTATCTAATCATACTAGGTGATACTACTTTCATGATTGGGAAACCTATACAGATAGATCAATTCATGTAAGCTAGTTCCTAGATAATCATTTAAACAAGAACATGCAGAAATGAGCAACCTACCTAATCATGCTAGATAATACTACTATCACAATTGAGAAACTTATAAGCATAGAGAAAACTACCCAATCACCATTCAAATAGGAAAATGCATAGACATGCAACCTACCTAATAAGTCTTGGTGATATGACTCTCACACAAGCATCTGATAAGGATAAATCAATTCATGTAAGCTAGTTCTTAGAGAATCATCTAAACAAGAACATGCATGGATGAGCAACCTATCTAATCACACTGGATGATACTACTTTCATGATCGGGTAACCCATACGGAAGATTAGTTCATTTTAGCAAGTCTAAGAATCACCATTCAAATAGAAACATCCACGAATGAGCAGCCTACCTAATAATGATTAATGATATGACTCCCATGCTTATGTGTCTCATAAGAATAGATTAAATCATGAAAAGCTATTCAAACCATCATTAGAATAACAACATGCATAAATGAACAATCTACAAAAACATATCCATAGTAAGGAAATCATTTCTTGATCACAATCTATTAAAGTCATCCTAGTTTGACTTACATTAATGATTGTATAAAGAACTTTGAACATTATTTCTCAATATTATAACCTACTTGGATTATGGGTTTCTTAGAAGAGCAGCCTTCTTGATCATCCATAATGTATCATTTATGAAACTAATTTTAAAAAATGAAATAAAAATAACATAAATTTATTACATAGTTTAGTAAATTTTTCATTCTATTACTCTTTAAGATATAATTTCAACATAGTATCTACAATTTCATTATAAAAATATAAATTGAAAATTTTATTAAGTGGGTCGCATGGTCATGTAACCTTGTACAAGAATTTTTTTCTCACACTAATGAGTCTAGAAAAAATGGCTTTATGTGATTATCAATCTATGAAATGTATGAACTTTGAACATACTTTCTCAATATTGGAACTTGATGAACTAGGATATCGGATCAACCATGTGATGTCGGATACCCGATATTGCAGCCTGTCTCCTTATCTATAAATAAGAGGCAGCACCCTTGGTTCTCACAGTTAGAAATTAGTCCCTTAGCCAAAATCTTGCCATTTTTTCCCTCTAGAGTTAGAATTATTTCTACGTGATTGTCGTAGGAGTCATAGAATGAATGGATCTTTATTCGAGCATTGTCTACGTGAGGACACTTTGTGTACAACAATAAAGATGAACTTTATGATAAACCTTGCAGCATACATAATAGATTAATTAGTGTTAATTATTATTTAATGATTTCATAGTTAATTAATGATTCCTATCACCCTACAACTCTCTTAGTTAAATACACTCAGTACAACCACTTCGAGCATGTGTGTAGCACTTGGTAACCAAGTAATAATTAGTGTTTGGTAATCCAAACAGCATTGCACTAGTTCAGGATGTGTACGGAAAGTGGGAATGGATACTAGTGTTAGGAGTACTTAAAACTTAGTTACTTAGTTATTTCTCTCTCCCCTCCTTGTTAGCACAGGATATAAAACACATAAAAGCCATAAAAATCATATGCCTCAAGCTTACTCAGCCATACAACCATGACATACAAGTAAGTTTGGGAAGACAATGATTAATCAAACATTTATTGTTCCACGAGGGCACATAGGCACTTAGTCCTTGGAATTTGACCGGATTGTGCATGAGTTCTTGCATTTGTATGGTTGAGTGTAGGGGTACCTTGTTGCTCATCATTAGCACTATTGCCGAGGACTTTGCTGTTTGTTCTCTAAGTAGAACTTAGGAAATCATTCACATTGTTGGAATGAACCCTTAGGTTTGGTTAAGAAAAAGATAATAGTACATTACATAGTGAACAAGAAAATATGTCTTCTTCTTCACACAAAAGCACTTCACCACCTAGAACTAACACAAGAAGCAATTGACAGCAAGTTACACATGACGTTGACCCACCATTTCCTCAACTATTTTGTGTGGTATATGTTCATCCCCACAAATATGTATCCAACTTCACCTTTATTCTCCACCAAGACAAATAGCTGTGTTGGTGTGACTTGGAAGGAAACAGAGTGTTACCTCCTGACTGCTTAATCCCAAGTATGCTTCTTTGTGCTCTCACATGAATAGGCATGCAACACTTACACACAGATTACATTGCGCAAGACTATGATTCTAGAGACTATAGTCCCACCGAAGCACAACATCAAAGGGACTTGCAATAGGAGAAACACCATAAGTCCTTGAAGGGGAAATGGTCTAAGGATGTCCCACATGTTTTAAGTGAAATTGAAGGTGATGAACCTGCCTCAGGCAGTCACCTACATAACGATGTTCCTCCCCTTGACTTTGGCCAAGGGGTTGTGTATCAGAATCCTCATTCTACTATTCACAACACAGTGCTGATACCAATAGACACAAAGAGTCCAAAAAAGGAACAAGGACACATGACAAAGGTGGGCATTCTAATCGCAATCATGATCAAGGTAGAGACCACTGAAGAGAAGGTAGTAGACACTATCATGATGGTGGTTCTCCTTCTTCTTCACCTTCATCATCACCTTCACCCTCTCCTTCCATATCCAGATGTAGCCATAGAGAAATAGATTGTGAGGATAAGGGCAAACAAAGTGGAATTTACAAATGGGACAACCAAGATAGAGGATGAGGACACTCCAGGGAATCATGCCATAGAAGAAGGAAGAGTATGGTACCGCATAGACACCATAGACGCTACAAACGAGATGATCATGATCAACCCCTACTTACTACACAAAGCATGCTAGATATAACTAAGGTCATGAGAGTTCCAACAAGGCACCAAAAAGATAGTAGAATCAAGAGGCTAGACATGAACAACATCTCATGATTTGAAGGGGGATATAATGTTGATCCTCAAAATCACTTACAAGCATTTCATTATGTGTGTGCCTTGCAAAACATAGAAAACAAGTGACAAATGCTTAAGTTGTTCCCACAAACACTAATAAAAGAAGCTGAAAGCTGGTACCAGTCCTTAGAACCGAAATCCATTTGTAGGTAGAGTACGATGTTAGAACTATTCAATGATAAGTATCAAATGTACTCCTAGGTTTCTAACCTCTGAAAGCAAATCCAAGGATGGAAACAAGGAAGTCATGAACCCTTAGATGCTGCCATGGGATCTACTATGCACTCTTACATTGTTGTCCTAGCCATGGTTATTCACAATGGGATCAACTACGTGATATCATAAATGGGGTTAGGCATGAAACAAGAAGGACCCTTGGGACTTATGCTCAAGGAAGGTTATCTGATCTTAGGTCCCATCAAATTCATAGACTACTGAAGCAAGTAGCTAAAGAAGAAGGTGAACTACAAAAAAGAGAGAGTGTAGCATAATACAATCGAGATCCTTCCCTCCAAAAGAAGGGGGTAATATTTTGTGAGGATGAGGAAGAGTCACCACTCAAAGAGATGGTGAATTCAAAAACCTTGCCTATTCAAAAGTTAGCATCAGAAGTATCAGCAAAGGTAGAACAAATGTGGGACTCCTTGGATAGTAGGTTTCGAACTATGCTGAAAGTAGTAGAGGAGTCTAGGTTGCGAGGTAGTGATCATGACAAAAGGAAAAAGAGAGAAGCAGAAAATGCACGTAACAAGGGTAATGGTAAAGTTTTTATTATTGAAGAGGTTGTGGACTTAGATACGAATGATGATAGTGAATGTGAGATTTATCAATATGACCATCCTAAGGGATGTTGCCCTGTAATCTCACATTTACAAGAGTCTGGGGTGTATGCTCTTAATCCATGTTTAAATAGACAACAAACATCCCAATGGTTACCTTATCCCCAAGGTAAGCCAAGGTAATTCCACCAATATTTAATGTATTATCCAAGTGGAATTCCACCACAACCAATTGAGCAGCATCAATAGTGTTAGCACCCACAATCATGGGGAATGCCACCACGAAGGCAATAATATTCTTCCGATAACCTGATTCATATGGATATTATGTGCAGCATCCAATCTCTCCATGTGACTTTGTTGGTCATGTTACTCCCCAACATCACTACCAAGCCTATGAATACTATAGGACTCTCTCTCCTAGGGGCAACATTCCACAAGTATACCATCCTTCCAATCTGGCTGCATCTCTCCCATCAATAGTTTCATTACCACCTGCTCCAACAATGCAAGGTGAACTCCTTGCTCAGCCACAACAATGTAATGCCACAAGGGCTGCTAATCCTCAACCTACTATTGGTTCTGACAACTATAAAAAGAAAAAATCTTTCTTCATAACCAACAGTCCAACCAAACCTTTGCAACCCCAAGTGGCTGAGTCTTTGGACACCTCTGTATCAACTAAAGCTTCGGAAGCCCCTTCGAACTTAACATCGCATTCAATGCATACAGTCATGTTAACACATGCTGTTACTGATTGGATCAAAGCTGGCCACCTTCCTAGGAAATTCTCTAATCTTGGGAGTCCCCTAATCTATGTACAAATTGCTGGGAATGAGCCATGTAAAGCTCTTTTGGATTCAGGTTCCAGTGTCAACCTAATATCCTAAGAAATGTATAAGGCCTGGAACCTACCCCCATTGAAAATGAGCAATGTTCCTTTAGAGGTAGCTAACTAGTCCATCACTGTCCCCTTGGGATTAGAGGAGGATATTGTTACCACTATTTATGGGTGGTCATATCTAGCTAACTTCCTGGTGATCCAAGTGAATAATAGTAAGGGGAACTTCCCAATCATAATGGGAAGGATGTGGCTAAGCATTAACTATGCGTGCCTAGGAATCTGTAATCTTTCCTAGAAATATCTAAGGAAAACACTTTTGGAAAGATGGAGAAGAAGAAGGTTCCATGCATTGCATATAGTGACACAGGGTGCAATTGCGTGCAAAGATCATCGGTTGTGCAAAGTTTAACATTGCTTGCATGCAATTAGTGTGCAAAAAAGATCACCATACAAAGGTGCCTATATGTAGCAGCCATAAGACAAGAAGACACCCAGTGGCTGATAGATAATTATGAAAGAAGCTCACTTCTATGCATGGAACTAATTGAGGGTTTGACTTGCACTTACATAAATAGCATTGATTCATTAGAGCAAGTCCACTGCCAACTTCCCAGTCCTAACTTAGAAAAACATCAACTAGGGGAAGTTGGAAATTCCCAAAAAAATTATACAAGAGCTCCTAAAGCTAAAACCATTGCCCACTGGTATGGAATACACATTCCTTAAGAATGGAAAACTGGTAATCATCAATGCAAGACTTGCTCCACAACAAAAAGAAAGTCTGCTCAAGGTATTAAACAAGTGGTCAAAAGCCTTCTCCTAGTCATATCTATAATTAATTGGAATAGATCCTAGGATATGCCAGCATAGGATTTACACTAACTCCTCCATGAAGCCTCAAAAACAACCATAGAGGTGATTGTACCCAAAGTTGAAGCAAGTAGTAAAAGAAGAAATCGAACAACTTCTAAAGGTTGGGTTCATATACCCCATTGCTGATAGCGAATGGGTTAGCCCCTTAGTAATCATGCCTAAAAAGGGTAGCAAGGAGGGTGTGCATAGATTTTAGGTTGCTAAACATGGAAACATTTAAGGATCACTTTCCATTACAATTTTTTAACCAAGTCTTAGACACAATTGCGCGACATCGCTATTATAGTTTTCTGGATGGCTATAGCGGATACAACCAAATACAAATAGCCCCAGAAGAGCAAGCCAAAACCACGTTCACCAATCCTTGGGAAATGTTTGCATACAAAAAAATGCCATTTGGCTTGTGCAATGCCCCTACCACGTTTTAATGCTTAGTTCTAAGCATATTCTAGTAGCAGATAGAAAATGGTATGGAAGTCTTTATGGATGACTTCTCCAATTAAGGAGCAAGTTTTGATCAATCCTTGGATCGGTTAGAGAAAGTACTGAAAAGATGTGTAGAGACTAATCTAAGGCTTAACTGGTAGAAAAGCCATTTAATGGTTCAAGAAGGCATAGTACTTGGACATAAAATTTCACATGCAGGGATAGAGGTAGACCTTGAGAAAATCAAGATAATCCAAGGAATTACCCATCAACCGAAAACTATCAAAGAGATTTGGTCATTCCTTTAACACACTGGCTACTATAGGAGATTCATAGAGAACTTTTCGAAGGTTGCCAAACCATTGGTAGAGTTAATGAAAAAGGATGTACCCTTCGAGTGGACAAGGGAATGCAAACTAGCCTTCCAAAGTTTGAAGCAAAAGCTAGTAGAAACACCCATTCTACAAGCTTCTGACTAGTCCAAACCCATCCATGTCATGATTAATGCATCCAACTATGCCTTAGGAATCGTACTTACATAGTTAGACGATCAAAAATTCCATTATTACATCCACTGTGCAAGTAGGAGTATAGCTGGTGCAAAACTTAACTACACTACAAAAAAATGAATTAATGGTTGTAGTGTTTGCACTAGAAAAATTTAGGCACTATGTATTGGGATACAAAGTATTCATACACACATATCATAGTGCAATCTAGTTCCTCATGAATAAGCCAATGGTAAGCCCCTGTATTATATGATGGCTGGTAATGCTACAAGCGTTCAATCTAACAATGATTAATCATAAAGGAATTAAGAACGTAGTTTTTGATCATTTATCTTGGTTGCATTGGGATAGCAAAGAGGATGAGTATCCGATTTTTGATCACTTCCCTGATGAGTTCCTCTTTGCCGGTGTAGTGAATGACCAATCACCCATGGAGAAAAACTGGTACAGTAGCATTTTGACCTATCTCCTTACCCAACAAACACCGCAAGAGTTAGACTTTAAGAAGAAAATATAGTTTCTTCACAAAGCCAAGTGCTTTATGAAAATCAATGGACAACTTTACAAAGTATGTTCTGATGGCCTGGTTCAATGGTGTGTTCCCGATAGAGATCAACTGAGAGTTCTCCAAGATGCTCATGAGAGCCCTTGTGGGGGTCACTATGCTGGGAGATGAATGTCTATTAAGATCCTTCTTACAGGGTATTATTGGCCTACTTTGTTCTGGGACATCCATCATTTCGTCCAATCTTGTGAATGCTATCAATGTGATGGGGGAATAACTACTAGAATGGAGGATTTGCAACAATGGATTCAACCACTAGAACGCTTCGACATTTGGGGGATTGATTTCATGGGGTCCATTATGTCAATGTCCAATGGAAAAGCTTACATCATAGTTTCCATAGACTACTTAAGAAAATGGGTTGAAGCAGTTTCTGTTAAAGATTACACATCATCTACAGCTACCTGATTTGTTCAACAAGAAGTCATCAACAAGTTTGGTGTGCCGTGTGCACTTATCTCTGATAATGGAATAGACTTCACAGGTGCAACCTTTCAAAAGCTAATGCAACGCTTAGGGGTTGAGCACAAATTGATGACACCATACCACCCCCAAGAAAATGGTCAAGCTAAGGTCACTAATAGTGAGATTACCAAGATACTGACCAGAACTATTAGCAAATATAGACGAGAGTGGAGCACTAAATTGAATGATGCTCTTTGGGCATACCACTCCATGTGGAAACTCCCTATAGGCTACTCTCCCTACGAGTTAGTGTATGAAAAACTTCCAACACTCCCTATCCAAACTGAGCTTCGTACACTAGCCATGACATGTGACCTCAACATTGACCTTCATCTAGCACAAAAACAAAGGTTGATGACTCTTAACTTGCTAGATGAGACTCGACTAGCTACCCTATCATCTAATGAGTTTCACAAGGCATTTAATAAAAAAACATCATGACCTAAAAATTAGGAGAGTTAAGTACCAACTGGGAGATAAGGTTCTCTACTGGAACCCCACACATGTGTCACAGCGCACCAAATTTCAAACATTGTGGGAAGGACCTCACATTATTTATGCAACTTTTCCTTCATAAGCCATGACCATATATAAAATTGAGAGCCTAGATAAGAGACTATTAGTCAACATGCAATAAACAAAACCCTTCCATGAGTTTAACACAGCCAGAACATATGCTACCTATGTAAGTGGATAACCTTGCTCATTATTTTGGATTTCCTCCTTCCAATTCAGTCATGGGGGAGATGGCCACCCTTGCTAATCATTGAAGACCCTCAGTTCTTTCTAAGTTTTTATTTTACACATTTTTTTTGCACATTTCTTTAATTTTTCTTGTTTTTTATTTTACACCATCACCGTTTCTTCATGTGATTACTTTATTTTGTTCGTCACCCAATAAGTGTTCATGATGGTGGCATGAATAATATCATATTGATTGCTAATGTTTGGATTTTACCTTTGAAGTATGATGCTGATAATTAAGGTATGGTTCTTTTGATTAAATAGACAATGATTCCACGTCATTCATTCATCCATAAAATCATATGGTCTCCCTTGGCTTGGAACTGTATAGTCCCTTTCTTTAATAAAACTATTAACAAATTAGTGATTGGGTATTTCTCATACTACAAAAAGACTCAAAGGATGAAAAGGGTGTGACTTCAAGGGGATTCTATGCATTTGTACTAGCTATTCTCTTGAGTGCTTGGATGCTTTTTCTTTTGGTTTTCCACCATTTTGACCATTCATTAAATCACCAGAAGCTAAGTTCATAAAAATAACTCTTTGCATGGTGTGGTTCTCACATGAAAAACAAAAAAAGATAGGGAGAATTAAAAGCACACCCCTTAGACACAATAATGATCTTGGGCTATATGCACTAGTTATGGCACTGGAAAGACATGTTACCCATGGTTGAAGGTTCCCTCTAACTAAGGCCCCTTCTCGCTTCCTGGTTCTCCATCTCGTTCTCCTTGGAATGGTGGTGACCTTTTGGAGAGGCATTCTTGTTACTCTAAGAGGATGGGTTGGTCAAATGTTTTGATGCGAGGTCACTGAATGTGGTTGGTTTGATTCTAGATTTGGAAGGAGTTCTACTCAATCATATTAACCATGAAACACACAAGGGACTTTACACAACCTTGTTTTATGTTTTTCATTCAATTCTCTCCTCCCCACCTTTCTTTTCCATTTCTCACCTCATTGTCAGTTTTATCATTAGTTTGTATCTTGGTTGATGCATTGTTCTTCCTTGGTAATTTCTTGTGGGTAAGTTTTTAACTCTTGCTTCCCAATGACATTCCTAGAGCCTATGGATTCTTTGGTTTGTGGGTCTATCAGGGCATCAAGGGCATAAGCCTTCTTTGGGGAGGACCCACTAGCATTCCTTTCTGGGTGTACTTGTTAACTTATTTTCCTTAAACATTTTCTACAATCACCAATTTTTGTTTCATCCCCATCCATGACATCCATTTTATTGGTGTTGTCATTGTTACTTTTTCTCCATCTTTCTTATTCCTTCTCTTTTTCCCATCCTATCGCTACTGGAGGTTCGCTCTTCATCATGGGGGCCCATGCACAAATTTTTCAATTTTTCCTAACCCCTACACCTTAGGTAGTCACTAGTGTTAAAACTTCATAACCAGTATATTCCATAACCACAACTTAGCCAATGCACTTCACATTGAGCCAAGGTATCAACTACATTGTGATTTATCTACCCTTGCTCATTTGTGACTGTGTTGTGTGTGTAGATGGTGATCATACAACAATCGANAGGAATGTTGAGTCAGTCACCCCATTCCACCATCAATAGTCATTTAGTCAATAATCCCATACCTTCCCAATATTTTATAAGGAACTCAAGGATGAGTTTTCATTTAGTCTTGGGGGTATGATGAACCATGATATCGCATCCACGATATCATGTCCTTGATATCGGATCGACCATGCAATGTTGGATACCTGATATCGTGGCTTGTCTCCTTATCTATAAATAATAGGTGATGCCCTTGGTTCCCATAGTTAGAAATTAGTCCCTTGGCCAAAATCTTGCCATTTTTTCCCTCTAGAGTTAGAATTATTTTTGCGTGCCCACAGTAGGAGTCATAAAGTGAATGCATCTTTATTCGAGCATTGTGTACCTAAGCACACTTTGAGTATGGAAATAAAGATGAACTTTATGATAAACCTTGTAGCATACAGAATAGATTAATTAGTGTTAATTATTGTTTAATGCTTTCATAGTTAATTAATGATTCCTCTCACCCTACAACTCTCTTAGTTAAATACACTTAGTACAACCACTTCAAGCATGTGTGTAGCGCTTGGTAACCCAGTAACAATTAGTATTTGGTAATCCCAACAGTGTTGCATTGGTTCAGGATGTGTATGGCAAGTGGGAACAATGCTTTTTCTTTAGGCTATTTCTTTGATGATCTAAAGTACTCAATTTTTTTTAATATTATCATTCAATTTTTAGGGGGTCTAACCCCCCCTCCCCCATAAAGCATGTCCCAAATGATACTTTATGATTATGCATAAATCCAAACAATGATGTGTTAGCCTAGTGGTAAGGGTCTTGGGCTGGTAACCCCAGTTCATAGGTTTTATTCTACTAGGTAGCACTAAGTTATAAATTAAAAAAATCTATAAAATATATTATGAATTTAGTCGAATAGATCCAATGAGTCTCATTGGATGTAAGTAAAAATTTCTATTGAATTTTTGTGTGTGTTAAAATCTTAAAAATGGAGAACTTGTTAATGTGTTTTATGACACTCATACATGACTAAGGAAGATGAATTTGGCACATCAAGGAGATCAAGAATAGATCAATAATCAACAACTCATAGTGCTAGATTTTGTAAGAAGATGCAAGGAATTAGAAAAGATAACAAGGACATGAGGTGTTCCAAATTCAAGAGAAGACATCTAGTAGCTTAACAATATGTCTTAGGTTAATAGCAGATGTCTCTGTTGAGATCCCTAATCTCAAGTAAGACATTTTTTTTTAAAAAAATACATCTCACTCTAAAACAAGATGCTTCATCCCTAGAAAATATGTCTTTCTTTCCAAGAAGACATATCAACGTTATTAAAGATATCTTACACTCAAATAAGACATCGCTCTTGCAAGTTGATAAAATTAGTAAGATGTCACAAGCCATGAGCAAGATGTCCCAATTAGCCATTTCTAGCCATTTCAGGGATTCCAATGGGCAAATGGATAGAAACAAACATATCAAAAGAGGACACACACAAGAGCCAAAGAGAATGAGTTGGGCAAGAAAAGTAATCAATCATTAGATACATTTTGAAAACTTTTGGATCCTCATATCTTTATCTTTTAATGTGTTGAAAAAGCATTGTACATACCCTTATGAATTCAAGGTCCTCAATTGCATCCATATTTTGTCTTATTTATATTAATCCTCAAAGAAAGGAATCTAAAGTGTTAATTCAATTCTTTCTTGATTATCTTGATTATCTAAGGATGTGTTTTTTAAGGGGAGGCATCTTCTGTAAGTTTTAAAAGCTTGTTGGGACATTGATGGGTTGGATGTGTTTCCTAAGAGAAAACATCCCTTAGAAAGATTAAGAGTTAGTAGAGACCTAAGGGTCTAGTTGTCCTATGGGGTAGGGTGTGATTATTAAGGAAAAGCATCCATTATGAAGCTTGACAGCTTCTTGAGACTTGAGGATCTATTATAATTGAAGCATTATAATGGTTATGGTGTTTATGGAATCATATTTTGAGAAAAAAAAGTTCAGATGTATGTATGAATTCTATCCTCTAAGTGTGAATGTACTCAAATTGGAGAACCACATAAAATCAGCAAAGCAAAAGTTGGGCATTGTGTGGATCAAGCTTATTTATCCTCATCTAATTTCTTGATCTTCAAGTAGTATTAAAGCTTTGATACTCTCAAAGTGAACCAAAAACCACACTCAACGCACACTGTTATGTTAACTCATGCCATCACTGATTGGATTAAAGATGGCCATCTTCCTAGGAAATTTTCTGATCCTATAAGTTCTCTTATCTATTTACAAATCACTAAAAATAAGCCTTGTAAAGCTCTTTTGGATTTAGGTTCTAGTATTAATTTAATCTCCCAAGAAATTTATAAAGTCTAGAACTTGCCTATGCTAAAGACAAGTAACATTCATTTAGATTTGGCCAACTAGTCCATCACTATTCCATTGGGACTAGTGGAGGACATTGTCACCACTGTTTGTGGGTGGTCATATTTAGCCAATTTCCTAGTGATACAAGTCAACAACTACAAGGGGAACTTCCCAATCATAATGGGAAGAGCATGGATAAGTATGATTGATGTGCGCTTAGGAATACATGATCTTTCCCTACATATGTCAAAAGAAAATGCATTTGGGAAGATCAAGAAGAGGAGAGTTCCATGCATTGCATACAGTGACATAGGGTGCAAATGTGTGTAGAAGTCCTGGTTTGTACAATGCTTAACATTACCTACATGCAACTAGTGTGCACAAGTATCTAACATACAAAGATGCTTGTATGTAGCAGCCACAAGATAAGAAAGCACCCAATGGTTGATAGCTGACCCAAAGAGCAATTCAAATTTATGCATGGAACCAACTGAGAGCTTGACGTATCCCTATATCAATAGCATAGATGCATTAGAGCAAGTCCATCGCCAACTTTCAAGTATTGACACCAAAGATATCAACTAGGGAAAGTTGGAAATCCCTAATGAGTTTAAGCAAGAGCCCCTTGAACTAAAATCATTGCCCACTGGTATGGATTAAGCATTTCTTGAGAATGGAAAATCAGTAATCATTAATGCTAATCTGGCTCCTCAACAAAAAGAAGGACTACTGAAGATGGTAAATAAATGGTCAAAAGCCTTTTCTTGATCATATCCCAAATTAACCAAAATAGATCCTAGGATATGCCAACATAGAATTTACACTGGTCCCTCTATGAAGCCTCGAAAACAACCACAAAGAGAACTGAACCCAAAGCGTAAGCAAGTAGTTAAGGAAGAAATTGAACAACTTTTGAAGGCTAGGTTCATCTACCCCATTGTTGACAGTGACTGGGTTAGTTCATTATTCATTGT
The DNA here is from genome assembly GCA_015680685.1 of Gnetum montanum. Classification (NCBI taxonomy): domain Eukaryota; kingdom Viridiplantae; phylum Streptophyta; class Gnetopsida; order Gnetales; family Gnetaceae; genus Gnetum; species Gnetum montanum. The sequence goes on from MNCI01024945.1 coordinate 339,974, forward strand.
ACCTAAAAAAGATTGTAAATGGAGGGCATGTATAGAATTTAGGTTATTAAACATGGAAACATTTAAAGATCATTTCCCATTGCCATTCATTGACCAAGTCTTAGATACCATTTCAAGGCATTATTGATGAGTGGCGAGGTACCCGTACACTCAACCATACGAATACAAGCATTCATGCATGATCTAGTCAAACTTCGCAAATGAACTAGTTTTGGTGTCTAGATAATTACTTATTGATCATAGTTTGTTGTCTTCCCACCTTGACTAGTATTTTCTTTTTCATGTATGGTTTAGTCCAAATTGATGTGCATGATGTGGTCCTAAACTAGTACTACTCCTAGAGGCAATGGAAAGTAACTTTGATTAAGCTAAGAGGGAGTGAGTGAGAGAATCTAGCTAAGAGGAAATGGGAGGAGATAACCTAAGCTAGCTTAAGTGTGATGAGCATCCATCCTTAATCATCTATATACATCTTTAACCTCATGTACTACCACTAGGATTACCAAGCACATGGCCTAGGTATGCTACTAGGCTACCAAGTAGTCACACTTAATTGCTTGTGATTATGTTGTACTCATTTCATGATTAATAATAGGGGTAGGAGATGAGGGTAGAGAAATATTAATTATGAAAGCAATAAATAATCATTAAAATTAAGTAAATGCTTCAATGATGAAGTAATCTTGATCTTTATTAATAGTCATGTGTGTGTCCAAGTACGTCACACTCGAATAAAGGTTTTGTACAATTACAATCATCAGACTGCAAGCATGCACTGGGGAAAGGATTGAGAGGAAAAATAGACGAAAATATCCTACTCTAACACTAACTTCCTATGACTTTCCGATGCATCCAATTATATATTTATAGGCTCACATAGGAACCATGATATCGCATATTCGATATTGCTAGCCAAGCCACTATATCGTGTACTTGATATTGAGGGTCCGATATTGGTAATCATTAGATATCAAGGGTATGATAACAGGGGTTTGATATCAACACCTGGTTAACAAGGGTTTGATATTAGCACCTAGTTAACAAGGGTTTGATATTAGCACCTAGTTAACAAGGGTCTGATATTAGCACCTGACAAACCATGATTCATCATATCTCCACAACTGAATAACAACTCATCCTCAAGTTAAACAAAATGAGAATGAGTCTAATTGATTACATAGTGGATATGTATGGAATTATTTACTAACTAGGAATTATTCATGCCATAGTATGGGATTGAACAAAACAAAATTAGGACACAGACACAGAATTACAAAACTTTGTTGAAATTCATGTGGTTCCAAGTGGCGGTGGTTCCTCCATGGGTGCCTTTCCTTTGTCTTGCACACTAGGCTTCTAAGATTGATATCATTGAAGAAGAACTTGATGTTCCTCCTCTTCTCTTTAATGATTATGAGTCATCCATGCTGATGTTCCAATGTTTGATGGAGTTAGCACTTCCCATGGACACCGTAGCTGTGGGAACACTTGATTGGCCTTAACATGCCATGCCACAAATAGTTGTTGATCCTCTTCATAGGTTTGGGCCCTAACCTCTCCACCTTTTTCTTGACTATATTTTCCAGTGATAGGAGTTTCCTAATGGATGTTAAATGATTGTGCCTCTTTCTTTGCATGTTCTACACAAGGTTCTTGGCTTCTTCCTTCCCTTGGACATTTAGTTGCACCTTGAGAAGGTCCTCCTTTTTTTCCTCTTTTACATGGCATCTATAATCACAAAAAGATCAATTTTTAGTAAAGGTATTGAAAGAAGTTCAATTATTTCATACCTTATTACCTTTAGTAAATGTTGAATTCTTTGCTTAGTATAATTTTAGAGTAAGAAATTTTTTCAAGGAAGTTGCCCTAAAAGTTTAATGTCAAACCTAGTTTGTTTAGGTGACACATCAAAGGACATGTAATGGTTTTGAGGAATGTTTGATAAAATGATGACAAGGAAAAGAATAGATTTGGCAATGAATTTCTTGGAGGATATAAAATGATATAGTGGTGTGCAACAAGTACAAATTACAAAAGTCACATAAGTGGGTCCTCCCCAAAGTAGGTTCCAACCTATAATGCCCTTGCATAACCACACCTAAAAATGTCTATAGGCACTAGAAGGGTTAAATGTAATCTATAAAAATGCAAAAAATGCACACATGTTAGATACAACCGTGATGAGGTATGAATTCTATGCCACACAAGACACAAGTCAAAAATTCTTGAATAGCAAGATGGGATGAATCATAGAAGGGATTGCAAAGATTGGGATATGAGGTAATTGACCTAGGGCACAATGAATCCTAAGTGTAGGGCATGATTAATGTGTCATTAGCCCATTTCTCCAAACACAAGACCAAGTCCATTCCTTTGATCAATGACATCACATTGCTTCATCCAATGATGGACAACCATAAGAGCACCATGACAACATGGTGTATAATCACTTGGCATTTTGTTCAAGTGAGGATTAATTCGGAATTGCTTTACGATACTTTGATCTTGATATTTTCTTTTTTTCTTTTTATGTAGCTGCTTTGACACACTCTTCTTGCCATTCTTTTTCTTTTTTTCTTTTTTTATGCATAATCTAGAGAAGCCGCCTACCTTCAGGCATGGGTGCATGTCTTTCCAGTGGGATCCCCTGGAATAGCATTGGATTTTTTTTGTTTTGGTTTTTTATTGAGTGCCTTTATTACTGTTACTTCCATTTTTTTTAGATCTACAAGGATCTTAATACACCTAGGCTGCATGGTAACTCCTACAGATGTCACCAAAGAGAATCCACAAGTCCCCTTAATGTCACACCCTAGCCATTCCCTCTTGGTCCATTCTTCTTTGCTCTGGGTATAATGAGCACAAAATTACTTTAAGTTTTAATGTTTTCAAGAATATCATCATACCCAGAGTAGAACCTATTATTAATAAAATGGTTGGGTGGATGTGATGGTCTCACTATCCAAGTAATTAGTCTCCTAAGACTTGATAGCATAGAATAACATCTCAACCAACGAGTCACATGAGTGTTTTATTCATAGATGAGATTACTCGTAAAAAGATAAAAATACAAAATAGTAAATAAAAATATAAACAATGAATAAAAATATAGAACAAAAAATTGAAAGATGAAAAACTATAAAACAAAAAACTGTAAAATTAAAGAAAAGGAAAAACATTTATTAATTTTTCTTGTTAGAATGGAGGATATCCCCCATAACTAGACTTTTGATCATAGCAAGAATTAATAAATGGAAGGGTTGGATCCATGCATTTTGGAAATATTGGGACCTGGTCATATCCAAACCACTAGGTGTCTTTTGATGTCATGGTTGGAATGTACCCAAATTGGGGTGCACACATTGTATTAAAGTTGACATAGTGGGGCAAGTTAGAAGATGAGGATAATTGATAAGGAGTTGACCCACTATGGGACCCATGACCATAAGATCGTATGCAAGGATTGGTATGTCTCCCTATGTGGCTATATTCATTGGGCCCCATAGTTGTTGGAGTTTTGATCAGTGGTCTTGAAAAGATAACATTAGATGTTGGGTTCAAGGAAAAGGATGCACCACAATGTTGGACTTGTGCTAAATTGGAAAATGTAGTGGTCTTGAATGTGTGCTACCCCTTCCTATGATCGTGTCTAAAGAAGGAATGCCTTCAATTTTGTGGAGGGTTTCCACTACTATTGAAAATAGAAGCACAGGTAACGTTCATAGGTTGATGTTGTGGTAAAAATCCCTTAGGTACAATCGATGGCAATGTAGAAGGAGGTGAAGGATGAGAATGTTAAAATTGAGGAGAAGTGTAAGGTACCCAAGGTGGTGGTCCTATTGGCAAGGATATGGGTTGATGGTATTGAGGAGAATGATAATAATGTGGTGAGATAGAAGATGTTGACTTGGTTGGGAAAACAGGATGTTGGACTTGATAAGCACTTGGGTTCAAATGATAGGAAGGGTGTAACCAGTTTGGGGGTGGCTTCCCCCATGACTAGGATTTTTGCCACTATGATTGAACACAGTATTTTTGTACGAACTCTGGATGTAACATTCTTTCCCAATGTTCATGTAAATGTGACAAGATTGGGCATTGACCTTGGGGGTTATCGTACAAGAAAATGTTACATTGATATGTATGATTGGTAATTAAATTTTTATTCTCTTCTACCCTTCTTTCCGATTGTCTAGTGGTATTTCGTCTTATTTCTTGGTTTTCATGGCTCTACCTCCAATAATATTGGCATATTCTCCACATTTTTCATGTATCCACTTCATCATCTTATTGATATTTGTCTCAATTTCATTTAGTGATTATAATATTGGCAAAGATAGTTCCACCTCCTTGAGGTGAGTTGATTTTTCCTCTTTCTGATTATAGACCTTTTCTAGGTTGAGATTTTGGTTTTGTTGAGATTTTTCAACATTCTTCCATTTAGCCATTTCTCCTTCTTCTTTTGCTAGCCACTTAATAAGCTCTTGGAATTGATGGTTTCGTAGTTCATATAGTCAACTTGGGGCATACATCCCTAAGGTTTCCCTTGTTTCATTATGAAGTCCATCTATGATATGGTACATTAGCCTCTCCTTGGAGAACCCATGGTTTGGGCAGTTGTTTAAGAGTGCATATTATCTTTCTAAGGCCATGTCCAATGGTTCATGTTGTGCTTGTTTCCATTCTTGGAATTGTATCCTCAAGGCTGACACTCTTGCATAGGTTTGATATCTTTTGTTGAAGAGTTCTACCATTGTTGGCCAACATCGAATTGATTTTGGTTTTAAAGACCTATACCATACTTTTTTGTAGGCAACAAGTGTCATGGGAAAGAGCTTAAGTTTTTTCCATCCATTATCAATATTTTTCCATATACACGCATCATGGAAGGCTTGTAAATGATGTTGCAGATCTAAATCATAGCCTCATGAAAACTTGGGAAATTTGTTTAAATCAAGCCTGGGTAGATGGCTTTCCTTACAATTCCTACAAGATATTTGAATAGCCTCTTGTATATGCATTAGGCTATTAGTGGTCAAGAGGGGTTCATCATCACTAAGTAGGTTATAAGTTTGTAAGTTAGGAAAATGTTGTATTTGTTCATGTTGGCATTCCTAACTTTTCCCGTCAGTTCAATTTTTATTTCTACACTGATCCCTTGAGGAATAGTCATCCATTCTTAGGGATGTTCCATACTTACTAGAGGTGTTTGAGTTAGATGAAAAAAGTCCTTGAGTATTTTTGGGATGTTTATGAACATATGAAACTCCTGCATAAGATTGAGTACTCCAAACTCCTTTGTTGGTTCTCCAATGAACTACCTCGCTAGATGTTGCATTATCACTATCTTGTGAAAGAGACATTGTAGTGAATTTTGTGTGACTTAACTAAATTTAATTTCTTTCTCTGAAAGATATATTGTTAATACCTCATTACAGTGATCTTGTATGATATAACTAATCTAGATAACTAGCATTGTCCTTAGCAATAGCACCAATGATGAGCAATGAGGTACCCCTACACTCAACCATACGAATACAATCATTCACACATGATCCAGTCGAACTCTATAGATGAACTAGTTGTGGTGTCTAGATAGTTACTTGTTGATTGTAGTTCATTATCTTCCCACCTAGACTAGTATTTGCTTTGCCACGTATGGTTTAGTCCAGAGTGAGGTGTATGATGTGGTCCTAAACTAGTACTACTCCTAGAGGTAATGGAAAGTAACTTTGATTAAGCTAAGAGGGAGTGAGAGAGAGAATCTAGCTAAGAGGAAATGGGAAGAGAGAACCTAAGCTAGCCTAATTGCAATGAGCATCCATCCTTAATCATCTATACACATCTTGGACCTCATGTACTACCACTGGGATTACCAATCGCATGTCCTAGGTATGCTACTAGGTTACCAAGTAGTCACACTTAATTGCTTGTGATTATGTTGTATTCATTTCATGATTAATAACAATGGTAGGAGATGAGGGTAGAGAAATATTAATTAGGAAAGCAATGAATAATAATTAAAATTAAGTGAATGCTACAATGATGAAGTAATCTTGATCTTTATTACTAGTCATGTGCATGTCCAAGTACGTCACACTCGAATAAAGGTTTTGTACAATTACAATCATCACACTGTAGGCATGCACTAGGGAAAGGGTTGAGAGTAAAAATAGACAAAAAGATCCTACTCTAACACTAACTTCCTATGACTTTCCCATGCATCAAATTGTGTATTTATAGGCTCACAAAGGAACCACGATATCGCATATTCGATATCACTAGCCAAGCCACTATATCGGGTACTTGATATCGAGGGTCTGATATCAGGGGTTTAATATCAAGAATCATTAGATATCAAGGGTCTGATAACAAGGATTTAATAATAGGGGGCCAATATTAGTACCTAGTTAACAAGGGTTTGATATCAGCACCTATTTAACAAGGGTCTAATATCAACACCTGACAAACCATGATTCATCAATTCTTAGTATAGTTTTCTAGATGGTTATAGTGGGTACAGTCAAATCTATATAGCACCAAAAGACCAATCCAAAACTACATTCACGAGTCCTTGGAGGACAGTTGCATACAAGAAGATTCCATTGGGCTTGTGCAATGCTTCAGCAACATTTCAATGTTTGGTTCTCAATATATTTCAACAACAAATAGGGAATGGTGTGGAGGTTCTTATGGATGATTTCTCCACCTATGGAGTGGACTTTGAATAAGCATTGGACCGATTAGAGCAGCTACTGAAATGATGTGTTAAAACCAATCTAAGGCTCAATTGGTAGAAAAACCATTTTATGATCCAAGAGGGCATTGTATTAGGGCATAAAATTTCACAAACAGGGATAGAGGTAGATCCTAAAAAAATTAAAGTCATCCAAGAAATCGCTCGTCAACCTAAAACTATAAAAGATGTTCAATCATTTCTTGGATATACTTGCTATTATAGACATTTCATCGGGAACTTTTTGAAGATTGCAAAACCATTGGTATAATGAACAAAAAAGGATGTACCCTTTGAATGAACCAAAGAATGTGAGTTAGTTTTCCAAACAATGAAGTAGAAACTTGTAGAAACACCCATTTACAAGCTCCTGACTGGTTTCGACCATTCCATATAATGACTGACATATCCAATTTTTCTTTAGGAGTCGTACTTACATAGTTAGATGACCAAAAATGTTCCTATTACATCCACTGTGCAAGTCAAAACATTACTGGTTCACAACTCAACTATACCACAACAGAAAAAGAGTTAATGGCCATGGTATTTTCACTAGAGAAATTTAGGCACTATGTATTAAGCTATAAGGCATTTGTACACACAGATCATAGTGCAATTCAGTTCATTATGAATAAACCAATAGTGAGCCCTCGCATCATACGATGGCTTGTGATCTTACAAGAGTTTGATCTCATGATAGTAGATCATAAAGGCATTGAGAATGTTGTTTTTGATCATTTATCTTATTTGCAATGAGACAACAAAGAGGAAAAATATCCAATTTTTGATCACTTTCGTAATGAACTCCTCTTTGTAAGTGTAATAAATAATCGATCACCCATAGATACAAATTGGTATAGTAGCATTCTTACTTATCTTCTCATACAAGAAATGCCACAAGGACTAGATGTTAGAAAGAAATAATAGTTTCTCCACTGTGTCAAATATTGCATGGAAATCAATAGACACCTTTACAAGATGTGTTCCAATGGCTTGGCCCAATGGTATGTTCCCAATGCAGATCAATTGTGAGCTCTCCAAGATGCTCATGAGGGCCCTTGTGGGGGTCATTACGTTGGAAGATGAACAACCATTAAAATCTTGCTTAGAAGATATTATTGGCCTACATTATTTTGGGACACCGATCATTTTGTCCAGTCTTGTGAGCACTGCCAATGTGATGGGGGAATGACTACTAGAATGGAGGGTTCACAATAATGGATTTAACCGTTAGAACCCTTTGACATATGGGTATTGATTTTATGGGGCCTTTTACACCAATGTCTAATGGAAAAGCATACATTGTTGTTGCTATTGATTATTTTACAAAATAGGCAGAAGCAACCACCGTTACTGACTATATATCATCTACTGCTACATGATTTGTTCAACAAAAAATCATAAATAGGTTTGGCATGCCTCGTGTAATTATTTCTAATAATGATACACATTTTATAAGGGAAACTTTTTAAAATTTGATGTAATGCTTAGGAGTTGAGCATAAACTAACTACACCATATCATCCTCACACGAATGGTCAAGCTAAAGTTACCAATAGGGAAATCATAATAATTTTGACACAAACCATTAACAAATATAGGTGAGACTAGAGCACCAAACTAAATGAAGCTTTTTGGGCCTACTGCTCCACATGAAAACTCCCTATAGGCTATTCTCCCTATGAGTTAGTGTATGGTAAACTTCCAATACTTCCTATCCAAGTTGAGCTTTGTACACTATCTACAACATGTGACCTAAACCTTGATCTCATTCTAGTACAGAAAGAATGGTTAATGAATCTTAACTTGCTAGATGAAAACTAATTATCCACCCTATCATCTAATGAACTTCACAAGGCCTTCAATAAACAACATCATGACCTAAGAATTAGAAAAGGCAAATACCAACCAGGAGGTAGGGTTCTTTATTGGAATCCTGCATATGTGCCATGATGAACTAAATTTCAAATGCTGTGGGATGGACCTTATATCACTCATGAAACTTTTCCTTCATGGGTCATGATGATCTATAAACTTGGAAGCCCAAATAAGAAATTATTAGTCAACATCGAGCAAACTAAACCTTTCCATGAGCCCAAAATGGTCAGTACTAACACTACCTCTGTTAATGGACAACCCTGCTCATTATTTCAGATATCCTCCTTCCAATTGAGTCATGGGGGAGAGGGCCACCAATGATAATTATTCTAAGCCCTCAGTTTCTTTTTTCTTTTTTATTTTACACTTTTTTCATCTTTACTTATTTTTGTTTTACACCATCATTAACATTTTTACTATTTCTTTCTCTGTTACATTTTGTTTGATTTATTCTCACTTGTCACATAATAAGTGCTCATGATGGTGGGTTGTACTATAATGGTGTTGATTGCTAATGTTTAGTTTTTACCTTTGAATTTTAATGTTAATGCTAAGATATGGTTTCTTTCAATAAAACAGGTAATGAGTCGACATCATCCATTCATTCAATCAACTCTATGGTCTCCCTTTGTTTTGGAAATGTACTGTCCCTTTTTCTAATCAAACATATTAATGTATTTGTGGCTTGGTATTCTTTAAATCAAAGAAAGATTCAAATGGACTAAAAAGGATGTGACTTCAAGGGGATTTAACACATTTGTGTTGGCTAATCTCTTGGGTACTTGTATGTTTTTCATAGGTTTTTTGCCATTCTACTATTGACTAATATCAGGAAGTTGAATGAATCAAATAAGTCTTTGCATGGTGTGGTTCCCACTTAAAAAAAATTGGTGAGAATTCAAAGCATACTCCTTAAACATAATAAAGGAACATGGGCTACAAGCATTAGTTATGGTACTAGAAAGACATGTTACCCATGCCTCAAGGTTTTCTCTAACTAAGGCCCTTTCTCACATCTTGCTTCCCTATTCTTCTCGTTTTGGGATGGTGGTTGCTCTGTGGAAGCATTCTTATTGCTTCAGGAGGATGGGTTGGTCAAGTGTGTTGATACAAAGTCACTAGATGTGGCTAGTTTTAATCTGGATTTGGGCTGAATTTTATTAAGTCACCTTAACCACATAATACACAAGGAACTTTACACAAGCTTGATTTTAGGATTCCATTCCATACTCTCTTCATTTTCTGTATTGCTTCCCATATTCTACCTCATTGCCAATTTTATGATTAGTCTATATCTTGGTCGATGCATTGTTATTCTTTGGTAAATTCTTGTGGGTGAATTCTTAACTATTGTTGTCATACATCATTTCTATAGCCTATGGACTCTTTGGTTTGTGGGCTTGTCAGGGCATAAAGGGCATGAGCCTACTTTGGGGAGGATGCATTGGCATTCCTTTTTCCATACATCATTCCTAGAGCCTATGAACTCTTTGGTTTGTGAGATTGTCATGGCATAAAGGGCATGAGCTTGCTTTGGGGAGGATCCATGGCATTCCTTTTTGATGTAATTGTTAAGTTCTTTCCCCTAAACATATTTCGCAATCAACTATTTCTTGTTTAACCCCATCCATGGCATCTATTTTTTTTCTCTTCCATTCTATGGATTTTTATTAGCTTCACCATTTTTATTTCTCTTATCTTTCTTTTTCTTTCACTTTCCATCCTATTGCTACCATAGGTTTTCTCTTAGTCATGGGGGCCTATCAAAAAAATTTTTATTCCATTACTTATCTCACTCCTACACCTTGGGTAGTTATCAATTACAAACCTATAAACCAGTATCTGCCATACCCACAACCTAGAAAATGTGCTTGATATCGAGGCAAGGTATCAACTACATTATATCTTATCTATCCTTGCTTATTCATGATTGTGTTGTGTGTACCAATGGCGATCACATTAACAATGAACTAGGATAAGAAGGAGCACTCAGGATGGACTGGAGCAAGAGCATTTACACAAGGAACAAGCTTAGTCATGTAGCCATGGACAAACAACGATGTGCACACTTTTGACATTGGCAACAATGCACCTCATTTTTGTTTCTCTCTCTCTTTTCAAGCTATCAAATGAGGGTTTGGATGTCACCTATGTATAGTATTCACCACAATGGTTATGAACACCAATGCTGTAATATGTTTATCGATCCATTCACTGGGCACTTTGAGTCTATCATTCCATGTCATCATCAATTGTTATTAAGTCGACAATCCCATACCTTCCCAATATGTTGTAAGGAACTTGAGGACAAGTTTTCATTCCATCGTGGGGGTATGATGAGTCACCAAATAAGTGACCCGATATTGAACCCTCGATATCAGACTCCTAATATCAGATACGCATTATCAGATCAGCCAAGAGACATCAAACACTTGATGTTGGAGCCTGTCTCATTGTCTATAAATAAGAGACAGGGGCACTTGGTTTTGGGTAGTAATTTTTCAATCCTTTAGCTAAACTTTTGCAGTTTTTCTATTCCAGAGTTAGAATTATTTCTAAGTTCCTAAAATAGGAGTCATAAAGTGAATGGATCTTTATTCAAGCATTGTATACCTAAGCACACCTTGTGTTAAAAAATAAAGGTAAACTTTGTAATAAACCTTACAACATTCAAAATAGCTTAACTATTGCATTTAATGTTATTTACTATTGTTTGATGCTTTCATTAGTTAATCAATGTTATTGTTATAGAATTATTAATTATCAATGAGTTAGCACACTTAGCACAACCACTTTGAGCATACATGGAACACTTGATAACCCAATAATAACTAGCATTTGGTAATCCCAGCAGTGTTACACTTGTTCAATATGTGTCTGGACAATGGGAATAGATGCTAGTGTTAGGATTCAATCAACATTAGAGTTTAAAAAACCCATTAGTTAACTAAATGTTTTCATTCCACACACTTAGGAGACCAAGATAGAAAATATAAAAAACATAACAAAATCATATACCTCAAGTGTACTTAACTATACAATTGTGCCTTACAAGTAAGCTTGGGAAGACAATGACTGCATCACTCATCCTTGTTCTGCATAGGTGCATAAGCATTTAATCCTTGGAGTTCAACTAGATCATGTGTGAATGCTCATATTCATATGGTTGGGCATAGGGGTACCTTGCCATTCATCAGATATATTTTAAGAAGTTTTGAATCCTTGTCTTTTTATCTTTTAATGTGTTGAGCAAGCATTGTATGTACCTTTGTAATTTAAGGTCTTGAATTGCATCCATCTTTTGTTATATTTTGTATTGAGCGTTAAAGCAAGGAATATAAAGTGTTATTTCATTTCTTCCTTGATTCTCATCTATTGTAAGCCTTGAGGGATTGGATGTGCTTCTTAAGGGAAGGCATCTTCTATAAGGCTTTAAAGCTTATTGGGACTATAAGGGGTTGGATGTGTTTCTTAAGAGAAAACATCCCTTACAAAGCTTGAGAGCCAATGGAGACCTAAGGATTTGTTGTAAGTGAATCCTTGTAAAGGTCGGGGTATCCTTAAAACCACACTTTGAGAAAAAAAAGTTTAGAGGTGTGCAGAGATTTCACCCTCTAAATGTTGATATACCTAAGTTGGGAAACCACATAAAATTAGCAAATCAAAAGTTGGGCATTATGTGGATTGAATTTATTCAACCCCACCTAATCCCCCTCTAACTTCCCAAGCTTTAATTTTAATTTCATATAAATTATATTCATAAAATTTATTCTTTGATTTTTGGACATCCCCATATTATATACCATAATTTTCACAAGTTGAAAATAAAACGTTTTTTTTTAAAGAACATACTTTTCTTATGCCATAAAAATCCATTTCAAAATATCATAAATCTAGAAAATAAATATGAATTATTATTCAAAAATGTATTTTCTTATAAGAATAGACTATTATTCCAAAAATTCCATTAACCAAAAATATAGGACATAGCCAAAATTTTCTTTCTTGCAAAATAATCTTTTATTCCATAAATCCATTGATTTGTCAAAACAACTCAATATCCAAAATAAAGTTTCCTACAACTCATTATTCAAAATAATGTTGGAAGCGTTACCATAAATGAAAATCATACCTCATCAATCTAGTACATTTCTCTAAAATCTTCCATTTTCCATTATCTTTCTTTGATGCCACCTAAAAAAATTAAAGCAAAACTTCAATAAATGATCTAAAGTCGTGCTCTAATACCAAATTTTCATATCCCAAAATTTACAATAAGTAAATTATAAAATCACTTAAATATGCATGATTAAATTAGTTAAAGATCCATATATTCCATATACAATAATTTAAAACCCAAAATTAATTATTGGAAAACCTTAAATCACAAAGTATAAAACTTATAAACCAATAATCAGACTTGAGATATTCATAAAGGATGGATCACTTAACAAAAATCCATATAATGTTATTCTAGAATATTAAATACAAATTCTTAATATACAAGATACAAGAGGTACATAGATTAACAATAAGAACAATTTTATGATTCCGTAGCATATCTTCAAAAATACAATAATGCTTGAATCCTTATTAGCAAAGTTCCTTTAAATGCCAATGCCCTCAAAGGACACTATAATCTAGCATATGCAAAATCACTAGGAACCTTCATCAAAGCATCATAACTAAGATTTATATTACATACATGAAGGGTTAAAATACCTTCACAATAGGAAAAACTTCCTTGATGCCATTTGGAACAAGATAGAAGGTGGGAGCCATGCTAGAAAGCACATTGTTAGATCTAATAGCAAAATATCAATTAACCAAATTGTTAATGAAATCTTAACCATTAACCAAATCATTACCATTATTCTTAATGCAATAATCTATCATTAATCTATGATTTATACCACTTGTGGATTTTCCTATGAGAATTCTAGCATCAAATGTTTGGAAGAACTATGAGTCTAATGTTATCTTTGAAACATCGTGAAAATTACGAGTCGGCCTCAGGCAAAGATTCGCAATTCAANGATAACATTAGACTCATAGTTCTTCCAAACATTTGATGCTAGAATTCTCATAGGAAAATCCACAAGTGGTATAAATCATAGATTAATGATAGATTATTGCATTAAGAATAATGGTAATGATTTGGTTAATGGTTAAGATTTCATTAACAATTTGGTTAATTGATATTTTGCTATTAGATCTAACAATGTGCTTTCTAGCATGGCTCCCACCTTCTATCTTGTTCCAAATGGCANAAGTTGCGTAGTGAGCGTGAAACAATGTTGAGCTTATTGTTTGTACACCAGATTACGCTCATACATGCAACACAATGCGAATGAGCGTAATACAGCCTGAAAACAATTAAAGCGTGCTCAACATGTGCTTGTTTTTCACATGCACAACATGCAAGCAAGCGTGTTGTGCGTAGTCACAGTCTGACTTAAAATGGTCATGCTGACAGGACCCGCAACATCCGGGATCCACTTCACCAGGGTTGCGCCTTTTCCCATGAAGCGTTGCGGCCTATAAATACCTCGGTTGACAAAGTTATAAGGGTTGGCAAAATCAGAGAAGCAAAAAGCATATTTCTGAGCACCAAAGCACTTAGCACTTTGGAGCAGAGATACAGAGAACAACGCTTTGGCAATCGTGGACATCATCACCTTACAGCCGAAGCAGAGTACAGTTCGCTTTGAGCACCGGTGACAGGAGTAATCCTTCTGCTGAAAAGACTCTATCAATCAGAAACAGTTGATTGGTAGACGTCAAAGCTTGGCCCGCCTTGCATCTCAGCTTTAGCCCACGAGGTAGATCGGACTTCTGTTCAAACCGTTTTGCTTATTGTTTTGTGCTTGTTTCATATCCTGTAATCGGGGATTCCC
>MNCI01024945.1:358293-369857 GCA_015680685.1 Gnetum montanum
GTGGTTAGCCCAGCTGAGGGCGGTCTCGTCGCCGATACATCAAGAGATACACCTGCCCTACGCCGGAGGGGAGGTTGTCATACGTGGCGACGAGGTCACCCCCAGGACCGTTAACAACATTGAGGAAGAACGAGGTTCGGAGATCGAAACAACCGACAATCAGTCTCATCTCTAAGCCCTTGAACAAAACGACAACAAAGACAAGGGTCTCGCGTGGGCCGACCTGCCATTTCCAGATGACAGCGTAGAGGAGTCAAACCCCAAACCTCCTCGCCCTTACGCAGCGCTCAACGTGAAGGCCATTAAGAAACAACTGCGTATCGATGGTTGAATAATGGTCTTCTGCGTGTAACACTATTTTCGTGTAAGTTAGCACATTCCTCGCTTAGCAGCTTCTTTTGTTTGTTTCAATATGCTTTTATGCTATATTTGCTATCTGGGCTTACATTCTTCACTTATTGCATGTTTATCGTACTTGCGTTCATTACGCTTGTGCATTATTTTACGCATTCATCCAAGCTTACATTTTTTTTGTTACAATTTACGCCACAGCCCGCAATGGCCTTAAACTAGCTATACACAGTTCACCACATTATTTTACGCACTTACGCAGGATTATATTCTGTTATGTGCAAACTCATATGTTGGCCCGCAACGGCCTTAAACTAGTAGCCAGTTTACGCAAACTCATATGTTGGCCCGCAACGGCCTTAAACTAGTGGCCAGTTTACGCAAACTCATATGTTGGCCCGCAACGGCCTTAAACTAGTTATCCGGAGTTATCTACAAACACCATTTACGTTTGCTTTACTTTACGCTTCCGGCCCGCAATGGCTTTAAATTAAGAATTACGCACTATCATTTTACTCAGTCGAATTTTTCAACAGTTACACGCATACTTTATTGAATATCCAACGCATCCACCAGGTTTTATAACATGTTTTTCCAGTCAGTCGCATCATAACATTACACTCGACATTAACAGGATTTTTGCGTAAATCATAATTACACATTCCCCCTACTGCCACTATCACCGGTATCTTTTAACTCTGAATCCAGCCCTAAAAGGTCGTCCTCCAGTGGGCCATCGTTTCTGGAAATTATCCCTTCATGAAAGATTACCTCTTCACGAGGCTCTCGCTCTGATACTGGCTCCACAGGAAGACGCTCTTTATCGTTTCGTCCTACCTCTGCTTCCCCTATTTCCTCTGCCAGCCCTTCAGCTGGCGCATCTTCTCTACCTTCTTCCGGTACCTAAAACCAAATAACATCAAATTAGAATAGACGAAGTTAGTCAGAAAATTTTCCAACTAAGCTATGTGCGCACTTACTATCGACGGCCCTGCTGCCGTAGCAAAGGGAAGCTTGTCCAAACCAGCCCACAAACGCTGCATGATCTCGTCCTCCGAGAGGTCTTGCCACACATCCTCGCCCGAAGCCGTCCCAGCTTTGACCTTCCCTTTCTCCACGCTACTCCAGGAGGGTGGATCTGGGAAGAAAGTAGGGATTGTAGTCTGATTCCTAGGGAAAACCATTGCTCTCTCTGGGGACGCAGTTACGGTCACCTGCTCTTCGAACTTCTTGAAAGGTTCGGATGCTCCGATGGTGTCCACAAAAACCTCCAGGGATCGAGCTTTAATGACGGAGTCGCGGTAACGTTTCCTATAAGTAGCGCTTTGCCTCTTATATACATGCTTGTGGTCCTTCTCCATCTGCCCCCATTCCTGTACGCTGGCGTAGTAGTCCCTCCAGTCCCGGCTTTTCTGAGCTAGGAGCTCAATTTGCATCCTTTGCTCTACTAACGCCCGGCTGGTCTGTACGTTGTTCTTGATAGCTGTCCAATAACGGGAGTGATCAATAACAGCGGTATGCCAGTCTTCATCCCCCGTCATTCGAGCCTGTAGGAACTCGTACCGTGCCCTTAGGTCCTCGACTTCCTTGGTCAAGGATTCAATCTGCCCCTCCGACCGTTGCAGCCTCTTCCATAGGCTTTCATTAACATTCCTACTTTCCCATATGGAGCGTGTTGAGCGTAACGCACATTTACGCATTTCTTCATAAATGTGGCGTGGCACGACTGCCCCATCAGGTGGAGGTTCCGTTATGTCCAGATCAATAGGCTCCACGGGATCCCATCGGAGGTGAGCTCCTGACAGAAAACAGGTGTCAATACGAGTGACACATTACCAAGACATCATGTTGTAACTTCGTTAACTTACCAGCACCAAGTTCAACGCATTCCAGACGCTCGATGATGTCGCTGACGATGCCTTCCATGAAGGCAAATTTATCGGGGAAGTCTCTCCACATTTTGCTAACAGCAGCAGATGTTGAGATATCTTCTTCCCCTATAGCATAATTTGGTTAGACATTCCCTCCAACATATCTTTCAAAACACGCTAACGCACTCATTACCTCGGCCGGTGACAGTAGCGATTTCATCGACATCGCCCGTATCCTTTTCCACCACACGCGCTGGAGCCTGTGCGTCACTGGTTCCAGTAGCTGGGGCCTCCTCATGCACTCCAATCTGTACGCGGCTTCCGCTAATAGTTGGGGCCACCTCACGCACTGGAACCTACACACGGCTCATATCAATAGACGGGGCCTCTTCTTCCAAAATTGAGGTCCCTTCCCCACGGCTCAGTACCATCGCCCTTGTCTCAGGGGTCAATTGCCCTGACATTTTTGCTGCTCACACCATCATACATTAGCATATAATTCTAGATCATCTAAGTAAAACATTGCGTATACAACCTTTCACACTTACTAGGCGGAGGTTTAGTCCGCCGCACCGTGAGCCCAACAGTGTGGCATGCATCGCCCCCAGGGGCCTCAGCCAGGCAGAGCCTCTTCTACCGAGCTGCCGGTTCCACAATTTCCTCTGCCAAACGTTTCCCCTGTGAGGCGTCGCCAGTGTAGGTAGGCATGATCCCGCCTACGCTATCGAGACCTCGCGCTCGGGGCACCGTCAAGCCTTTAGTCGTTACGGACAATGACTCCTCGATCCCTTCCGGCGGATCCTGCCCCCGGGTAGTGCTGAGAATGTGGGCAATCTAGGGTCTGGATAGCTAGTCTCGGTCTTGCTGTACCCAGACCCCATTCCTCTGAACGACCAGAAACTCAGCAAACTGTCGGAGGCAAGCTATGAAAAAGGCATAATGCACATTGAAACGAGACTCGAGCTTCTCCCGAAGCTTGACCATTTCACTGTGCAGCCCCTTGGCAAGATGGCTTGCCCAATCAAACCGGGCTCCCTCCTCCAGGACCTCTCGCATGATGCAGGTCTGTTCTACCAAAAATAACTTCGCCTGCGAGAGGGTTTTAGGGAAGGTCCGGGCTTGAAACAGGGGATAAAGTGTTTTGGCGGTCCCCAACTCGAATTTTTCACAAGGAAACCCCTTGGTCTCCTTAGGAATCCTTGCCCACTCCCTCTGAAATTTCTCGACTCTGGCACTCCTCTTGGTCTTCACTTTTACGGGAAGGCCATTCGAGGGGATGCCAAACAAGTCCGAGAAGAACTGAGCATCAATATCGAAGTTTACGCGCATGTTATGCACGCGCGTGCTAAAACGATCTGCCTTCTCGCTGAAGGAGTTGATCAGGCCTATCATTTCGCTGGCGGGGACATCAGGGGTCGCAGCCAAAAATAGGTGCATTAGCCCTGCGGCCTGGATCTTGTTGGTCACTGCGACTGGGGCCATCGAATGGCTGAGCCAACGTTGCACCTCCTTGATATCCCCGTAACGAAAGAGGACATCTCTCGCCTCGTGGCCGGAAATCGTAAGGGTAATCTCCCAGGATTCCCTAACTGAAGGGCATAAAACGCAAGTTAACAGAAACACTATTATATAATGCCCGTGACTCACTACACGCATAACATTAGAACACGCAGCGGCCTTATCGGGGCCAAACGATAATGGAATTGGCGGGAGTTCTCTCTCCACATCCTCGACGGTGAGAGGCGGATCCAAGGTCCAGTCCTCGTGTAGCCATCCGAGTTCCTAACAAGTCTTAAAAGGGTGCTCGTAACGGGTGTGATACTCACGCATCTCATGGCCAATTTGCCCGATAACACCGGCACACACATTGTTGGTTGCGGTAAACACCGATATTGTCGTTTCGGCCCAGGCCAACGTATCGCCATCGCCGAGTAACTGGTTGTCATGTATGAAAAACCTGTATCATACAGCGTAAACTTTAACTTATACTTTGCACATCGACTTTTCTTACCCTTCACATCAATAACATACATTATAAACAGAAAAGTAAACATCAATACAGTTAACCAAATATGCTTACACTCCTGCATAATACACCGTGCCTTGTGGGTTCTGGAAGTATGTCGACACATGACGAGCCACGAACAGCGTGTTATACACATGATAACAGTTGAAACGGGTCATGCCCCAGATCCAGTGTAAGCTCCGCAGACCGTGGGTGCTGAGCACTTGGTCCTCGGGATAACCCGTGTCGATGGCTCCGTCTGTCAGGTAAGCCAGAATCCCCTGCACCGACCCCGCCAATAGGTGCTCCAGAATGGCACCGGCAACATCACCAGTCACATTAGACCAGATAATGATGTTGAAGTTGGCAAGTAAAAACTGCAAAAACTCTAGCGCCCCCTTTCGGAACCAGATGGCCTTTCCCTGCACTCGTGTGTGAGGAGGAGGGACGTTGGGGACGATAGGGTTTAACCAGCACAAAACCCCAATGATGTCTAGCACAATCAGGATGGGCTTTAACACGACGCTGTATAGAAAAGTCAAAGCGTATATTAATACCTACATCTTCATTTGCATTACTAACACGAAAAAACTCATAAAACGCGCCCAGGTCGAAATCACCCAAACCCTTGCGACAACGCAAGGTTTGTCCATGACAACGGCGATAAACGCAACCCTTTCAAACCTTCGCATAGACCCGAGGTCCATAACCCAAAATCAACATGCACGCAAACGAAAATACACCACAAAAAAAAAGCAGCCATGGAAACGAAAGTATGTAAGGAACGACTAACCAGTTCAACAGCGCGGGCTCTCGAATATCGATCAACGCTTGCGATACACGGTCCAGAGCTGCTTGCATTTACTCGATTTTGGCCAATTTTGTGTTCTTCTTCTTCGTCTTCGGCGTCATTGCGACAACTTTAGAATTTCTCCATAGCCTAACGCTTGCAAATCTTCGCAAGATTTCACGCCCCAACTCTCTGCTCTTCCTTTTCTCAGTGACAATTGCAAATTCAAATTCACGATAGCCAACAACCAGTTCTCATCGAAAAACTATCTACTTATACGTGAGGATCACCGACTTGATATCAGAATTAAGCGGAACTTTCCTGAAACGGAATCCGCAAATCTAGATATTAATGCGGCCGATATCGCACGCGCCACTGTCTGAAATGACGTTAAACTACCACATCCTATCACCTCATAATCAGGTTACATTGATTACAGCTTGTCTATAATATTCAAAATTCAGTTAGCCTGCCACGTTCGGCGACATCACGTCACTTGTCTCCTAACCATTTACGCACTAGCCGGTTTTGCAGGACAGACGGAGAATGGACGCCGCAGTTTCAGCACCTTTAACTTTGATACGCCCATACGGGAACTTAGTTAGATAGTTTGACTCCACGCTAGTAGACATTAATCTCCCTTTTGAAAGCGTAACCATAGCTGCGTCGGAGACGTCCCCAGAATGGCTAGAACAATCGACGCGCACGCTAGACCTGGAGTCTGGAGACATAACCGAGGACCCCCTCAGTGAGGTCCCTGTCGTTAGGCATAAGGATGAGACTAAAACGCTCAAAGTTAGTTCGTTGTTAGACGAAAAAATGCACAACACAATAAAACGGGTCTTGCAAGACAACATTACTGTCTTTGCATGGTCATACAAGGATATGCCTGGGTTAGATCCGAGGTTAATCCAACATAACATTATCCTAGACCCACAGGTTAAAGCGGTTAGACAAAAGGCACGCAAAATCAAACCAGAGATCGCGCTAGCAGTGCGTGATGAAATCACCAAGCTGTACCAGGCTGGTTTCATCCGCGCGGTCGATTACTCAGACTGGGTATCTAACATTGTGGTCGTGCCGAAGAAGACCGGGAGCATACGCATATGCATAGACTTCCGGGATTTGAACAAGGCCACAATTAAGGATAACTTCCCATTGCCGAGTATCGACCAGCTAGTGGATACAACAGCTGGGCATGCGCTTCTGTCCTTCATGGATGGCTTTTCAGGCTATAACCAGATTCGAATTAAACCAGAACACCAGCTGACCACAACGTTCATGACACCCTGGGGTACCTTTTGCTACACCATGATGCCTTTTGGTCTGAAGAACGCCGGAGCAACATACCAACAGGCCATGACATACATCTTCAGTGATTACCTCCTAGGAAGGTTGAATGATTACGTGGACGACATAGCTGTGAAGTCTTTGAAGTCGGAAGATCATTCAGAGGACCTGGAGTTAGTCCTTAAAAGATGTTCTACGCACGAGCTCCGGCTTAACCAAAAGAAGTGTGTATTCGAAGTCAAAACCGGACGCATGCTGAGGTTTGTGGTATCGGAAACCGACATACGAGTTGACCCTGATAAGGTCAAAGCCATTGTCGAGTTAACACCTCCCACAGACCTCAAGCAATTACGTGGGTTGCAGGGACGCTTACAGTTTATACGCAGATTCATTTCGAGGTTGACCGACAAGTTACACCCCATGCAACACTTGCTGAAAAAGGGGGTTAATTTCGAATGGACCGACAATTGCTAGTGTGCGTTTGACAGTTTAAAACAAGAACTGCAACATTTACCGACGGTTTTCCCGCCACAAAGGGATTTACCTTTTTTCATTTACCTCGCAACTTCAGACGTAGCAATAGCAGCGTTGCTTTGTCAAAAGAGACATGATGGGTTGCAAATGCCCATCTACTACTTAAGCCATGCTCTATGTGCATACGAGACGAGATACAACGATGTCGAGCGTAATTGCTTAGCGTTAGTTTTTATGCTCAAGAAATGTAGGCATTATCTTTTTCGTAGTCAAGTTAACGTCATCTGTAAAAACAACATCCTTAGAGCCATTACGCACAGCCTATACGAGAGTAGTAAAATAGCTCGCTGGAAGGCTATCATGGCGGAATTCGATCTGCACTATATTGGCCAATCATCCACGAAGGGCCAAGCGATAGCTGACCAATTAACAACTTCACCGATTAACAATCACACAACCATAGAGCCATAGTTTCCAGACGAACATGTACATATGATAAGCCCTCTCTTAACAGGCCTCGCAGCAACATTGTACTTCGATGGGGCTTCAACCGCCAGAGGCGGAAGTGCTGCCACCGTTCTTACACTATCGCCTAAGGATGTGCATCTATGCACTTATCGATTGACCTTCCCTTGTACAAACAATGTGGTAGAGTACGAGGGGCTCCTCAGGGGGTTACTAACTGCAGGTGAACTCGATGTGCAACACCTGGCGGTTAGGGGTGATTCGATGCTTGTCATAAATCAAATCACTGGAGTCTACGCCTGCAAGGCGGTACATTTGCAGCCCTACTGCGATCAGGCTAAAGATCTTCTGAGGCGATTTACGACCTTCGACACCCAACACGTCCCACGGACTGACAACACGCTAGCCGACGCACTGGCCACTTTGGCTTTACACATTCCTTTACACTTGCTTAACACCTGCCCTGCATTGATTACAGACTGTGCAGACCCTATCATTCAGATGGCGCAAATCTCCTCTCTTATCGAGGAAAGCACGCCTGAATGGTACGATAGTATCAAAGCTTATCTTTTGCAAGGTGTGCTACCATCTACATTAACTCGCGCACAGAAAGACGCAATCCGTAAGCGGGGGTAGGCGATACGTCATCGTCGGAGACAGCACTCTCTGTAGACACTCCTTTGATGGCGTGTTGCTTACCTACGTTGACAAAGACCAAATGCAACACATAGTCGGCGACATTCACGAGGGACTGTGTGGCGGCCACGTAGCACCAAGGGCTATGGTCCTGAAAATCCGACGCTTAGGATACTACTGGCCACACATGGAATGAGACTGCCTGACAAAGGTCAAAACCTGTGACACGTGCCAACGTCACGCAAACCTAATCCACGTGTCACCCACAAAATTGCATATGACACAGATAACATGGCCATTTCAGCGATGGGGACTGGACATCATAGGACCCATCACGCCAAAATCTTCTGCAGGGCATAGCTTCATTATTACCGCTACTGAGTACTTTACGAAGTGGGTAGAAGCTGTCCCCCTGCGGAAAATCACATCCCAACAGGTTTGCCATTTTATCTTGGACAACATAGTAACCCGATTTGGCCTCCCGATGACTATTGTGACCGACAATGGGCCACAGTTTAGTAGCGCGGATACCAAATCCTTCTGTGACAACCTAGGCATTAGACAGTCTTTTTCCTCTCCTTATTACCCGCAGGCGAATGGTCAAGCTGAAGCATCAAACAAAATAGTCATCAATTTGCTCAAGAAAATGCTCGACGGCAACAAAAGGTGATGGCACGAACAGATCCTCTATGTGCTATGGGCATATCGTACTACGTGTAGGACAGCTACGGGTAGTATGCCCTATGGCCTCATTTACGGATCTGAAGCAGTGCTACCTCTTGAATTGCAAATTCCTTCTTTGAGAATGGTCCTCTCCACCATTATAAATGAGGCTCAACACACCGAGGCTCGGATAATGGATTTGGATTCAGTAGAAGAGAAGCGGATACAGGCTCTTAATGCGATCGAGAAATATCAGGACAAACAACGCTAGAAACATCGCCACAACCTTCAACAGCGCCCAATCAAGAAAGGAGATCTTGTTCTCAAGGCTGTGCGTGAACCAGTAGGCAAGTTCTCTGCAAACTGGGAAGGCCCTTTCTTGGTGATCGACGCATATGGCAACGAAACGTTCAAATTAGCAGACGTCAACGGCAACGAATTAGCAAACCCTGTAAATCACGTCTACTTGAAGCGGTATTTCATCTAGCAGCATCTACGGTGTTGACAGCAGGTATGACAGTACTCGTCCGCTACGACGTAAAACTGGCACTGATCGTCCGCTACGACGTAAAACTGGCACGCCTTGCACGCGTCTGCCACGACGCTAAACTGGTAAATGGTAACCGTCCGCTACGACATAAAATTGGCAGTGTTGTACAGGTCCGCCAAGATGAAAAACTGGCATCTTTTGCACGCGTCCACCACGACGCTAAACTGGCACAGGTAAATAGCTATCTGCTGAGACGTAAAACCAGCACAGATCTGTCCCTGGGTCATGACATAAAACTGACATCCACAGCACGGTCTGCTGAGACCATAAACCAGCCTTACCACCGTCCGCTACGATGTAAAACTAGCGCCTCTCGGTCTGCCCGGACTTTAAAATGGGACCATGGTCTGCTGAGACTTAAAACCAGTAATGGCAGTCTACCAAGACTTAAAACTGGGGTGTACAAATCGCTGCCATGTCCAAGCGAGCGTGATCATTCTTGTATAGCTGCACAGCAGACGAGGTGGGATACTGAAACAGTCCTAATGTCGCCACCCCACTGGCATCCTACTGATTCCTCGGATAAGCAAAGAGGCATCTTACTGATCCCTCGGAGATGCCGCCACTGCACCCGCCGCAGTGGTGCCACCTCTGAGAGTTTAGCCTCACCAGCCGGAGCCTCGATGAAATCCTCGATGATTACGGCCCCAGGAATCTCTGCCAATCATCGCTATCGGATGCCGGCTTCTCAAATTCATCTGGCCGGTTCCTGGTGCAGCCAGTTAGCTGCACTGTGTCTGATGCCTTTTGGTGAAGATATGCAGCGCCGAATCATCAAGATTGGCAGCTCCGCCCGCGTGTCCCGGCTCCCTCTTTACAGCTCATTTATCTAACATCAGACAGCGTTGGTTTCAAGAATCTCGCCTTCGGTTCATGAGCAATGGTGTCCTCTGTTTTCTTTTGTGGTTGCAGGTTACTTGCCTTGGAGGATGTCGTCCAAAGGTGCGTTCCATCTGAGCGGTGAAGTACAACAGCGTGTTGAAATGGCTGCTCAGGTTTGCCCGACCACTTAGCTCTGCACGTCTACACCTCGCACAATCTTACCCTTAACTCTTGTTTTCCTCCATCCCCACCACCCAGTTCCCATACGCAAAACTTACATACGCAAGTATTCATTTTTCCGCATTCACGCTAGCAGAGACATCGCAGAAAGTGATGCGCAACGCTCCTTTTGCACGCATTCCTGCTATAACCGGTAACAGAGAAACCTCAGGCTGACGCGCTACGCTCGTCTGAAAGCATTCCTGTTGACCGCGTATCTCATACCCCTACCATCTATAATGCATTCTGCATCTTCCCCGAACCTGTTTCCAGCTATACCCCTCAATCTCCCATACCTGCCAGTCTTGCTCTTCCATATTGACAGGGAAACACCTGAGTAGCCATGGATGAACGCTGTTCTTGCTTTTGCCAATTCGGTTTTTCGCATTCTTTGTCGACGTCTTTCGGGTAAGCCCTCCAACCGTCAACAAAGAGGGGCCATTGAAACACCGTGAAAATTACGAGTCGGCCTCAGGCAAAGATTCGCAATTCAAGCGAGAGCGCGCAGCAGCTTTGTTCCAAGACAAGTTTATGCTCTATTACGCACGGTAGTGTAATAAGCGTAATAAGCTCCAAAATAGTCAAAGGCAGAGTCTAGAGAAGCGCAACAGTTTGACGCTTTTCCTCGTGGTGCATGATTAACTTATCTTTACGCTCGTTACGCTGTGGTGCGTACCATGGCGTATGTTATCAAGTTGCACATTATTTACGCTTCATTACGCGCAGCTGCGTAGTGAGCGTAACTTATACATTGCTTACGCTTCATTACGCACAGCTGCGTAGTGAGCGTAACTTATACATTACTTACGCTTCACCACGCGCAGCTGCGTAGGGAGCGTAAGTTGTACATTATTTATGCTTTGTTACGCATAGTTGTGTAGTGAGCGTGAAACAATGTTGAGCTTATTGTTTGTACACCATATTATGCTCATACACGCAACACAACGCGAATGAGCGTAATACAGCCTGAAAACAATTAAAGCGTGCTCAGCATGTGCCTGTTTTTCACACGCACAACACGCAAGCAAGCGTGTTGTGCATAGTCACAGTCTGACCTAAAATGGTCATGCCGATAGGACCCGCAACATCCGGGATCCACGTCACCAGGGTTGTGCCTTTTCCCATGAAGCGTTGCGGCCTATAAATACCTCGGTTGACAAAGTTATAAGGGTTGGCAAAATCAGAGAAGCAAAAAGCATATTTCTGAGCACCAGAGCACTTAGCACTTTGGAGCAGAGATACAGAGAACAGCACTTTGGCAATCGTGGACATCATCACGTTACAGCCGAAGCAGAGTACAGTTTGCTTTGAGCACCGGTGACAGGAGTAATCCTTCTGCTGAAAAGACTCTATCAATCAGAAACAGTTGATTGGTAGACGTCAAAGCTTGGCCCGCCTTGCATCTCAGCTTTAGCCCACGAGGTAGAT
>MNCI01024945.1:370644-399484 GCA_015680685.1 Gnetum montanum
GCTTAAAGATGTCATATTCACCATCACCATTTGAAGTTGATGATGCAAGATGTTGAAAAATGTAGAAAATGAAAGTGGAAAACACAAAAATGGTAAAATATGATGAAAATAGCAGTAGATTACAATTAGATTGATAACAAAATCCAAGATCAAAAGCCTAAGGTAAGTAACTTTAAAAGGAAAAGCTACTTGTAAAAATCCTGAAAGAAGAAACATTTTTTCTATCTTATGGAATTGGTTGAGATCTAAGCTTTACCAAGTAAAAACATGTTCAAATCTAGAATCAAGAAGAAGTCTACTACATATAGCTACCAACAAGAGAGAGAGAGAGAGAGAAATAGAAATGTATGACTTCTAACAAGAGAGCTAGCATTACCAAGTATACATGGGCATAAGTGGTAGGATTTGGATGATTTGAAAAATAATAATTATATAATCAATTTGTAAAATCAAGTTACATGATACTATAAAAGGATCAATTAATTAATCAACTAGTGAAAAGTGTCTAAGAATGGGTTCCAAGACAACATAAAATAATGACTAGAATAACTCTTAAATATTTAACATATCTCACTACTATATCTTTACTTTATTATAAAAACCTTATAATAAAATAAAATATAAACATATATAAAATATCAACAATGGGCCATCACCATCATTCTAGCCTATCCTTTGCAAAAGGCACCAAGCATTATTAAATTCACAGAAATAATAATCAAGAAAAGAGATACATGAAAGTATTATTTCCAAATATGTAATAAGAGCAAGGTCCAAGGTCTAAACCTTAAGAAAAATGAGTCATAGTAAACCATGTATACTTACCAATACATGAGGTGTTGTATCAAAGTATAGTATATACAAGCTTATAAGTAAATATGCCATGATATATGAAAAATTCCAATGCATTTAAACAAGCAGTTAAGGATTCAAACATAAACATGCACTACCATAAGCATAAGCATAAAAGAGACATTAAAATGCATTAACATAAACCACTAAAAAGGATCATCACCTAGAGGGTCAATACTCATCATGCCAAGGTAGGATCCTGGAAGGGCAATGGATGAGCCTAACCTCTTTTGAGTGGCTACACCAAGGCTTGAACCCAAGTCTTATGAATTGAGAAAGAAGCACCTTGCCATCACTTCAAGTGGTGGTCCCCTATATATAATACAACATATTATTGATATAATATATTAAATATACCCTTATGCTTAAGAGCCAAGCATATAAAAATAAATAATATTCTAAAATCCTAAGTTTGAAACACCAAGGTGTTATAGTTTAGCAAATCAATGCCTACTTAGATTGCTTATGATTGTTCATGTGGTTGGTTCTTAGTTTCATAATTCAAAATGATAGCACTAGGCAAGCCAAATAGGATTCTTACTAGAGTTAATTCATCCAAGATCAAGTAAGGCTTGGTCAACCAGTCCTTGAGGAGGATCGCTAATAGTATCCAAAATAGGTAAGAACTTTATGGCCAACTAGTTCTTGAGGATGGTTAATTTCTAAGAAAATCTCAGTTAATCTATTTCCTTGACATTGTGTTTGATATCACAAGTTTGGTGTTGATTATGACTTCTAATCTCATAGATCTTGAGATGGTTTCTTATGTAGTATGTAGTCCCATCCTACAATTTGTTCCAAATAAACCAAGGTGGTTGACTCTAATAGAAGGTTTTTTATCCTTCCTATATATTTGTTTATAGATTTAGGTGGTAGGAGCTAGGAGCTTGATGCTGGTGGAGCATGATCAATAGAGTTTCTTTCTTTTCTTTTCAAATTTAGTTTTTTTTTTTAGATCTATGATTTGGTGCACATGTTTTATTTGGATTGATGTATTGATGGAAACTGTTACCAACTTTCTTTAGATTATGATTATGTTATAATTTATAGGATTTAGTTCATGATTATGAGACCTATATTTATAAGCACTTTAATGTTGATTTTCTATTTATACCATGCACTTTGGTTGAGTTCTATAATGCTTATGATGATTCCCTTTCTTAAGCTATAAATATTATGTTGTCAGATGCCCTAAGTTGAAAGTTATACATAAATTTAATTATAAAATTTTAAGTTAATTTTTGGGATGTGAAAATAATGTTGGGCCAAGAGATGAGTTTTTCATAAAAATTATTATTTTAGCTAAGAGTCTAACTACCAATTGTCTTGGGAAATAAATAAGTATTTTCATAATGCTAGGCTAAGAAATGAACTTATTCATGGAAATTATTATGGGTATGTATTGGCTAAACTTTGTTAAAATAAATAAATAAATATTATAATAATGAAAAGCTAGATCATGACATGAACATTTTCATTGGAATTATCATGGGTATGTAATGTAATGGCTTGGTCAATTATAGTATAAAATTTAAGGCTAAACAACTGCCATGGCAAGCATTATTTAACATTAGTTTTGATTTTTTATTCTATATGAAAATCAATTCCAACAAATGAATTCTATCTTGGAATTTCATTAATTTGAAAAAGTAAAAAAAATTCTTTGAACCAAACAATAGATATATATCATAAATATATAGCTAAACTAGCAAGTATTGGCTGGACTTTGTAAGAAAAAAAATAAAAAGTCATTGTTATAAAATTAACTTTTTAAGGAAATTACTAGGGTAACTAATGACTCAACCAATTACCAACATGAAATTAAATGTTCAACAATTCCCATAGCAAAGACTAGTGAACAATGATTTTGATTTTTTTAAACATAATGAGAATTTATTTATTTAGAAAAGAAAGAGATTCTCTTAACCAAATAATAAATATATACAAGTTACAAGTTGTTCCATCTTCCTATCCAACATTTTGAGGTTGAAATGCAACCACGTCTACCTATTACATGACATGATGGATTACAAAATGCAGCAATCCAGTAACCAATAAAACATGTTCCGTCACCACATTAAAGCAGTGGCATCTTTGAGAAACCTAAAGCACATTACTATTCTCTGGTTGCCTGCTTAACCTTCTGGGCATCCGTTCATTATTTTTTTAAATAGATTCCATTAAGTTAATCTTGATTTCCTACCAAAGTTCTTCTCTTAAGCCCTTGTTGCTGTCCTCAGATTCTTATATACCTCGTCCTTACTCCTTATAATGTAGCAACAATGCTTTCATTTCAGCACAGCTGCAGGCTCCCAAAATTTCTGTGCGGTTACCTGCTAACATATATCATTGCTCTCTGTAGTCTGCTAGTCTAGTCTTTGAGGTTTAATTAATTATGGATGACACGATGTCAGTATATTCTCATTGTTGCTGTACCTGCTGCGGCTGCAGTGGCAATGACACTACTAATGATGCGGTATCTCCAGTGCACACTTCAACTTTTGCTACTCATAATGATGGATCATCGTCAACAGCACAAGATATGTCTACTTTTGCGCCCAGGGAGGAGGATCCATAGGCTGTGCAGGCTTCAACTTCTACACCTGCATCTGAATCTGAATCTGTTGTTGCTGATGCAGATCAAACATGAAGCTCCACTCATGATGCATCATCATCAACAGGAGCACAAGCTGCTCTTGCTGTTGCTGAGGATCCATCGGCTCTGCGGTCTTTAACTTCTGCATCTGTTTTTGCTTCTGTTGTTCCTCATCTTGCACTCCAAAGTATTCTTGACATTTCAAAAGATCGTGTTGACGGAGAGTTGACCGTTCTTATTGCTCGCATTGGCATCCTTCTCGATTATGCCAAGGTCAGTCAATCCATTTCTACACCCTCTTTGAATAACTGAAAACTCCTTGCAATACTTTGGTTTGGATTTCTTTTCTAGTGCTTTATTTTGTACTCTCTTTCGTTTGTGACATGTTAGAAATTTATATGTGTTTCACTATTTTAAATTTTAAGAAATATTATGGAAGCTGGAATAAATCACACATGATTTATGGAATAGTTATAAGGTTGGATATGGTAAGGTTCAAAGGGAACAAGAAGCAGATCTGCAAAATAGAAATATATGTTTCTCATCCTCCATGCTCATGGGAACTATGACAGCACCCTCTTAATCATTACATGATCCTAAGCCTGATGCCAGAAATTGGAAGTTCATAAACGCATAGCAACTGGTCAATTTCAGAGATCTCTTTTCCGACTCTCTACAGATGCTGCTGGTGAGCTTGTTTCATCCCGACAACATCCATGCTTTTAAAGTTTAATTACTAGACTACTTGAAATGCCAAGATTCCAAGAAGTCTAGTGCCTGGATTATGTACATATGACAAGTGATAAATGTGAGGCGTTAAAGAGCTTAGAGAAAAGTGAAAACAGCCCTGAATGGGATTGGAAAGGCTTTACAGATTTGGCATCATGTCTTCAAGTAAGGAAGAGTGTTTAGATCTGGTTGACTAAGAAAATAACTTCAACTTTTGACTGCAAATCACTCCCGTAATGGAAGAAGCCCTACAATTAGTCGTTCAAGGTTCTGCCCTGTGCTTCTTCCAGGCAAGACCCTCCCGTTGGTATAGGTGAGCCATAATCTTCAGTCTATTTTTACATATTACTTAAAATGAAGTTTATTAGGCTTTTTTTTTTTGTCATGAAACACAATTTACAAAAGCACTAATTGCAGAAACAAAAATCAATCATATAAGTTCTATAGTGTAACATTATAATGCTATCTCAAATAAGTAATCAGAGAAGCTTATACTTAAGGACTCTTGATCTACACAACCTATAAATACCTTAGTGTGAGAAATCTGTGATTAATCAAGAGATCTGCAATATATGACAATGCAACATTGAAGCGGATTCAAATAGTGTTATGTTTTTATCTATGCGCCGGAGATTCGAGATTCCGGATAAATTTTGAGGAACTGCTCGCGTCGGATTCGGAAGCGCGTACAGAACCGCATTAAATTCGCAATGGGTACCTATTTCATAATTTCTAATGAAATTTTGTCTGGATTTGTACATATACATTGAAATGGTCGCCTTGCCTTGCCTTGCCTTGTTCTTGCCTTTTTAATTCTTGCGATGTCTGCATTTTTCATTAAAATCTTGTGTATTTCTCCTATTCTGAATCATACCAAATATTTGATTTCATTGTTAAGTGGCAAGCAAGCAATCAAGATTCATGGCATCGGCATGAGACGGACCACCGAAAACAAGGGAGTACGAATCAATAAACACAGAAATCTCGAAAGGGCTACTATGGTAACCGAAGGCCGAAGGGACAAGTATGGGTCATACGGAAATCAAGTTTGCAGGAAAACATTGCATTTGCATGGATTCGCCTGCCTTTGGGAGCGTCAAAGGTTCTGCCATGACTCACACATTCACGGTGTTTATTGTTCATTGCTGGTTTTTGCTCTTTTTCTCATATATCTCTGCTGAAAAAAGAAAAAACAAAACAGGGTCATCGTCATGAGGCATGAGTCATGAACATGATAACGGATGGATGCTTGTTCAACTTTTTTAAAAATCTATTTACTTGTAAAGCAACCAAGCCCACCAGCATATGGCCATTAATGGTGCTTTGTTTTTACTTTCCCCTTCATCATGACTAGTGTCATTTTTCAGCATCTGAAAGGTTTTCAATCATTGTACGTGAGGTGAGTTACTGGGCTGTGCTTAGTTTAGTTAAGTTGTGTCTTCTTATAATGCAGTCATCTTCAACGTGGCCTTAGGGTGCTACTCACAGGTTGTCCCTAGGGTGGTACTCATGAGTAGTCTTTGAACAAAAGTATTAGCAGACCTGATTTGTTATAAATTTGGTTGAGGCTTGAGGCTTAATTTCATTTTTGGAAATATTGGATTGAGTAACAAAAGGGTTTCATTTTATTGCTGTCATTTTGGTTGTTGCAGAAATCATGTTTGGCCAAATTATATGTAAGGAAATGGATTCAATGCCCTCCATACCTTTGCAAATTTTCTTGCTTTAGTTTAATGGTGATATTGCAATCTTCTGTGCAATTTTTAAGCATTAACAATATTTTGGATTTACATTGTACTTGTTCTATATTTTACAATGTATTTTTATGATATATGATATTTAATTTTTAAAAAAACTAATATATTTAAATTTTCTCTATCATGTCCCCGGCTACGAATCCGTCCCCACTTTTTCTTGAGGCACACGTACCTAAACACGTTCAGAATCACAAATCCTCGATTCCTCGTTTCCATGAATCGGATTCTTTTGATGCATAGGTTTTTATTGATTTTTTAAGTTTACTATATTATTTATTACTAATTGACATACTAAGGGAAAACTAAAATTTCTATCTTTGATTTTCCACTCTAAGTGAGCTCTAAGATGAAAAAAATTGGAAAATGCAGCTCCAACATGGGTATTTTGCTAATATTAACAATTTTAATCCAATTCTTCCACGAATTTATTTAGATTTGTTTGGTCCTATTTATAACAAGGACTATTGGTCTACCTATCAATCAAAGTGGATTTTTCAATCTATGATAAATACATTCTTTTTAAATACATTGAATACATTTCACTTTAAATTTTAAAACTTTAAAATAATTTTTTCTTTAAATATACATCAATTTAAAAAAGCCAATGGTAAGAGTAAGTATCAATGATCACCAAGAATCCAAAGAGCCATGAAAAACACTTTAAATTTCAAGACTTTAAAATAAGTTTTTCTTTAAATGTACATAAATTTAAAAAAGCCAAAGTAAGTATCAATAATAACCTAGAATCCAAAGAGCCATGAAAAACACAAGATCATGAAGGTAACAAGTAAGAAAAGAGACAAAGACCACCCCAACAACCTCTAATGTTTAAAGTTTAAACCAACCTAATAGGGAAAGCCCATCTAAAGTTTAAACAAAGTATAGGAAACCTAAAATAGAAAGCCAACTTCTCTTTTATTCAAGATAATTAAAAGGCCACACCTATTGCTCAAGAGGAAGGTTATATGTTTATTTCTATTGAACCATGGAGAAGCAGTGGAATAACATTGTTAATCATAATTTTAAGCCTTTCTACATGATGTGATGCTACTCATATTGGTTTTTCCATTTTTAGAATTTTAAATTTTTTGCATGAGGTGAAAGCCGTTTATTATTGAAAAGGAGATAGCAAAGTATCTATAATTAAAAAGTGAAAGACTAAAAGTTAACCATGTGTCTATCTATGTGTGTAACGATGGAATTAAAATTAAAAGGTGTAAGTGATTAGCTCATTATCTTGTTAGGTAAGAGGTCATGAGTTTGGTTATCTTAAGTATGATTCCAACTAGCAACCTCTTACCTAACAAGACACCCGCCACACTTGAGACATCCTTAATAATGAGGTGTTTGCTTAGTGGTAAGATTTTTGATTTGAATGCAACAAGTCATGGGTTTGATTCAAATGGGCAATGATAAGTTATAAAGTTTTTTTTTTTTTTCGGAAAAGGTCGAGAGAATATATTCCAAAAAANTCTTGCAATGTACGTATATCATTATATTCCTTTTTAAAAGAATCATCATCTAGAGCCATAGTACTCATCCTGCTAAGTGGGGTCCCAGAGGAGGATTGGTAGATAAGTAAAAGCCTAACCTCTTTGAATGGTTACACCCAAGCTCAAGCCCAAGTCTTTGACTAGAGAAATAAGCACATTATCATCACTCCAAATGATTGTCCCTCTTATATTCCTCTATAATTATTCTAATATTTCCTATAGGTTAAAAGTCTTGGACTGTATTTAAAGTTATTTTTTTTTGGGTTCCAACACATCCCTATACACTATAGCATTTTTATCTTGTCAAACCTAGGCCCCCTACCATAACATGGATGGCCATTATTCTTGAATGATTACCCATTCCATCTTGAACATGAATATGGACAAAATAGTTGAGGGTGTCAAGTAAGTATAACGGTAATGTGCAAATCCCCTTTCATCTCCTTTGATTTTTCAAAAGGATTCCACAAGAAACTGGATCCTTTTCTTTCAAAAATATTAAATGATAAATTCATTCCAAAATTTTTTAAATAATCCCGTCAGCATAATGTTATCACCATTCTTTACAAGAAATAATATTTTAGGTTAAATTCTAATAAATTAATCTTTTTCCAAATTTTAATTCCATTGCACCAAATTTCTTCTATTTTCGAATTTTATTTCTTGTTTTCTTATTTTGTTTTTTTGTCAATTTTGATTTTTATTTTATTTTTTATTCTTTAGGTTTGACTTCATTTTTTATTTTCATAAACTTTTTTTAAAAAATTTATTTCTAATTTTTTGATCCTTTTAACTCCATTTCGATTTTAGTTTTTTATTTCTAATTTCTTTATTCTCATTTCATTTTTTATATCTAGTTTTTTTAAATTTTGTTTTCTTATGGTTTTGCTTTAATTTATTTTTGCAACCTTCATATTTGAAATTCTATGTTTGGTTTTTTTATTTCATTTTCTCTTAGTTTTAATTTCATTTTTTATTTCTAGTATTTTTTGTTTTGATTTTTTTTATCTCTAGTTTTTCTTTAATTTTGGTTACTATCACTTTTAATTTTATTTTTTTATAAACTCCTTCTACATCTTCTTCTATGGTTTTTAGTTTTCAAAAGTTCATTTTTGATTCTTTGATTGTATTTTTTTGGCTTTATGTTAAGATGCCATCATTAGGAGTGATGGTAAGATGTTTTTAAAGTTGTAAGACTTAGGTTCATGCTTGGGTATAGCTACTTAAAATAGTTTAGGATTTCACTCATCTACCAATCCTCCTAAAAAATAAACTCCAAGAATAATCCAAAGTTGAGCAGAAGGAAAATACTGGCTATCATGAACTTATCCTTAATTACCTTGGCACACTCTTTATAGAGTATGTGATGCAATGTGATATCGCATGGGCTGCGATATTGCAGTCTGCTGCAATGTCTATAAATAAGAAGCGGCTCTCCCTTGTTTCATAATCAGGAGTTAGATTGTAGCGAAGCTCTGGTAGTTTGATCCCTCCAGAGTTAGATTATTTTTCCAGTGTCTGCTCGCAGTGTGGTGAATGTAATTGTATGGCATTCTTTATTCGAGTGTGACATACTTGGATGCGCACATGACCAACAATAAAGATCGAGATTACTTCATCATTGCAGCATTCACTTTGTTATTTATTTATTTAATTAATTAATTGTTATTTATTACTTTCATAGTTAATGTTTCTTACCCTTATCTCCTAGATCGCGGAATGAGTAAGACTTGATAACGAGCATTTAAGTGTGACTACTTGGTAACCCAGTGACGTACCTAGGATCTGCGCTTGGTAATCCCAGTGGTAGTCGTCCTTAAAGTCGAAGATGTGTACGGATAATCAAGGAATGACTGCTCATCACACTTAGGCTAGATTAGATTCTCTCTTACCCTTTCTCTCCTAGCTTAGCTTAGTTAATATTATTTTCCATTACCTTCAGGAGTAGCATTAGAATTAGGAACACATCATACACCTCACTCTGGACTAAACCATACATGACAAAGCTAATACTAGTCCAAGTGGAAAGACAACGAACTGTGATCTAAGGTTAACGATCTAGGTGCCACAACTAGTCCATCTATGAAATTCGACTGGATCACGCGTGAAAATGCTCGTATTCGTATGGTTGAGTGTAGGGGTATCTTGCCACTCATCATTGGTGTCGTTGCCGAGGATGGTGGTACTTATCTAGATTAGTTATATCATACAAGGTCGCTATGTAAGGACTTAATGATATATCTCTTAGGAAGAAGAAATAATTATTAAAAAGTCACATATAAATTCACACACAACTTCACAACAATGCCTCTCCCACAAGACAACAATAATGCCACACTTAGTGAGGAAGTTCATTGGAGAACCAATGAATTATATGATGATGAAGATTGGAATATACAACCTAAAGTGGGGGTTTCTTATAAATAGGAACATAAGTGATGTCATCCCAACACATGAAGGCATAACTTACAAGATGACCATGAACCCCCATTAGCCACTAAAAGCTTAACGCAAATACAAGAGGCTATTCAAATCTCATGTAGGCATCGTAAAGAGAGCCGTCTACCGAGGCTCGATTTAAACAACTTCCCTACTTTTTTAGGAGGCTATGACTTAGATCCACATCAACATTTACAAGCCTTCTATGATGCCTGCGCATGGAACAACATTGATAATGGTTGGCAAAAACTTAAGCTCTTTCCTATGACACTCGTTGACCAAGCAAAAGTATGGTATAGATCGTTAAAACCAAATTCAATACGACATTGGTCAACAATGGTAGAAGTCCTTAACGAAAAATATCAAACCTACACAAGAGTGTCAGCCTTGAGGAAACAAATCCAAGGATGGAAACAAGCACAACATGAACCCTTGGACATGGCCCTAGAAAGATATTATGCACTGTTAAACAACTGTCCAGGCCATGGGTTTTCCAAGGAAAGGCTAATGTATCATATCATTGATGGACTACGTAATGAAACAAGAGAGACCATAGGAATGTATGCCCAAGGTCAACTATACGAACTACGAACCCACCAAATCCAAGAGCTTATTAAGTGGGTAGAAAAAGAAGAAGGATAAGTGGCTCGATGGGAGAGTGTTGAAAAACAACAACAGGAACAAAACACTAACTTAACAAAGGTCCATGATCATAAAAAGGAGAAATCAACAAATCTCAAGGTGGAAACATCATCTTTGCCTATACAACAATTATTAGAAGAAGCCGAGGCAAAGATCAATAAGATGTTGGAATGGATGTATCAAAAGTGTGGAGAATATATCAATACCATTGGAGATAGAGTTTTGAAAACCCAAGAAATAGGACAAAATATTAGACAATTAGAAAGAAGGGATAAGGAAAAGAAGAGCTCAACTAACAATTATACGTATGAATGCAACATATGCCTATATGATCACCCCAAGGGCCAATGCCCAATATTGTTACATTTACATGAGCATTGGAGAAATACATTACATCCAGAGTTCATACATAGGTACTGTGTTTGATCGCAAAGGCAACAATCCTAGTCGTGGGGGAGACCACCCTTAGACTGGAGGCACCCTTCATATTATTTGAATCCAAATGCTTATCAAGTTCAACATCCTGTTTCTCCAACTGGGCCAACATACTTTATCTCACCATAGTACTATTCTCCACAATACTATTAGCCCATACCTCCAACACAACCACCACCTTGTGCATCTTATATTCCTCCTAAGTTTCAACATTCTCATGCTTTCCCTCCTTCCATACTGCCACCAACTATTCCTCAGGTGT
This sequence comes from Gnetum montanum, assembly GCA_015680685.1. Taxonomy (NCBI): domain Eukaryota; kingdom Viridiplantae; phylum Streptophyta; class Gnetopsida; order Gnetales; family Gnetaceae; genus Gnetum; species Gnetum montanum. Next base: position 381,850 of record MNCI01024945.1, read on the forward strand.
ATACACCACATCAACAACCCATGAACAACACTTGTGCTACTACTATCAACAGTAATGAGAAACCTCCTCAACATCCAAAGCACCCCTTCTTTAGATACGGCTGTAAGAAGGGACAACATACTTCAGAGGCCACTGCATTTTCCAACTCAGCACAAGTCCAACACTGTGGTGCACCCTCATCTTCGAACCCAACGCCTCATGTAACTTTATAAAGGCCACCAACTCACACTCCAACAACCACATGTCCCAATGAACACAACAATGGGAGGCATCAATCCAATCCTTGCATACTATCTAACGGTCAAAAATGTCATAGTGGGTCAACTCGTTATCTGGGAACTACATTGTATAAAGTGCCCCACTATGCTTATTATAATCAAGTGTGTGAACCGTGAGGGGATAACTATAGAGCAGTTCCAATACTTCCAACATGCAAGGATCCTCATTTTCCATTTATTAATCCTTTCCATCCACAACCATTTAGTTATGGGGGATATCTCCCATTTCAATAACAAGCAAGATTAATAAATATTTTTCAGTTTTCTTTAATTTTACAACTTTTTGTTTTCCAGTTTTTCATTTTTCAACTTTTTGTTTTATCTTTTTATCTTTTTGTGTGTTTGTCTTTTTACGTTTCGTAAGTAATCTCTTCTATGAATAAAACACTCATGTGGATCATTGGTTGAGGTGTGTTTTATGTTATTAAGTCATGAGTGGTCAATTATTTGGAACAGTGAGCCCATTACACCCACTCATCCACTCTCGAAATAAGAGGTTCTGTTCTCAGGTATAGTGATATTCTTGACATTTTTGAAACTTAAAATTAAATTTGTGTTCATTGTACCCAGAATGAAGAAAGATGGAATAGGAGGGAATGAATAGGGTGTGACATCAAGGGAACTTGTGGATTCTCTTTGGTGACATCTGTGGGAGTTATCATGCAACGTGGTTGTACTAAGATCCTTGTAGATCTAATAAAAATGGGAGTAAGAGTAATCGAAAGGGCACTCAAAAATTCAAAGGATGTTCTAGGGGGTCCCACTGGAAAGACATGCACCCATGCCTGAAGGCTGGCGGCTTCTCTGGATTCAGTAAAGTGAAGAAAAAAGAAGAAAAAAAAAGAAAAACACACTGCCACAAAACAAAAATCACTCCTACCTTGAGCAAAATGCCAAGGATTGTACACCTTGTTGTTATGATACTCTCATAGTTGCTCATCCTAGGATGAAACAATGTGATGTCACTACTTAGAGGAATGGACTTGGTCCTAATCTTGGAACGATGGGGTAATGACACCTTAATCATGCTTTACATGCAGGATTCATTGTGCCTTGGGTCAGTTACCTCATGTCCCAATCTCTATGATACTTTCTCTAGTTCATCTCATCTCACTATTCATGTAATTATAGCTCATGTCCCATGTAGCATAGAATTTTCACCTCATTCCGGTGATATTTACATGTGTGTGTTTTATGGAGTTAGTGTGGATTACAGCTAACCCTTCTAGTGCCCACAAACACTTTAAGTGTGGTTACACAAGGGCATTATAGGTTGGAACCTACTTTGGGGAGGACCCACTTGTGTAATCATTTGTAATTTTCACTTATGACATAGCTCAAACACACAATTTCTTACCCTTAGCTTAATTTTTCATAACATTCGTTCCCTACTATTATCCCTCTAAATTTTAATGTTCCAATGTACCATTACATTTCCTTTTTTCTTAACCACCAAGTTTTTATTGCTAAAGTTCACATCATTATCATTAATGGTGCCTCTCAAATCAATGAAATTACCCTAGAATATCTTAATACTTGCCAATGTCCTCAATTTCCAACATTAATTTTAAGAAAAATCATTAAAAAGTTGGTATTTTCATGTGTCTTACATCATTAGGGATGAGATATCACGTACGCAATATCGCATTCCACGTGATATCGTGTACACAATGTATCATATGCAATATCCTGTCCCATTTACCTATAAATAGGTACCCCCACCGTAACACTTAGCATCATTTTGCCATTCACACGGGGGGAGATTTTGAAATTTTTCTCTGCGACTTGCGATTGTGTGACCCTTGCTTTTCCACTCATATCTCATGCACTAGTGCTCCGATTTTAATTCCGTTTGAACCTGTTTGAACCTGGAGTGTTCAGCTTAGTCATGGAGGAGAGAGACTTACCAAAAAGTGCCTTAATTTTTTGAAATTTATCATCGTCCAAAGGACATCAATTAGGATAATTAACTTTAACACTTAGAATAATTGTGCCTATAAATCATATGATCTTAGGTACAGTAGAAGACTAAAATGACAACCACCTAAGTCATAGGACCCATTATTACAAACTTTCGAGCATGATCACATGTTATAACATAAGATCTTTAATTAAGGTAAGTAGTAAGATATAAATTAACTTTAAAAACAACCTTACTAATGCTTGACCGTGTGATTGCAGAATGGCCCCGAAACATGCACAATAGGAGGGTCCTGTTCAAGGTGAAATTAAACAATCTCGGAGAGGTGGAAGACAAGGCCCTACCAGAAAACATGCAAAACAAGAGGTGAAATCATTCAGCATCCATCAAGATGAACCTCCTACCAAATGGTTCAGGCAGGTAGAAGGAGGAGCTGATTCTGCACCTAAGCTAGGACAACAACTCACGTTGCCCCCGGAATGCATTCAGGCTATCCATGAGAAGTCCAAATTTGTTGTGGTGATTGTGGAGTTGAACTTCAAATCCTTTGTAGAGTTCACTCTTGAGGCTATTAGGGATCACCTCAAAGGGTCTCTCTTATGGCCTATCCTCTCTGAAAGCGGTGCTTGGTACCTAGGAGAAATGTACTAGTTTTGGCACAATAGGGAGCAAGGAACCACTATTAAAATTTATGGTGTGACAATTGATTTCTCTACATAGGCTATTTTAGAAGTGTTCAATTTTTCAAATTTCGGGCCCCACGTTGCTCGGTTATCCACCTGTTCAGACCTCGATGTGCGAAAGGATTGGTTGGAGAAGGCTTATGGCAGAGATAAAGCATTTGGAGAATTGACGATGGAAGAGAGGATTTATTTCAAAATTGGAACCTATCACCTCTTCCCCACAAAAGTATTGAAAAGAATATCCACGTATGTGGCTAGAGGATGTGCAATGTTGATGAGAAAGGTTGATGCTAACCTACCCCATCTATATTTGACAAAGATCCTGAGGCAGTTTGAAGAATGGAAGATAGGGAAGATGGAATTGCCTTTCCCTTCTCTTATCAAAAAACTATGTCAACAAGCTGGTATTTAGGGATAGACCGATGATATCCTCCAAAAAGCCTAGACTACTTCATATGCTGAATTGTTAAAGGCACCGGCTCCAAGAAAAAGCACTGGCGAAGAGCTGAGACTAGAAGAAGAAGAAAAACAAATGACTATACCACCTGCAACTCAACTTGCAGGACCCAGTCAACCTCTAGCCACAAGTCCTAGCCAACAATAAGAAGCAAGGCCTAGCATAGGCTAGGATTAGTTGTCACTACCGTAAGACTATAGACCGTCGATGAGCCATCTTAGGGCCATCGTTGAAACGTCAGTTGGGGAAGTCGTGATGACGCAAACCTCTTTCACATCATCGATGATGCCAATTAGCCTATAGTTTCATTGGATCACACAAGGGGGGAAATATCCATTCAAATAGGAGGAGGGGAAAGTAGATGGTCACAACAGATCTCAGGAAATATAGCATTTTTTTAAGTGCAGTTAGAGATTGGTGAAGGGGCCACTGTGGTGGTCATGCAACACCAGAATGCCATGGGAGCTACTAAAGTAGTCATTAACCACATCAAAGAATCCTTCAATGTACCTATTGTGCCACCGGTAGATCTCTCAAGAGTATGGGATGCTCAAACTCTGGCTAGAACCTCAATGACTCCTGTGGAATATGAGGATGCGCTAGATCGATTGCTACAAATAGGGAAAGTTCTAACATCCCTGTTTGACATCCCTCAAGATGTCATAGCAATTCAATCAGACCTCATTTTCACAAAGGGGAAGCTAATCATATCTGAAGTAATGGTCGAGCATGGTGAAGCTGAAGTGCAGAAACTACAAGAGCATCTCGTAGCCTTACAAGCAGCACAGTGGGACCCTCTACCATTCATTCCCACAGACCAACTAGAAAATTTTAGAACTGAGCAATTAACAAGATTGATAGTAGAGAATAAAAATGTGGCATAAGAAAAGGAGACGGTTGTTTGGTATGCCTTGGTAGCAGAAGCGCGAACCCATGCGCATCTTAAGGCACTCAAGGCCTTAGAAGAAGAAAACAAGAAGTTGGTTGTAGACAACCTCCGGTTGACCACTGTAGAGAAGCAAAATAATGTTCTCAATGAACAATTTCATCAATTACAAGAATAGTTTATTTGGGTCAACTATGATGTAAGCCACTTAGCCAGAGAAAACTAAACCCTCTTAATGGAGGAGGTACGCGCTATTAGATAAAAATCAGCAATTGAAATAAGTGCATGGTAGAATGAGGCTAAACGACATGAGAAACTAAAGGAGCACTTCCAGGATTAGGTGGGGTTGTACAAAAAAATCCTGGAGAAGGAGATCCATATGGCCAAGGCCGAAATAAACACTATTAGTGCTCAACACACTGATTGGGGGGCCATATTGGACACCTACGCCTTCATCCACCAAGAAAAAGTTAAGAACCGGGACTTACAGATCTAGGACTTGACATAGTACATGGAATTGACAAACCTCAGATATTCCAACCTTATCATGTTAATAGTAGGGCACCCGAGAATAAAGCTCAAGCAGCCGGTAGCTTCCACCCACATCAAATATGAAGCAGAATTTGCAGAGCTCAAGAAGCTAGCAGAAAAATTGGATGTTACAAATTCTGAACTTGAGGTGATAAAAGCAAGCTACCAGGGACAAAGATGTCACAACTGACTTGGCTTGATGGCTAACAAATCTTCATGAATACAAGGATAAAGCTAGAGCCTATGAAAAGGAACGACGAGTGTTCACAGCATGGTACGTCAAAGCCAACTAGATGTTCCCGCAACTACCATGTCTGTGGGAAGTGCCAGCTCTATCAAACATTGGAACACTAGCATGGATGACACAAGACCCTCAGACTAAAGAGGAGAAGCTCTAGGACATACTTCAACGCCATTAAGCTTCAAAGCCTAGAGCACATGACAAAGGAAAAGCACTGATGTAGGAGCCACCGCCACCAGGAACTACATGAGTTCCAAATTTTTGTAGTTGTAGTATTTTTCTGTGTTTTATCTTCCAACATTGTGGCATCATTCCATTTCTTTTTCCAGTTAATAATCCCATACCTATCCACTCTGTAATCAATGGAGCTTGTTCTCTTTGTAACTCGAGGACAAGTTTTTATTCAGTCGTGGGGGTATGATGGGACATGATATTGGATGGGCCGCGATATTGTAGTCCACTACAATATATATAAATAAGAAGTGGCTCTCCCTTATTTCATAATTAGGAGTTAGATTGTAATAAAGCTCTGGCAATTTGATCCCTCCAGAGTTAGATTATTTTTCCAGTGTCTACCCGCAGTGTGGTGAATGTAATTATACGACATCTTTATTCGAGTGTGACGTACTTGGACGTGCACATGACCAGCAATAAAGATCGAGATTACTTCATCATTGTAGAATTCACTTTGTTATTTATTTAATTAATTAATTGTTATTTATTTCTTTCTTAGTTAATCTTTCTTACCCTTATCTCCTAGATCATGGAATGAGTATGACTTGATTACAAGCATTTAAGTGTGACTATGTGGTAACCCAGTGGCGTACATAGGATCTATGCTTGGTAATCCCAGTGGTAGTCATGCACGAAGTCCAAGATGTGTACAGATAATCAAGGAACAGCTGCTCATCGAACTTAGGCTAGATTAGATTCTTTCTTACCCTTTCTCTCCTAGCTTAGCTTAGTTAATATTATTTTCCATTACCTTCAAGAGTAGCATTAGAATTAGGAACACATCATCCACCTCACTCTGGACTAAACCATACATGACAAAGCTAATACTAGTCCAAGTGGGAAGACAACGAACTGCAACCTAAGGTTAACGATCTAGGTGCCACAACTAGTCCATCTACAGAATTCAACCGGATCGCACGTGAAAATGCTCGTATTCGTATGGTTGAGTGTAGGGGTATCTCGCAACTCATCAGTATGTTTTATCTTCCTATGTTAAGAGCAGGTGATGTCAATGCTTCTCTTTGTGCTAAATATTGTATAAGCTAGTGCACAAATGTAGATTATACCTTTTTTATCTTATTTCTTTTAGCCATTGGCTTGTTATGTACTTGGTCAATTACATATTATATACCAAAGACTATGGTGGGAAATTCTCTCAATGATTTGTCAATCTCAAGGATTTTTGATGAAGTTTTTGCAATAGAATTTTTGTTTTGCAAGGAATGATTTGAAGATAGAAAATACTAATGTCTCTTAAACCATATAGACTAAAAAATTCTGCAGATTATTGGATTTGTTTTACCTAATGATTTATGGATTATATAGACTATATAGAAAACTAATTTTTTTTACCTAATGATTTATGTGAATCTTTGTCAAAAGATCACTTCATGATACATATTTCTATAGATTATTGGATTTTTTTGCCTAAATAAGGATTTTACATCAATGGTTTAGGTTTTTTTTAATGCTATAGAGTTAATGTTTTGCATTCCTACTAATGAAATAGAGGTAGCTATGTCGATGTAGCCTTATCAATGCATGCCTATAAATGCATTAATGTCTTGTCACCTAAAACCTATAAATATATGCATGTTATCCATTTTAGAGACATCATTTGGTTAATAGTGTAGTCAAACTCTTGTAGTTGTCTTCTATAATCTTAGCAAATAGTCAGTGAGTGCCCATAGGGTGGCTTTGAGTCAATTCTCTTACATCTTATTCTAGGAGCATTGTACCTAGACACATTCCATGAATGGAAATAAGATCAAGATTGATTCATATTCATTGTAGAACTTTAACTTAGAATAGATTTACTCTTAATGTAGTTTACTTTCCATGTACTTAGATATAATTTACATTTTCATTCACATTAATCAATTGGTGGAATAAGTGTGACTAGTTTCGAGCATAAACACATACTCACATGGTAATCCCATTAGCATTATTACTTTGTTTTCTTAGTAGCATAATGCTTAGTAATCCCAACAGTGAGTACATTGATTTGAGACTTACATGGTATGCTTAAAATGGGAGCTCATCACCCTTAGGCTAGCTTAGGATTTATCTTCTTATTATTAGATATATTAATTAAATCATTAATTTCTATAATTTTATCTAGCTTAGCCGATAATCATATGCCTCATTTTGAACTAAACCATACATGACAAAGCTACTACTAGTCTAAGTGAGAAGACAATGACCTATGATCAACACTTAATGATATAGATACCATACTAGTTTCATCCATAGAATTTGACTAGATTGTGTGTACACGTTTATGATTCATATGGTTGTACATAGACAACACTTAACTGCTTATCATTGGCATCATTATCAGGGTTGGTGCTAGTAATCTAGATTAGTTATATTATAAATAATCACTGTAAAAGAATTAACATTTCATCTTTTAGAAAATATTAATATTTTAAATTGCACAGATTATCAAATAAAAAGAAATATCTTTCACATAGGGTTCTATATTTCATCACATGATGAGAGAACTAGTAAGAGAAATGATAAGATCTATATTGAAGAGAATTGGAGTGAACCACTACAAGTGGGTATCTCATATGCTCATTCTAATCCTTACTGCATTCAACTATCATAAATAATCTCATGGGAGGTGAAACAAGTCCTAGTATAAGAAGGGCCTCAAGGCCTAGGACCTTCAATAGACCTAGAAGAGATGAACTAAGGGACCATAGGGGGAGATATAAGAGCCATAGAAATTCTCCCAATTCACCATCTTACTCTTCATCTTCACCATCTAGTTCTAACAAAAATGAACTAAGGGGTCACAATAGAGATAGAAATAGAGATTAACAAGAAGATACAATATACTAAATGGAGCATTGATGATATTATTACAATTAGATAAATGGAAATAGAGATTATGAGCATGACATGTCTGATGGTAATGAACCCTTGTTGGATAATAGAAGCATGATACAGATCACAAAGGTAGTTAGAATGACTTGATGTGAGTAATATTCCTAAATTTAAGGAAGGCTACAATTCTGATTCCCAACATTATTTACAAGTCATCCATGATGCCTACATCTTGCAAGATATTGAAAGTTAGTAAAAGCTTAAGCTCTTTTCTAGGATGCTAATAGAAGAAGTGAAAAGTTGGTACAGATCATTGGAACTAGGTTTTATCCACTAGTTCTTCTTAATTCTTAAGCTCTTCAATGAGAAATACCAAACATATTCAAGAGCATACAATCTAAGAAAACAAATCTAAGGATGAAAGCAAGAAAATCATAAATCCCTTGATATATTCTTGGGAAGATATTATTCTCTACTACATATATGCCTAGGCCATGGAATTTTTCAAAATGAGTAGCCTTGTCGCATCATAGATGGGCTTCGTAACAAAAGAAGAGAAACCCTTGAGATTTATGTTAAAGAAAAATTATCAAAGTTAAGAGCCTATTAGATAAAAATTATAATTAAACAAGTGAAAAAAGAAGAAGACCAATTGTGAAAAAGGTTGTGTAAAGAAATATAACTAGGATCTAAATCATCACAAGAAGGAGATCTATATTTATAATCAAGAAAAAGAGATAGCTCTTGATAAGTTGATTTCCCAACAAACCTTGCCAATACAAAAGTCTATCATTGAGATTGATGGAAGGGTAGATAAGATTTGGGACTTAATAGATGAAAAATTTACAACCAACTTAAAAATCATAAAGGCAAAGATGAAGAAAATAGAAATAAGTGATCAAAACATGAAGAGGAAAAAGAACAAGGAAAAGGAAAGGATACTTATCAACAAAAAGGAAAAATAGCTATAGTAGAAGAGGTTAAAAATTTAGATTCAAAGGAGGAGGATGGATGTGAGATTTGGAAATATAAAAATCCAAAGGACTATTGTCTAGTTATGTTATATATACAAGAGTTTAGGGCTTTTACTTTGAGTCCAAAGTTTGCTAGAAAGCAAATGCTTAGAAGATTATCTTATTCACAAGGCAAGTATAAATAGTCCTATGACTAGTAATACCATACAAGTGTTAAAGGCATGAAATTTCTATCACCATGATAAAGGGTGCACTTATGACCTAAAAGTTCAAAGTGTTAACATGGTTCCTACATCAACTGATAACAAACATGAGGAAAAAGTATGTCCATACAATAGCCACTAAATTAAAAACTATGTCCATACAATAGCCACTAAATAAAAAACACCTAGTGTCTAGAAAATAAGAATACCAAACCATTCAAAATATGTATAAAAACACCCAACCCACTTATTAGTTCTTATGCGAAGAAAATGAACCAAATAGAGAACATAAAGAAGGACATCTTACATTCTGACTATATAGAAAAAGATGTTAAACAAGGAGACCTAAGAATTAAAATAAAAAATTGAAAAGGAAATATATCTAGACCTTATAAAAAGAAAACACCTTCTCATCTAGCTAAATATATATCTCCAAAGGATTCATCCACATTAAATATGCTAACAAGTAAAAGCTTAAATCATTGAAGATGATAAATAGGAAACTTATGGTCTATAACCAAGGTAACATGAAGTTCATTTTCTAAATGCTTTTCCATAAGTTTAGTCATGGGGGAGATGCCCCACTTGAATCAAAAACTAATAAGTACTTTCTCACTTCTTATTTTACAATGTTTTATCATTTTCCTACTTCTTTAAACTTTTCCAATTCTTAATATGTTTTCGAGTTCTTATTCTATTTCTTTTGTTTATAATTTCTCTTTCTTGAGTTATTCCTTTTATGTCTTATGGATTTTTACTATGTTTTTGTTAATAATATTGCTATTCAAAATGCATATGTCAACACCATGTGTTGGATCTTTGTCCTATGCTATCAAGATGATTGAGTAAATAATTATATAAAGTAGTGAAATCATATCATTCATCCCTATAGTTCTATAAATAAGAGGTCTTTATGGTGAAAGAAATATGGCTTTTACTACATAAAACTAAAATTATCTAATGATCATTATGCCTTAAAGAAAGGAGGAAAGTCTAGGTGGAAATGGAAAAGGATGTGACCTCAAGGGGATTTTTTGGGTTCTCTTCTTAACTTTCTTTTTATGGATAATGACTTCTCATGGAACATATCATCACTCCTATTATATATCATAAAAGCAAGAATGTCTTTGTCATGTGTGGCTCCCATTTAGCAATAAATAAATAAATAAATAAAATGAAAAAAAAATAAACAAGAATAAACACATCTCTCTAAAGATCCTTTGGGATACAAATATTGGTTATGGGGGTAGAAAGACATGTTACCCATGCTTGAAGGCACCCCAAATTTATTCTATAATAATCTATAAGAATAATTCCTTCTTCTCTTTTCTTCTCTTTTTAAAATGATGTCTGTTCTTTATGATTGTTGTGGACTGATGATGATAGAAAATAAGGAGCACATCAATACAAGGTCACTATTAATGATATGGACTTAATCTATAACTTGGAAGAATAGGTATGATTATCATCTTAATCTTAATTGACACAAGAATCTATTGTAGACATGGTTTGCTATATCAGATCATAATCTCTATAATCCCTTCTCATTTGATTATTCACCTCGCTGCTACATGTAAATATGTACTTAATGGTTTTGTATAATATAGTGTAGGATTCTAATGAAGAAAATTATGTATTTTTTAAAATAAAGGCATGACTCACATTTATCTTTGAAGGTGCCCACAGACACCTATAGAAGTGGTTATGTAAGGGCATTATGGAAAGAGCCTACTTTTGAAAGGATCTACTTAAATGAACTTTATTAGTTGAAACCTCGTGTCTCCAAGGTTATGATGGAAAAATTCTCTAAATTTCTGCATGATTTTACAACTACTTCTCATAAATTTCAATTAACATTTAATATTTTTAAATTTATCTATCCTCCAAACTCAATATTTCTTGGCCATCTTATGAACTAGACCTTTGGTTTTTTACCTTAAGCTTGAATGCTAATGTTTTTCAACTTATGAGCTAACTATTGATCTAAAAAGGGTTACTCATTAAAGAAAAATTTACCAAAACTAACATTGATCCTTTAGTGATTGCAAATGATGCTAAAAATAATTCCTAAGATTAAAGGTATTTTGCAAGGAAGAGAAGGCTAAGAGTAGGACATGCCAATGAACAAATATCCTGTATAAGAACTTAAGCTCAAACATCACATATTCACTAGCTAGAAACCCATAGGTTGGTGAAGAGAAATTTTAGTTCATTCTTTAAATAATTCTTCTTGAAAAGAGAAGTGTGAACATGACAAGTACAAATGAAAAAACTACCACCACTAGCAACAAAATGAATATTTAGCATTACTGAATTTTTGAAGTCTTGTAATTTTTTAAACTTTGATATTTCTCTAGTCTTTTTTTTAATACATCCAATCAAATAAAATCCAAATCTAGTCTTGGTCACCCCATAATTTGGTTAATCGAACCTTGTCCATTTATATATAACTTGAGGATAATTTTTTAGTTACTCATGGAGGTATGATGAATCATCAGCAACTACATTAACACATCCTCATTAACATAATCTCATCAATGCATACCCATCAACACACCCTAGATACATTGATGCATATATATCAATGCCTATTGCTTAAAACCTATAAATATGTGCATGTCATCTATTTAAATGCACCATTTGATTAATAGTTGATGAGATTGGTTACTCTAATAATTAGAATGGTTATTATTAGAGAAATTACTCTAATTATTAGAGTGGTAGTTTTTGTAATTATTAGAGTAGTTGCTCCCAAGCTTATAAATACAGTGCCCAGGTGCACAATTTAGGGAGAAAAGAGGAAGTCTGGGTAGGAATTCTAGGGAGGAAGTCTTTCAAGGGAAGTATTTTAGAAGTCTTTTAGGAGTCAAGTTAGAGTATTTCCAAGTGCCCATAGCATGAGGTCTAAGTGTGGATAGATCTTTATTCGAGCATCTTGTACGTGAGCACACCTTGTGTATGGCAATAAAAACGAGCTCTTGGATTCATCCTTGCAAAACTTGAGATCTGTTTTCTTGCTCATTTATTTTATTTTATTTTCTTTTGCATTTATTTTATTTTGTTTTATGAACTTTACATTTCTATTATTAGCACACACAGTACAATCACTTCAAGCATGTGTGTAACACTTGGTAACCTAGTAATGATTAGCATTTGGTAATCCCAGTAATGTTGCGCTAGTTCAAGATGTGTATGGCAAGTGATAATGAATACTGGTGTTAGGATTAGTTAAAGCCTAGTTAATCAGTAGTTAAGTTAAATTAGTCACTTAGTTATCTCTCTCTCTCCTCCCTTATTACCGGCAAGACATAAAAACATAAAAGCTATAAAGATCATATGCCTTAAGCTTACTTAACCATACAATCATGACATACAAGTAAGCTTGGGAAGACAAAAATCAATCAACCCATACCTGTTCCACAACGGCGCATAAGCACTTAGTCCTTGGAATTTGACCAAATTGTGCATGAAATGATCATATTCATATGGTTGAGCATAGGGGTACCTCGCCACTCATCATTGGCACCGTTGTTGGGGAGTTAGTTGTTTTTGCGCTAACTAGAACATAGGAAATCATTGACATCGTTGGAATGAAGCCCTAGGGTTGGTTGAAAAAATAATGAACAAGAATACATTATACACTAAATAGACAATTATGTCTCCTTCTTCATACGAAAGTGCCTCACCGCCTAGCTCTGAAATAGGAAATAGTTGGCAGTGTAACACACATGACGTTGATCCAATAGTCCCTTATTCATCCCAATGAGTATATACTAGAATTCACATTTATCCTCAATCAAGATGAACAACTACATTAGCAAGACTTAGAAGGTAACATAGTGTTACCTCCTAATCATTTAGTCTTGGACATGCTTCTTTGTGCTCTCACACGAATTGAGATGTTGCACTTACATGTAGAATACATTGTGTAAGATCATGATTCAAGAGAATACCATCCCATAGAGGCACAATGTCAAAGGGACTTGTAACAAGGGAGACATCATAAGTCCTTGAAGGGTAAGTGGTCCCAGGATGCCCCACATGTCTTAAGCGAAAATGAGGGTGATGAACCTACCTTAGGTAGTTGCCCACACAACAATGTCCCTTCCCTTGACTTTCGCCAAGGGGTTTTGTATCAGGACCTTCATCCCACTATTCATAACCTAGGTTCTGATACCCATGGGCAAAAAGGATCTAAAAAAGTGACATGAACTCATGATAAAGGTGGACATTCTAATCGCAATCGTGATCGGGGTCGAGACCATAGAAGAGAAGGTAGCAGACACTATCATGGTGATGGTTCCCCTTCTTCTTCACCTTCTTCATCTGTTTCACCTTTTCCTTTAGTATCTGTATGCCATCATAGGGAAAAAGACCATGGGGATAAAGGTAGGAAAAGTGGAAGTCATAGATGAAAGAGCTAGGAAAAGCGACAAGGGCACTCTAAAGAGTCACGACATAGAAGAAGGAAGAGTAAGGAACAATGTAAGAATCATAGATTCCATGGATGAGATGATCATGATGAACCCCTACTCACTACTCAAAGTATGTTAGACATAAATAAGGTTGTTAGAATTTCAATAAGGAACTAAAAAGATAGTAGGATGAAGAGATTAGATATGAAAAATATCCCACGATTTGAAGGGGGATATAATGCTAATCCTCAAAATCATTTACAAGCATTCCATGACATGTGTGCCTTACAAAACATAGAGAATGAATGGAAAAACGTTAAGTTGTTCCCATGGACACTAGTTAAAGAAGCAGAAAGCTAGTATTGGTCCTTAGAACTGGAATCTATTCGTAGATGGAGTACTATGTTAGAATTATTCAATGATAAGTACCAAACATACTCTTGAGTGTCCAACCTACGAAAGCAAATCCAAGGTTCAAAGCAAGGAGGACATGAACCCTTGGATGCTACCATGGGCTGATACTATGCACTATTACATCATTGTCCTAGCCATGGTTATTTGTAAAGGGATCAACTGTGCCATCTCATAGATAGCCTTAGGCATGAAACGAGAAGAACCCTTGGGACTTATGCCCAAGGAAGACTATTTGAGCCTAGGTCTCATCAAATTCAAAGACTATTAGAGAAAGTTGCTAAGGAAGAAGGTGAGCTAAGGAAGAGAGTATAACTGAGATCCTTCCCTCTGGAAGAGGGGAGTAAGATTTTGTGAGGATGAAGAAGAGTTACCACTAAGAGATGGTGAATAGGAAAACTTTGCCTATCCAAAAGTTGACATCATAAGTATCGACAAAGTTAGACCAAATGTGGGATTCCCTAGATAATAGATTTTAAACTATTCTTAAATAGTAGATGAGTCTACAAAGCAAGGTATTGAAAAAAGAAAAAAGGAAGAAGCTAAACATGCATATAGCAAGGGTAAGGGCAAAGTTGCCATCATTGAAGAGGTTGTGGATTCAGAAATAGACAATGATAGTGGATGCGAGATATGTCAATATGACCATCCCAAGGGATGTTGCCCTATAATCTCACATCTACAAGAGTCTAGGGTGTATGCACTCAAGCCACAATTAAACAAAATGCAAACACCCTGAAGGTTACCTTATCCTCAAGATAACCCAAGGCAGTTCCAGCAACCTTTAACATATTATGCTAGTGGAACTCAACCACAACCAATTGAGCACTATCAATAGTGGTAGCACCCACAATCATGGGGAATGCCACCACCAAGGCAACAACACCCAATATTTGTGGGTGGTCATACCCTGCTGACTTCCTAGTGATTCTGGTGAATAATGGTAGGGGGAACTTCCCAACCATAATGGGAAGAGCATAACTAAGCACCATCGACACACGCCTAGGAATCCATGATCTTTTCCAAGAAATATCAAAGGAAAATACATTCAGAAAGATTGAGAAGAAGAAAGTTCCATGCATCACATACAGTGACACAAGGTGTAATTGCATGTAGAGGTCATGGTTTGTGCAAAGTTTAACATTGCCTACATCTAATTAGTGTGCACAAGTGATCGACATAGAAAGATGCTTGTATGCAGCAGCCACACAACAAGAAGGCACCTAATGGCTGACAGCTGATCAAAAAAGTAGTTCACTCATATGCATGGAACAAACTGAGGGTTTGACTTGCACTTACATTGATAGCAGAAATGCATTAGAGCAAGTCCACTACCAAATTTCAAGTCTTAACCTTCAAAATGTCAACTGGGGGAAGTTGAAAATCCCTAATAAA
The DNA here is from genome assembly GCA_015680685.1 of Gnetum montanum. Lineage (NCBI taxonomy): Eukaryota > Viridiplantae > Streptophyta > Gnetopsida > Gnetales > Gnetaceae > Gnetum > Gnetum montanum. Next base: position 397,311 of record MNCI01024945.1, read on the forward strand.
TTTAAGCAAGAGCCCCTTGAGCTGAAACCATTTCACACTAGTATGGAATACACATTCCTTAAAAATGAAAAACAAATAATTATCAATTCTAAGCTTGCTCTTCAACAGAAAGAAAACTACTAAAGGTAATAAAAGATTAGAAGCCTTCGCTTGGTCATATCCTGAATTAACTAGAATAGATCCTACGATATGCCAACATAGAATTTACATTGACCCCTCCATGAAGCCTCGAAGACAACCACAGAGATGTTTGAACCCAAAGCTAAAGTAAGTAGTCAAGGAAGAAATTGAATAGCTTATTAAGGCTAGGTTCATATACCCCATTATTGATAGTGAATGGGTTATTCCCTTAGTTATTGTGCCTAAAAAGGGAAGAAAATGGAGGGTATGCATAGATTTTAGGCTACTAAATATGGCAACATTTAAAGATCACTTTCCATTGCCATTTGTCAACCAAATCTTAGACACCACTGTAGGGCATCACTATTACATTTTTGTAGATGGATATAGTAGATATAATCAAATAAAAATAACCCCAGAAGACCAAGCCAAGACTATATTCACTAGTCCTTGTGGAATGTTTGCATACAAACAGATGTTGTTTGGCTTGTGCAATGCCCCTGCAACATTTCAATGACTAGTTCTAAGAATCTTCCAAAAGTAGATAGGAAATGGTGTAGAAGACTTTATGGATGATTTCTCCACCTATGGAGAAAACTTTATTCAAGCCTTGGACTAGTTAGAGAAAGTGTTAAAAATATGTGTAGAAATCAATTTGAGGCTCAACTAGTAGAAAATCCATTTGATAGTCCAAGAGGGTGTAGTATTAGGGCATAAAATCTCACACAAAGGGATAGAGATAGATCCCAAGAAAATCAAATTTATCCAAGGAATTACCCATCAACCAGAAACTGTCAAAGATATTCAGTCATTCTTGGGACATACTGGCTACTATAGGAGATTTATTGAGAACTTTTCAATGGTTGCCCTCAACCTTGACCTTGATCTAGCACAGAAATAATGGTTAGTAACCCTTAACTTGTTGGATGAAAATCGATTAGCTACCCTATCATCTAACGAATTGCACAAGGCCTTCAATAAACAATGTCATGACCTAAGAATTGGGAAAGTTAAATATTAACTAGGAGATAAAGTTCTCTACTAGAATCCCACACATGTGCCACAACGTACGAAATTTCAAACACTATGGGAAGGGCCTTATATTATTTATGCAACTTTTCCTTCAGGAGCCATGACAATATACAAACTTGAGAGCCCAAATAAGAAACTTTTGGTCAATGTGCAACAAACCAAACCTTTCCATGAGCTTAGGATAGCTAGTACACATGCTACCTCTATTAATGGACAACCTTATTCACTATTTCAGATCTCCTCCTTCCAACTTAGTCATGGGGAAGATGGCCACCTATGCTAATCATTCTAGACCCTTAGTTATTTTTGATTTTTTTTACACGTTTTTGTTTCACACATTTTCCCAACTTTTCTTATTTTTGTATTACACCATCATTCATATTTTTACTATCTGTTTGATTACTTGATTTACTTTTATTTATCATCTAATAAGTGCTCATGATGATGGATTGAATTATATCATATTGATTACTAATGTTTGGTTTTTACGTTTGAATTATGATGCTAATATTAAGGTATGGTTCTTTTGGTAAAACAAGTAATGAGTCCATGCCATCCACTCATCCATACAACTCTATGGTCTCCTTTGGTTTGGAACTATATAGTCCCCTTTTTTCTAAGTAAACTTTTTATGAATTGCTGGCTAGGTATTTTTCAAACCAAGGAAAGACTCAAAGGATGAAAATGGTGTGACTTGAAGGGAATTTGATGCATTTTTGCTAGCCATTCTCTTGCGTTCTTGGATGATTTTTCTTGGGTTTTTCACCATTCTGACATTGTTCAAACATGAAGAAGGCGAGTGAATAAAAATAAGTCATTGCATGATATAGTTCTCATGAAAAAAAACAAAAAAGAAGAGAAAAGTGAGAAGTTAAAGCACACCCCTTGGACATAATAAAGAAATATGGCTACAAAGTCTTTGCATGGTGTAGTTCTCATGCGAAAAAAAAAGAGTGAGAATTGAAAGCATACCCCTTAAACATAATAAAGTAATATGGGCTACAAGCACTGGTTATGAAACT